>LQNK01001040.1:24244-72751 GCA_001586405.1 Phoebis sennae
CAATCTCGACCCACTGATTACGGTTTTCGAGATAGGATTTTATCTATTTTAATTATATATACCATACAATACACGGCTATTTATTAGGATATTTTGATTAACACAAACAAAAGCTCTACTCACAAAGAAAGTGACAGTTGTACCTGTACCTGTGTCAATATTTTCCAAAATGCTTCTTATAGGTCGGTATGCCACTAGCGTTGAGGTCTTTCCCCTTTGGAATCAATTTTGTTCATTTTTATAATCGAGAATCCATTTAAAGAGTCCATTAGTTTTTTTTAAACCGAGGGTAGATTCGTTTTTTGAATTGAATAGTGTAACGTGTGACTTGTCTCATGATCAGAAAGATCAAGGAAGTGAAGTTCATCTGTTGCATCCTTTATGTTGCTTATAATTATGTATAAGTAAGATTTCTTTCTTGTTGATTCAGTTAATTACATATCAACAGCTGTTTATATATGAACAAGTAGTTTTGTAGAATCAAGTGAATTCTGAATTAGTAATTGAAACACATAGATATAGCCTCCGTGGCGCAATGGCTAGCGCGTTCGGCTGTTAACCGAAAGGTTGGTGGTTCGAGCCCACCCGGGGGCGGCTTCTTTTTAAACCCCTATACATGAATTCATTTTTATATATATAGAAAATGAATTTTATTGTGAATTACTTATTGATACTCGTAGATATAGCCTCCGTGGCGCAATGGCTAGCGCGTTCGGCTGTTAACCGAAAGGTTGGTGGTTCGAGCCCACCCGGGGGCGGATACTTTTTAAACCGCTATACGAGAATTAATTTTTATATATTATATAGAAAGTGAATATGATTGTTAATTACTTATTGATGCACATAGATATAGCCTCCGTGGCGCAATGGCTAGCGCGTTCGGCTGTTAACCGAAAGGTTGGTGGTTCGAGCCCACCCGGGGGCGGCTACTTTTTGGTCTGAGTTTCTGAATAAATTAAAAAAAAAATACAAGAGAGAAAAAAATGACTGATGACAAATTTAATAAATTTAATGTAAGCATTACACCTTCGATTCTTCTGGCTTAACACGTTTTCATTATAATAGTGATCACTTTCAATGAAGTGCCTTCATGGTGTTTTGTTTACAATAAATAAATCATTTACTATTATTATTATTAAAAAGATACTTTTACTATACAACAAATAACTATCTACCCATTGTAATTTAAGTATTATTATATTTTTTCTTATTTTTGAAGTTAAATCTATAATTAAAAATGATATTATGAAGCTGATAAGTTTATGAGAAAGGTTTTCTATCACTACCTCACTCCCTGGGTGAAACCACGATGCACGGCTAATGTTATTACAAAAAGAAATACCGCCCCCGGGTGGGCTCGAACCACCAACCTTTCGGTTAACAGCCGAACGCGCTAGCCATTGCGCCACGAAGGCTATATCTACGAGTATTAATAAGTAATTCACAATAAAATTCATTTTCTATATAAATAAAGATGAATTCACGTATACCGGTTTAAAAAGTATCCGCCCCCGGGTGGGCTCGAACCACCAACCTTTCGGTTAACAGCCGAATGCGCTAGCCATTGCGCCACGGAGGCTATATCTATATGTAGCAATAAGTAATTCACAATAAAATTCATTTTCTATATAAATAAAGATGAATTCACGTATACCGGTTTAAAAAGTATCCGCCCCCGGGTGGGCTCGAACCACCAACCTTTCGGTTAACAGCCGAACGCGCTAGCCATTGCGCCACGGAGGCTATATCTATATGTAGCAATAAGTAATTCACAATAAAATTCATTTTCTATATAAATAAAGATGAATTCACGTATACCGGTTTTAAAAGTAGCCGCCCCCGGGTGGGCTCGAACCACCAACCTTTCGGTTAACAGCCGAACGCGCTAGCCATTGCGCCACGGAGGCTATATCTATGTGTAGCAATAAGTAATTCACAATAAAATTCATTTTCTATATATATATAAAGATGAATTCACTTATAGCGGTTCAAAAAGTAGCCGCCCCCGGGTGGGCTCGAACCACCAACCTTTCGGTTAACAGCCGAACGCGCTAGCCATTGCGCCACGGAGGCTATATCTATATGAATTAATATCAATAACTGATTTTACTAAGTATATAAACCATAACATTATAACATTTTATGTCATATCAGGCATTTTACCTGCTGCGAGTGATAATCGTATTGCACAAGTCCCATTAACCCTTTCCTGTCATATTATTCCCTTATTTCCCTTCTTTAATCCTTCCGTTATTGTTGATGCTAGTCCTACTACTATTATAAAGGCGAAAGTTTGTAAGTATGGATGTATGGATGTATGGATGTTTGTTACTCTTTCACGCAAAAACTACTGAACCGATTGTGATGAAACTTGGTATACATATAGATAAGGGTTCAGAATAACATATAGGCTACTTTTAATCCCGGAGTTGCCATTTAATCAGAAGTTACGCGGGTGAAACCGCGGGGTACAGCTAGTGTGCCATAAAAATAACACTAGTAGCAAGAGTATTGCATTGCGAGCTTTAAGAATGGGAAGGGGGTGTAGGGCAAATTTAATAAAGTGTAATATAAAATTTCACCTTATAGATCACAAAGTTTTAGTTCATCTATATGTTATTATACAGCCTATTTGCGCATTTTACCGACTTCCAAAAAAAGGAAAGTTGCTCTATTCTGGAGGTTATTAAATGCCTGAATTTTTGATTAAATGGTCAAAAAGTAGCCGCCCCCGGGTGGGCTCGAACCACCAACCTTTCGGTTAACAGCCGAACGCGCTAGCCATTGCGCCACGGAGGCTATATCTATGTGTATCAATAAGTAATCCACAATAAGATTCATTTTCTATATATATAAATGAATTTACGTATAACGGTTTAAAAAGTAGCCGCCCCCGGGTGGGCTCGAACCACCAACCTTTCGGTTAACAGCCGAACGCGCTAGCCATTGCGCCACGGAGGCTATATTATATATGTGTAGCAATAAATAATTAACTTGAAGATCTTTAGTCCCAAATTTTATAGAAACTTTATATTTTTCATTGTATTATAAACTTTAATTCATAAACGTTTAGATAGATACTTTATTAGCAAATTTCACGGCCACTAGTCCACACTTGCTTAAATATACACACAATAAAATAATAACTAATTTATTAAATGCGTAACAAATATCTTATTAGCTTTTTGTTCGTTTACAATAAAATAAACATACTTTTACACAATAATGAACCAGACTACTCATATCCATACTCATAAATATAATATTTAACAAAATATTATATTTCAGAGAATTGCCCTTTTTAACAACAAAACCTAATGAAAATACATTTGTATTAAAATGTTTGCGGTAAGGCAATCGTATTCGGTATTACACTACCAGATAAGGGACGTGGGCGTAATGAGGGTAGTACAAAAGAGCTAATGCTAAGACGACACAATACAATACAATAATCCTCATAATGGTTCATGCATTGACATCTTCAACTCCCATACGCCACACGATATTAAACTTTATGTCATAAGATTTAAGGTTAATTTTTCAGCGTATCACTCAAAATATAATACTAATATTTAGATTCTAAGTCACCTTTTATGGGTTTACCATTAATCACACTGTAACTAATTTAAAGTAAATGTTGGTAATAGAAAATAATTCATTCAAGTAGATATTTTCGATCGAACATCTGACTACCGAAGCACTTAATCAAAGGAAAACTGGGAATCTTTTAAGCAAATTGTTTCAATAACAATTTACTTTACGTCGAAGTGAAGGCTATTTTCTACAATTTTCTAGTGAGCCTGGTAGTCTAAGAGCTAGAGACGTTTACAACTGTTACACGATAAATCTTTGAGACTATGTGTGGAGACCTCTTTTGGTTTGTGAGGTTCAGGCTATGGCCTATGGATAGTAACCGAAAGCTTTTTAGGGGAAATTTAATGATCAGCCTTTATGCTCTGCCTGACTAAGACATTTTTTCTATGAATATTTTTTTGGACTAACCCAGGACCTCAATACATTAGTATTATAATGGCATTCTACAAAAAAACTAGGCAGTGAGAGGTCATGTAGTCTAAATAAAATACCCTATTTGAAATAAAATGTTCATAACCTTTCAGTGTAACGTTAAATGTATACATATTATGTTTATTATTTCAAATCGATTATTTAATTTCAAAGCAAATAAAATCGCACTTTTTACATAAGGATTTGTTAAATTTTACACATAGGAATTGATGTTTACTTTTAATCAGTATTTTCATCGACGTCTCTTAGACTATAAGTCAAGCTTCAACAAACACTAGACTTTTATCATTGAATCTAGGTCACAAGAATTTCTTGAAGAGAGCAAACACTAGCATAGAAATTGTTATATACCGATCCGTATATTAGGCTTTATTGGTTTTACCTAGCCGCTTTAAAGAGCTTGTTATGTAATGCACTTATATTTTGTGAACTGTATTGATATTTAAATATTTTCTAATAATGCAGGGTTAAAATTATTTAATGGAGTAAATATGATAGTAAGTTTGTCCTTATTTAAGGAATGTAATTAAATATTTCTATATTGGTATTGTCATTAATATAATATTGTTACTACAATAAAACATTTCTTCATATTTTCTCACCGTTTAAACCTTCCCTGGACTTCCATAAATATTTCAAGACTAAAATTAGTCAAATCCGTTCAGCCGTTCTCGAGTTTTAGCGTGACTAACGAACGGAAATTAATTTTTATTTATATAGATAGATTATATTTTAAGGTAGAGATATATGCAGATGAAACCGTGGGGCACAGCTATTAAACAATATATTTAATTTTACTGAAATTTTAGTTCATAAATTGCCAAAAATAACTAAAATCCCGCGCCATACTTGTTTTTCGGTTGCAGTAAATATGTCGCGCCGGTACGTGCTCCGGTCCAAATGGAACTAACACTTGTTCCGACTTCACCAACTTTACAAGTTGCGAGTTACGACTCGCTTATGTGCTGACGATCATATACTTGTTAAATGTTACGTTAACTTATATGGACATTAGCGGCGTTTTGTATAAGTGATTTATAATATAATATAGCTCCTCTGACTGATTTCGGCCATAGTGGCCTATCTCAACAGAGACTAGCCAGCTGCGCTGGAGATTATAGTGCACAAGTGTACGCGCGAACACAGGTGCACTCTCTATTCCTTTACTCTCATAATCTGATGAGACGGCAGACTGACACGACAGGCGAGAGATCAGGTGCAGGATCGACGGCTTTACGTACTCTCCGAGACACGGGGGTGTTTCAACACCACCAGCTTCCAAACTCAGGGATGTTACTGAGACTTCTTTGTCAGAAAAATCAATCACATTTTTTTCGACCTCACCCGGGATTCGAACCCGAGACCCCTCGATCTGTAGTCGAAGGCAATAAGGGTAATTTATATAAAACTAGCTGTCGTTGATACCTATGGGCGGTGGTAACCTCAGGTGGATCGCCTGCTCGTTTGCCCCCTCTACTCGGGCTAGGGTTACTAAGGGCTAGGAAGGTAGAGGACTTAACGGTATTATACTAAATAGCAAGCAATTTTTGTTTGCTATAACACGTACAACTCGAGATCTGCTGGACCAATTCGGCAGAAAATTCGTAAGGAGATATTTAATTCCGAATAGCTTAGGAGTAGGAGAATGATATAAGATACTTTTAATCCCGGAAATCCCACGGGAACGCTCCGTATACGCGGATTAAGGTGCGGAGTACAGCTAGTTGTAATATAGAGTACATAAAAAACTAAGAATTTTAACATAATTATTTCTTAATCGTCAATGAATTAATCAAAGTTAGGCTAAGACAGATATTCCATCCGTTCACTAATCGCTTGATATACATCAGATCTCAATACAATAATAATTAAAACGAGTACAATTCTTAATGACGTCGGCAAAAACTTTGTTATGTGCCGACAAAAAAGTGACGCGTCAGCAAAGAGTAGGCTTTGAATAGATGAACCTATTATTGTAGGTGATACGATTATGGAATGTAAAGGATAAAAAAACTGTTTTGTATTAAAATGAAAAAAAAAAGATTTATACCATTATTATTTAAATTCAAACAATATTTTAATATTGTACGTGATAACTAGAATTAGAAACATCTAAAATGTTAATTATGGCATAAAACAAAGAAACGTATAATACAAAACTCGCTATATTTAGACCTTCTTCAAATAATTCGACATGCATCTAATATTATTTATAAAAAAAACGTTTATTAGATTTACTTAAACAGTGTACAGTATAGTTTTAGTACAATAATTTTGTATATTATATGGTGGACACCTTATTAAGATACACTAGTCCCCACACTAGGATCCCCTTTCATTAAAGGGTTTAGACTAATCGAGCACAATAAAAGCCATATACGGTTTTATGATATTTTAATTAAAAATATATATTAACAAGCTCTGCTCTACAGTTTTATCCACTTAACGTCAACGTGAACCATATTGATAAATAAATATTCAGGGACAATTAACTCACGTCATCTAGTCCCAAACTAAGCAAAGTTTGTACTATAGAAACTAGACAACTGATAAACATACATAAATATATTTTTTTTTTGTTAATACACCCTTCGGCGCCATAGACCATTGCCACATCCACTGCGCCAATCCGATCGCTAATAACCTGGTTCATAATCCTGAAGTATTTTTTAAATCTAAACGGTAGTTTTCAAAATGAGCGCGTAAATAAACATCCCCTTTACAATATTTGTACAGGTCATACAAAATTCCATAGATAAGTACCGCAAAGTCCGCATCTACAACTTATTTAATCTACGTATAACACTAGGTAACTTACAAAAGATATTAAGTGGAGACTCGCCAGTCCGATGACTCAGACATTTTTTACTGAGTTTCATACTCTGCGCTTTGTGCGACTGCAACTATTAATACCAAATGCTTAGGGAAAATGTTACGTACTTTTGAATCTATTTTTGCATTTTAGCTTGAGTTTTTCTCTACTTTTATTGCTGTATAAAATTGTACGGGAAATTAAAATCATTCGGATTGTACCGTTTAAGTAATAATGTTGTAACTGTTACTTTGTAAAATGATATAGCTTGTGTTTTGTAGAAGATTCATTTACAAATTATAAAGTTTATAGCAATCGAGAAACTCAATCACGAGATTGGTCTCTAATTTGTGTCGTCGGCTCGTTTTCAGTCTGAGTAATTTAATATTTTTGTATATTTAAAGGATAATAGGTAATTATTCAACTACAAAAATATACAAAAAAGAACTTCAAAGACGAATTGGTTTAAATTTTTACGAATAAAACCAAATAATGGATACGATACACGTTTTTATTTTTTTCTCTTGTTGATATGAATAGATAGGACGGACTTTTTCTTTGATTTAATGAATTAAATAATTGAAACACTGGATTGTACGTAAAACAATACATACAAAAAACGGTCCAATTGCGAAATGCGATTTCCTTGATTTCACATTTTACGAATTTTCAAATAAGTTAATGTTAAACATAATATCTATACATATAATAAAACAGTAACCGAACCATTTCTGTACATTGAATATTTTTCAAAAAGAGTAATTGGTATACAATATGTATGTTCCATAGATACCAAATCCATGGTTAGAATTTTTTTTTTCTGTTTGTCTGTTTGTCTTTTTATCCGTTTGTATGTGCGTCAATCACGTAATAACCACTAGGCAGATTTTGATAAAATTTCACATGTTGATAGACCAATATTAGGTGCAACTTATAGGCTACATTTTATTTGAAAAAAATATTTTTAAGGGTGGCTCTCCATACATGTAATCGGAGGGTAGAAAAATAAATTCACAAATACACCATTAAATGAGGTATCATTAGATAGGTCTTTGAAAATAAAATATGAGATATACGCTTCTAAAGTCGTGAAAATGCCATACCACGTGACAATATGAGATTTTGGTTGAGTTGCGGATATGCCTCTTTATAATTTTAACGTATAGATTAAGACATTAATTACACTCAATAAGTTCTCAAAAACTTTCAAAGAATAAGTAACTCTCCACCCGCGGCTTCGCTCGCGTGGGCTACAATTTTCTGTATAGCGAAGAGGCGAGCGAGATTTTTGTTAAATCTATTTCCATAGAAAATTATAAAAAAAAACTATAGACATGGCTATATATCAGCGGTCCTGCGACCCTCATTTTTTTACACTTTTGTTTTGCGCCTCTACAAAATACAGAAATTAGTAGCCCACGCGTGCGAAGCCGCGGGCGGAAAGCTAGTTAATAAATATAATAATAAATACTAGTTAAAATTAAATAATGTTCCGTAAAAGTCCCTCGGTCTTGGAGATATCCAACATTTTCGAAGTTCTTAAATAATACACTATCGCATACTCTTTATTACTCTTTTTGGTCGCATGATTGCAAACGATAGAAAATTTTCAATCTGGTTTTGAAATAATATCCCTGAATACATACACTTTTGAATGTTCAACTATGATTTCAGGTGGCGCACGCAAAAAAACATCGTACTAAAACTTCGTGTCTAGCTTATTTTTATTTCTAAGTTAAACCTAACGTGGTGGTAGAAAATACTATGGTCACACGATTGACAAATTGAGAAAAAACTTGCTCTTCATTGAGATTCAAACGCAATATTTCGAAATCCGCGAGATTTATACTTAACATTAAATTTATTTTTCCTCATTATCCACTCATTACGCCACACCCTGTATAACACATGAGACTTAAAAAGCATACTTTTTCGCATTTTGTAGGCTTATAAAGTGAGTACAGAATAAATCGAATAACAAACCATTTCGAATACAAATCGTTCAGAAACAGAAAAAACATCGCGTTCTGGGGTCTATAGGAAAAAGATTTAAAAATATTTATCGTCGGTGTCTGTAAGATAAACTTGTCATTTACGCTCACAGCTCGTAGAGGACAGAAAGCAATTAGTTGTGTGTCATTTTATATTATATCTTGTCTACGCGTGCGAACGTTTAAAACACTATTTCGTTTATATACGTTTTTATAACAGTTGTCTTGATATTGTAGTTGTATTTACATTATTATATTGTATATTATGTTGCTTTGTGAAATTAGAATACAAATATAGATATCAGTTAATTTAATTTAATTGTAAAAAAGTATGTTTAAGTATGTCTATTACTTTTCTAGCTAGCTTTGCTTAGTTTGGGACTAGATGGCGTTGTGTTAGATGTCCAGGAATATTTATTTATTACTAGCTTTCCACCCGCGGCTTCGCCCGCGTGGACTACAAATTTCTGTACTTTGTTGATTTTCGAAGTAGAGGTGGTATGACAATTTTTAAGATTTAGAAACGTACGTAAAGGTTTAGGTTCGAAGTATATCCTACATTAAATATAACAAAAGTGTCACTGTTCAGTTTTATATTATTCTAATAATTGTATTTTTTTTTTTTGAAAAATATTGACATTTTGGAAATCTATCGTGTACTCTCAGGATAAAAGAGTTGATGTTTCCATGGATTTAACACATATTTGCTTATGGACGCAAATAATGTCTTCTGCATGTTGGTTAGTCTTTGTTGTGATTAGCCGCCATGATCGTAATCTACTTTCGAGATCAAGAGAAGGCTACATTTATTAATAAAAAGTGCTTTAAATAACACTTAAAAGATTAAATTTATTGTACCTCGCATTGATGATGTGTTTTGATGGATCACTTTGATCCCTCATATCTTTTTTATTTGTTAACCGATTTGAATAAAACAAACACTAAAACCTCCGGGGGACTTGCCATAATACATTATCGAAAACCGCATTTAAATCGGTTAAGCCGTTTTGAAGTTTACTGCGTACAAACGCCCGACAAACAGACAAACAGACAAAAATTCTAAAAATCATTGTTTTGAGTTTAGAATCATAAATGAAACACGAAACACTATTTTTTTCTTGAAAATATTAAATGTACAGACACGGCTAGTCTACGATTTTATTATATGTATAGATTATTTATTGTAGTTTTTTTACCCATTTCAAATCTTGTATTAATATGTGAATAATATTGTCCTTTATGCAATTGTAAAACTGATATTTACAAACCCTGTATAAATATATATTGCGTAAATGTTTTATCTCAAATAAAGAAAACTAAAATAAAGTACATAATTAATACTAACTTATGTCGTTATGCCAGAGTCTATTGTCATAAAAATGTTTAAAATAATACTTTTTGGAGCATATATGCTTTAAATAGGCTTCCTTTTTTACCTTCTAGGTACGGAACTGGAATACTGGCGATTGTTTGATTTTTTTCGATTAATTTTTCATAAACAAGAAATAATTGTGTTTTATAAGAATACCTTGCTTCTTATATCTATTTATTATTTCGCTTTCCACTTACCATCAGTAACATAACTAACACAATAACAACAAGTAAATAATATCATATAAACCGCAATATAATATACACAATTAGCAAGTGAAATACGCCCCGATGCAAGTCGGATACATTCCTGAGCATAATATTTCAGCGCACTTTAGATGACACTTATCCGATCATATTGCAATAAAAACACCTTGTACGTACGTGTGCAGTTTAATTTGATCGTTAAGACTTGGTATTAAAAGCGACTATTCTTTGACGGTGGTTTGTTAGGCTGAGGATATATGAACAGAAATGTCGCTACGATTTCGTTGACCATGATATTGTCACCTACCCGTATTATAAAAGGTTGGTGAAATATTTAATTGTCAAACGTACAAATTTGGTTAATCTGTACGTTGTTTTGACATAAAAATTGTGGTGTATGAACGCATTTGACTAACAATGTCTGCTTTAAGCAAGTAGAATAGATGGAAATTATTAAACCCAAAAATAGTCGACATTATAAGACATGACAGCACAAATTATTTATTTTTGTTTATTTAAATATTTTAAACCAATCAGATTATTTATTAATTAAATTTATCAACTCTAAAACTCTTAAATAAATTTTATTAATAATAAATCTTAAATTTTGATTAACAGTTGAAATATTTAGATAATAATACCAGAAAGAACAGAAGTGTAACTTATGTTAAAATGAAACAATTAATTAAATGTTGACTTTCTATTTTCTATAAAACTAATTAAAATTTTTATGTTGGCTTGCTAAATTTAAATTTCGAATATTTTACACAAAACGCTATAAAACCGTTCATGTACAACCCGCCTTAATCTGCATGTATCACAGCATACGACACGTATAATAATAATTTTGTTCAATTAAAATCCTCGATAGCGCCATCTCGTTACCGGCTCGGTAAGTCGCGATATTTTGCATATTAATGACTAGGAGCTCAGTGAAAATCATGACCTTTTGATTGCAATAGGAGATAGCAGGACAGATCATATTTTAGTAAACAATTCTAATCATTCAAGATTTCCTGTTTATTTATACTAGTTATTTCAAAGCAAATTATTTTACTATTACCCTGAAAAAAAATGAACGTATTTCAATAACGTTTATGATAATTATGACGAAACTTCGATCCCATAATAAAAATATAAAAAAATTAAGACCAAAACATGTTTTAGATTGTCAGGTAGAGAAATAAAATTTTAAATAAGTAGTCAAAGTTATTTGTTCCATAAAAAAAGACCGTGAAACGGCTCAATTTGTTATACATATAGCATTCATACATTTTATATATAGCATACATTTTACTACACGTATTCTACATACTTAAAAATTGCATTTCACCATTCCCTCGAAATTCGCTTCCATTTACCGTGCATATATTCCACTACGTCATAATTGGACAAAATAAATTCAATTAAAACAGTTTCCATGTCCCGCGGCGATCCCTTCACTGGTAATCATTGATCAAAGTACACTTAAATAAATGTCCCTGACTCTGTCTAACTAACGAGCAATTTAGAATGCATTTTATGTCAAATAAACTAACACGTGCTTCAACAATAAATAGATCTTGGCGACGATGAGGAGGCGGCGTAAGTTGTGGGTGCTCGCGGGAAGTTATTGAGGAAATTACGTTAAGTGGCTATTAAAAATGTATCACTGACTTTAAAAATGTATCATCGATATTGGTTTACAGCGAGAGTTATGTTTTGAAATAATTCGATTTTCGAATTCTTAACAGATAGTGTTCGCATCGCCACAAAAAATTGGCAAACCTGTAAAAGTGACATTCCATCCAGTGTCGAATTAATGCAGTTGGAAATAAATTCAGTTGCCTAAAACATAGACTATTGTGACATGACGATACAATTGGTCAACAGCTATATTAACTAGTGGTCTTAAGCACTTGAATAATTCAATTGTAAAACTTAATGCATCTAGTCACTGAGAAATAAAACCAGCTATTTAATTGGGAACCCAGCCCGTTGTGAAAATTTTCAGTTCAGATTGCATCCAGTTGCAAATGCCTACAGTTATTAAATTCCCACCTGAACGTCAATCCCTGTCCCACATACTGCGGTCAACAGCTTTTTTTATGTTATAGCAGGCAAGCGGGGCATGCGGTTCACCTGATGTTAAGTGACTGACCGCAGCTTGAAGGAAGGGTAGGTGATAAGGAAAGGTATAATGATAGAAAGTAGGGAGAGGAGCAGAAAATTATGGAAGAGGAATAGGATGGGTGTACAGGCCTCCGGGCACCCGCTCACCGTACGAATCACAGTAAAATACTGCTTCACGCCGGTTTTCTGCTGGTGGGGTGGTAATTACACCGGTGCGAGCTTGGCCCAATCGTGCAATGCTCGGCTACCACTCTTTGATTGCTACAGATGTTATTCAGCAGGACCACTCTCTGTCTCCTCTTACGACACCCACGGGTAGACATGGGGTGGCAACACATGAAAACATGAAAATGAAGAAGAATGCAACCAGTTGGGATTGCACCCAGTTGAGAATGCCCTCAGTTATTCAATTCCCGCTCGCACGTCAATCCCTGCCTCACATACTCGAGTTGCAGCGGTCAACAGCTGCCTTTACTTTACGCCTTTACTAGTGGATTAAAACAATTGATTAATTCAAATGTTAATTCCAATATCCTAAAGTACCTAGTCTAAAATCCAAACAGGTCCGAATATATTCAGTTAAGAATGCAACCAGTTGGGAATGCACCCAGTTGAGAATGCCTCAGTTATTCAATTCCCGCTCGCACGTCTATCCCTGTCCCACATACTAGAGTTGCAGCGGTCAACAGCTGCCTTTACTAGTGGATTAAAACAATTGATTAATTCAAATGTTAAATTCTACATCCTAAAGTACCTAGTCTAAAATCCAAACAGTTCCGAAAATATTCAGTTAAGAATGCAACCAGAGTTGAGAATGCCTCAGTTATTCAATTCCCGCTCGCACGTCAATCCCTGTCCCACATACAAGAGTTGCAGCGGTCAACAGCTGCCTTTAGTGGATTAAAACAATTGATTAATTCAAATGTTAAATTCTATATCCTAAAGTACCTAGTCTAAAATCCAAACAGTTGCGAAAATATTCAGTTAAGAATGCAACCAGTTGGGAATGCACCCAGTTGAGAATGCCTCAGTTATTCAATTCCCGCTCGCACGTCAATCCCTGTCCCACATACTAGAGTTGCAGCGGTCAACAGCTGCCTTTACTAGTGGATTAAAACAATTGATTAATTCAAATGTAAATGCCTATATCCTACAGTACCTAGTCTAAAATCCAAACAGTTGCGAAAATATTCAGTTAAGAATGCAACCAGTTGGGAATGCACCCAGTTGAGAATGCCTCAGTTATTCAATTCCCGCTCGCACGTCAATCCCTGTCCCACATACTAGAGTTGCAGTGGTCAACAGCTGCCTTTACTAGTGGATTAAAACAATTGATTAATTCAAGTGCAACACTGAATGGACTTTCTGGATGCCTTCCAGATGCTAACATGTCCAGTAACAGTTATCTGTATGTTTGTCTTCGTGGAAATGGCTCTCATATTTACTGGTAAGTGCATTGCGGGTATTTTATTGTTGCGCTAAATAATGGTCCGCTAATGGATTAACTTATAAAGGTGGTTTTTAATGCTGAAAGTTGTGAGTGATTAGTTGGAGATGAGGCTTTTGATTCTGGTAGAGGAATGTTTTTCATTAATAATTGTAGTGGTTATTATTTTGTTTTTTTGTGCTTAATCCGCAATCTAAGTTTATAAACAGTCTTCATTTGTTATTTGCATCACTAATCCTACTAATTTTATAAATGCGAAAGTTTGCGAAAATGTTGAAACCTTAACTTTTTCACGCAAAACTACTTAACCGATGATGATGAAACTTGGTATGTGGTAACTCCGTGATAAGAAGTTACGCGTGTGAAACCGCGGGGCATATAATGTCATAAAATTCACAAAGACTAAAATAAACAGCAATACTTTACATGTCCATACTTTTAATAATAGTTAGTTTTAAACATTAAGTCGTTGTGATTACAGACAAAAACTTTAGTCTAAACTAATGTTATGTTAAGCAATGTAATGTTATATTATAAAAAGGAAATATTTGTGTTTTATATGTATTTGTAATGTTTTCACATAAAAACTACTAGGCTATATATTATATGCTATATTACATTATGCAGAATGTATTCATAATAATTATTACATAAATAACAATATACAATTTCAAATTCAAATAAAACATCAAAACATTATTAAACACATTTGCATACTTTCAATACATCCATCATATCGTATATTATTATCTGTTTACACTGTTTTAAATAAAGTGTAAACATGCCAAAAATTATTTACATTTCGAATCGTTTCTCGCGAATACAGATAAGATAGATCGGTTAGCTTTAAAGTGTATAATTCTTGAGAATTAATAATATCGTCTTGATATTAAAAAGTCTTATTATGTTATCGTGTGAGAACAAACTTTTATGTTGTATTTATTTATTATTGAAAGAAAATGCGTACTTAATATTTTCACTAGGGATGGACATAAGGCTCAGAATTGGGTCAAATTTTAAAACGCTAATATTACAATAATCGTTTGGGCTAAATTAATAAAATTGTATACTATTTACTTTTAAAATCAGGGAATTAATATATGTGATTAATTTTAGGAATGTACATTAAATAGTTTACGAGTAGTGAAAAGGTCGTAAGTGCCACGAAATGGTTGGTTTAAAAATGTACACATAGCTCGTAATCTTTCCTTTTTCGAACCTGACTGACACTCTCCCGCATGTCTTAATAAAAAATCATTTAAAGTAAATTCATTATAACATAAAAACCTTGCGAAAAATTGATAAATTTTACAGTAGTCCGAATAATCGTAAAATAAATTACATTTTGTAAATCTGATACATTTTTTACCCGTCATCATTTCATTCATTTTAAAATCCGGTATAACGAATTACGTGAAATTATTTATTAAAAATGTCCTCTGATGCAAAAAGGTTCGTATTTTGGGGTCGTTGACCGGAGTCATATTGGCTACAAAAGTTTATCACTCGTTACCGTACAATATTTGGACAGATCTGCGAGTATGGATTTGTGGTTTTTATTTTTTATCTTTACTTTTAATTATTCGGTAACTACTTAAATGTAAACATACGTTAACAACAAATCGATAAATGTACATTTCATAATCGTTTATTTCTGTGTGATACGAAGGGTTTGCAGTTAATTTAAAGATGGAATAGTAGAAAATAATAATAATATAAAGGTTATAAAACTTATATAAATAAAATTGTAAACTTTATAAATATTTATGTAGGTATATTACGTGAATATATTTCTCTGCCTCGTAGCCATTATTTGATCCATTCAAGTTGAGATCGAAGTCTTTGAATTATTAAAATTGAAATTTATCTACCCGCAAAACTATCCAACAATTGCGCAAAATCTTATGTTCGCTGTTTTAAGTACAAGGTTTATAAATCTCAAAAAAAATTAAGTCTTCTGGCATTACCTTACAAATATTTATGTATTTTTACATAAATAGAATCTTTAGATCTTAGAAATTAAATGAATAGATAATCTAAAAATCTAAATATAAAACTCATTTTAATATCGAACGTCCTCTATACCTGGTCAAAATCGTTTCAACAACTTAATAGACCGCCAAATAAACATGATTGTTCATTTGTCTCCACCCCAAATGGTTATCGTTTAAAGTGTACTGTTCCGCCCGGGAATGACCCCTGGACATCCGTCACGTATGATTGATGGGTACGTTTAATTAAAAATTTATATATATTGTTGTTAATGGACATGTGAGAGACCTCACAGAATGGTTTGTGAGTTCCGACCCGTGACTGCGTTGATGGGGATAAAAGTATTTTAAGTAGTGCTTGTGAACTAGTTTTGTATAAATTATTGTTCCTATAATTTAAACGTTTCTTATCTTACGTTTATTTGTTAGCACAAAATAAATAAAAAATCAGTTTTGTGTTATTTAGATTTTGGTATTATTAAGTGAAAGTTTGTGAATATTACCGAACAGATTTTAAAGAAATTTACAGTAATAAAGTATGTATAAGGTTATTTGTTAATTTATTTATTAAGGATTACAAAAGGACTGTTACATCACAAACTTACGTCTATGGTACAGTACAATCAAACATGGCGTATGCACATCCATTTATAAGTGACCACAGCTTACACATAGTGTATAACTTTTACAGTTTACAAATATAGGCTACAATTGATAATGAATTCACGAGAGAAAACTCTTGGACTATCTTTTGCTAGTAAAAAGATAGATATATACTCGATAATCATTCATAACCCAACTTCTTTTCGTGGACTAGTCATTTGCTGTGTGCATGTATGCAAAGAAATTAAGGGTGCTATTTCAAAACATGACTATTTTTCACAGACAGTCATACAATTAAGTATTAACCCTATCCCCCAGAGTGATAACATTTTGAGAATGTATATGTATAAATAATATGTAAAATTAAGGTATAATAAACCTATTCATGTAATTTCGTTAATGATATCAAAGAATTTCTTGAATCACAATATAAATTAATGATTCATAACATCTATCATCAAAACATCTTTTGATGTTTTGAAACCTGCGAATATATTCCACATGATCGCAAACAAATAAATAATTATTATGTTATATTCACATTTTCTTGGTATTCATACTCGTGTCATATTTACGAAAAGCTTAGAGAATAAGAACATTTTACTGTATTAACTGGTGACTAATAAATTATATTATAGTGATTATTTTTTATATGGGAATCTTAACATATATAAATTAGGTGCCGCAGTGTTTGTCCGCGATTTATTTCTACTTAATCGATTTTAACCAAATTTTACACACCGGTGCAGGTTGATCCAACTTGAAAGATAGGATAGTAGCCCACGCGTGCGAAGCCGCGGACGGAAAGCTAGTTGATTAATAAATTTATGATTTTGTTTATATATTATAGTGGTATAGTGGATAGTATTTGTATTTCGTGCCAGTGTGTGGGTTTGATCGCTACGTATAGACAATTATTATATAGATCAAGTATAATGAAATTTTTAAGTATCCTTAACTACAAAAATTTTTACCTATTGACTTATTCGCATAGTATATAAAAGTAGTATTTCAAACTAGATGGCGTTGTGTGAAATGACAAGAGAAAGGGGAAAATTATATTGAATACTTATTTTGACACACGTAAGCATACTAGCTTAAACTTTGCTTTGCAATTTCAACAGATATGTTTTGACGTCATTAGAAGATGGAGTAACAGACACACAAACTTTCATTAATAACATTAGTCTATTGTTATTAGATACGAAGGCGTCACATAGTCCGATAAAGACATCGTTCATATTCTCTCATCGCCTTATCTATTTGTCAGCGGGCCACCCAATTGACCTTCGTGACACGTAACGCGATAATTTTATCCATCCTAGTCATAGGTCATAGTGTCTAAACACTATTGATACCTAGACTGAGGAAATATTGTTTGTTCGACCTTTGTCATGGCGAAATGTCGTTGGGTTGTTGTTTAATAATTAGAAGGAATGATTATTAACTCGATAATCGTTCTTCGAGAAGGGAAAGTTTATGCGGTTAAAATATAGGAGATAGATTATAAGGACTATATATATAAACCACTAAACCGATTTGGATTAAATTTTAAGCAGATATTGTTTGAAATCGGAAGAGGGAATGGGATAGTTTTTTTATCGCATCGCAAACCGTGAAACCGCGAGGCAAAGCTAACGTATAAACGAAATGTCCGACTAAATTTTAATTTTAACAATGAGACAACCTTTCTTATAACATACAAAAGAATAGCCCTGAGAAAAGACTCGATTTTCGTCTCGTTTTCAATAGCGCTATTGAATAAAAAGGATTTCGTCAATATCAAATAGTTAGTTAATCTACCTCACGTTCATCCTTACTATCCTTACTCCCATACTAATATTATAAATGCGAAAGGAACTCTGTCTGAATGTCTTTCTCATCTAAAGCACTGAAGCGATTTAGATATTTTTTTTTACATCCTTAGTTCTTAGCTCTGCGGTTTCACCCGCGTATATATCTCGTACCCAGAGGATTTTCGTGATAGAAACTATGCTATGTCATTCCTTACATTTCAAAGAATCTCTGAAGGAAATTTCATCCAAATCGGTCCTGTACTTTCGGAGCCTATTCAATACAAAAAAACAATCTTTTCTCTTTATAATATTAGTATAGAGTATAGATTTAATTTACTAAGCTTACACAGCAGTTGACGTTGACAAGTAAAATACATATTACAATTTTAAAATAAAATATGTCTAAGATAGGATTACTTTTTCATCCGTGAACAACATGACGTTAACAAAAATTAATGAGAATTTTGAGGTTACTACCTATGGGACTAAATGAATAGGAGAAATTGACATCTACCCACAGCAATCCATTAAAGCACCACAGAAGCTATTATCAGCTGACGGCTGAACTCGCGTGTCCAATACAAAACGAACGTCGAACGAAATTCGATTTTCAAATTTTGACGGTCCACTTGACGTCGTCGCTGACGTAGGTAATTACGCGCGCCTCCGCGGGGCGGCGCTAGTTGACACTTCAGGTTTGACGGAAAATTACGTTGACGCAATTGTACGTCTAGGGTTACATAGGAAAATTCTTTCAGGTGAATAAGAGAAAGAAAGAAAACAAATACGTTTTTTTATAGCACAGACAACATTGCAAAACAATATTGCATAAAATTATAATAAAAACCAAATATTTTTATATATGTTATAGTGTGTGTTACAAATTGGCCGCCCACTCAGCGTAGACACACTGATTTTCAGTGGGCGCCGTTTCGACCTATTGACAGTTAATTTAAAAATTGTTCATAAAATGAAGGGTTTATTATGCATAAATAACTAATTGTATAATGTATAGGATCCCAAAATACAGGACTAGCCTAGTTTGGGTCCTATTTGAATAAAAAAAAAAAACTATTTAATTCCTTTATATTTCATATATTTTGATTTGTTTATATTAACCGTCTAAAAAGAAAAGAATTTAATTCGACCCACCAAACAGTTTCCACAATATATTACAATTTACATACAAACACCGCAGGCCCTCAGATCCAGGGATTACCATCAAAGGACCAGCGCAATTCTGAAAATGCGTTTTTATAGAAATATCTTCTTTGATGAAGATTTTGTCGTGAAATGCGGAGTTTAGCCGATTATTCCTATCCTGTTTCGTGGGTTACTTTGAGCGGTATTGGACCGCCAGATAGACTTGGATTTTTTAAATTAAACATTTGTAGCAATCATTTAAATGCGTAAGCCTTTTTTATGAAGCTAGCTTTTGTTCGCAGATTTGCTCGCGTTAAATTCGGGTGAATGATATAAAAGGTATTGTATCACCTGATTCAGCTAATAATTTATTAGAATACTAAACTACATCAAAATCAGTTCAGCAGTTGCGGCGTGATTGACAAAGAAACATCAAACATCCAATCTTTCATATGGATAATACCGCGGTTTCACCAGTGTGACTTCTGATCCCATGGCAACTACGGGATTAAAAGTAGCCTATACGTTATTCTGAACCCCCACCTATATGTTTACTAAGTTTCAACATGATCGGTTCGGTAATATTTGTATGTAAGTGTTACAAACATACATATATAAATACTCCCAAACTTTCGCAGTTATAATATGAGTAGAATTTAAGTCACAGATTAGTGGCAATCGTTTAAATGCGTAAGCCATTTTTGTAAAGCTAGCATCCCTTTGCAGCTCGCGTTCACTTCGGGATTTAAAGACCAATAAAAGGTAGATCACCTGATCCAGCTAATCGTCTTAACTGTATATGAAATTTCATCAATCCGTCCAATAGTTACAACGTTATAGATACAAACATCCAAGCACTCAAACATTCACATTTATAATATACTAGCTGTGCCCCGCGGTTTCACCCACGTGTATCTGTTTTTCCCGCTCCCGTGGGATTTGATCGAAATCCTTTCTTAGCGGATGCCTACGTCATACATCTACCTGCATGCCAAATTTCAGCCCGATCCGTCCAACGGTATGCGTTGATAGATCACTATGTCAGTCAGTCACCTTTGAGTTTTATATATAATTGTAGGATTTAAATATAATGAAAACTAAAGATTTCTATAAGGCTTTTCGCTATTAGTTTCTGCCCACGGCTCCGCTTGCGTTAAACTTGGTTTCTAGATCAATAAAAGGTAACCGAATCCAACTAATAGTATCTATCGTATATAAAATTCCATTAATATCGGTTCAGTAGTTTGGTATGATTGACAAACAAATATCAAAACATTGACACTTATAATATTAGTAGAAAAGTCAATTTGTAAGAATCATTAATTCAACTATTATCGGTAAATTGGGACTAATTTAATAGTATTTGTAAGAATAGTTCCCAATAGAACCATGGTTTGCAATGGTACGATTACTCCCATTGTACCATGCTTGTATGCGATTAAGAAATAAAATTACCCATGATAAAAAAACCATTAAAGTCATAACTATAGGAGGTAATTCTTTCAAAATGGTGTTTGTAATTGTTTATAAATTAATAAAGGATAAAGGAATATTGGGTATTATGCTTGTTTATTTTTTTTGAAAACTTTTGGAACACATATAAAAAACATAGTCAATATTTAGTATAAAACAAAGTTGCTTTCTCTGTTCCTATCTCCCTTTGTGTGCTTAAATCTTTAAAATTTCGCAACGGATTTTTATGGGGTTTTTTTAATAGATAGATTGATTCAAGAGGAAGGTATATATGTATGACAAGTGACAACATCCATTTAATAGTGGAGAAATACTGTTTTTTTGAGGTATCTAATGTGATGTCGTTAATTATCATTTTTTTCCGCTTACATTGCAAACGCAGTCTGAACCCTACGCGATTTATCAAAATAATGTAGTAATTTTTATATAAAAAGGTCACAGTTTTTCTACGGTTTTCAGCATTACACCCGTGCGAAGCCGGGGCGGGTCGCTAGTCTGTTATAAATTTAAGATCGTCTAAGAAATTTGTACTGTTATATATACCTACAAAATTCAGTTCCTGTTTTTTTAACCCCGCATCAAGTCAAGTCCTACCTCGGGTTTCAAAGAATCTTTGTACAAAATTTCATCGAAATCAGTCCCGTAGTTTCGGAGCCTATTCAAAACTCAGCTAGTCTAACGTTTTTAATTATTACATGTCGTAAATATTTCGCACAGCACTCAAATAAAATATGATTTATGTATAACTCATTCGATCAAACCGAATTGGATGAACGTAAATATTCCACATATTGTATTCGTTATTGTTAATCCAATAATTCGTCCATTAAACAAACATGCGAAAATAAAATGTCTGCTTGACATGGGAGAGAATTTTTTTAATTTTTGGTTGAATATCCTTTTATTACGTAGTAAAATATATTATTATTATAATTTTGTATGTGGTTTCAGTTATAAAATTAAGGAAAATGTTTAGTTTTTTCCTTTTTCGTTTACGTATGTCCACTGACTGCTATAGATTTAAAGAAAAAAAAATGGCTGAATGGAAAATTTATAAACTAGAACCTTGGTTTGTATGCATTTGAATTCATGACCTCCTCCTTTTTTTGAAAGTCGGTTAAAATATAAAACAGAGACCAGGAGCTACATCAATAAACCCTTGTAAATCAATTCGTACACAGATTAAGGCCCATAATAGCAATAGAGTGCTCACGCATCATGTAATCCTTCCGTAGGTGCAGAGTGAATGTCGCTTAGTTTTCACGTGTCCAGAATTAATTGGCACATCGGTCAATAACAATGGCGACGAAATTTATAGGTGATAGAGTGAGCTAATTTCACAAGAATGAACTTAATTTTTATCCCTTTAAATGTTTTTTCTAACGCTTAAGGACGAAGTCGGGGCTAGAAGCTTATAAATCCTAGTATGTATCCTTTGATCTAAAAAGAATTTTCCAAATCGGCCCATAAACGCCGGTATCTACATTAAAAATACGTTCGAATTGATAACCTCCTCTTTTTGAAAGTCGGTTAAAAATATAAAACAGAGACAGGAGCTTATACATAGCCTATATATATAAATAAACTCTTGTTAATCAATTCGTACACAGTTTAAGGTCCATAATAGCAATAGAGTGCTCACGCATCATGTAATCCTTCCGTAGGTGCAGAGTAAACGTCGCTTAGTTTTTCACGTGTCCAGAATTAATTGGCACATCGAATAACAATGGCGACGAAATTTATAGGTGATAGAGTGAGCTAATTTCACAAGAATGTTAATTTTTTTATCTTTTTAAATATTTTTTATCTATCCTTTCATAAGGAGGAGGTCGGGGCCAGAAGCTTATATCCTAGTATTTATCCTTTGATACTACTTTTCCTACGCCTAAAGGTTGAATGGTAGAGATTCCCTGGAGCGATAAAGCAGCCTGTTGAAGGATTTTTTAAATGTTTACTTTTTGAATTATGTATATGTATTTTTAAGTACAATAAAGCATTTCTATTTATTCTATTTAGTAACATTATAAATATAAATTTATGTTAGAATGGATGTCAGTATATTTGTTACTCTTTTTTGCAACACTACTAAATCGATTTGCAATTTAACAGTAGGTAATAAATGTTATTGTTCAGAGTTCACAAGTTTAAGAAAAAATAATACGACTGAAAAATAATTAAACTTTATTACATAAATACGCTTTTCTAAAACTTACTGTTTGGGGAATATAATGGGTAAATAATAATAAGTGGTTGTGCCTTGGTCATCCATAAAGCAGGTGTTTTGCCAGTCCTATGGTACTGTTTTATTGGTAGGAGTATCGCTCGACGCTCAAATTCTCATCCTATATCTCTTCTTTTCTAGCACCAGTGTATGTCTCTTCTTATGTGCTTATTTGTGTAGTGTCAATCATAACACAGACCCTATAATTGTAATAGTTTTTTGGCAGATCCATATTCTAGACAATTTAAGGAAGTTTTGAAATTAGTGTTTTTAGGTTTAAGTATACGGTAAGGCTGATTTCTGTAAATTGTTTGTTTTCGAGAGTAACATGATTATTTTTGATCAAACTGTCTATCAATAAAGATTAAATAAAAGCTTAACCTATGTATTTATTCAGATTACACATTATCTTTGCACCAAATCTTTTTTAAATACAGTTGGCCGCGAGTATAAACATCCAAACATACACAAAACATATTCAAAAATCTATTTTTGTAAATGTTTATTTTGTTATATTATAAAGTGAAACAACATTATTAATGTTCATTGATCAATAGACGCCATCTTGTTTGTTAATAAGCACGTAAAATTTGTATCATGGCTGAAGCATTACAATTTGCTTCTAAATGACCGTTAAGTGCGCATTAGTGACTTGGAATGCGGCTCGGCGATAAATTATAAAATATTGCGTGAAATAAAAGAAAGTTTAAACTTATGGTTACTAATTTATAGTATACTAGCTGGTCCGCGCGGCTTCCCTCCCGTAGCATAATGTTATATAGCCTTTGTACATCAGGGATGATATATGATTCCAATGATTAAAGAATTTTTCAAATCGGTCCTGTTAATTTAGAGCCTATTAATTCAAACAAAAATCAAATCTTCCTCGTTATAATATTGGTGTAGATATATGTTAAAAACGTGCGTATGATTATTATTAAATTGTAGGAAACAGCTTAAAATATTTTAATATAATTTGGCAGTAAATTTGTTGCTGCAAATATAATGGTGCTTATCTACACCAAAAAACAAATATAGTTTTAATTAAAGTTCCACATAAAAAAAATTTGAAAGAATACTAAAAAAGCATTTAAAGGTAACGGGTAGGAATAGTAAAGATACGTCAACAAGAATTTCTCTTGAAAGATCTCATTAGAACATTCCGGTACAAAAAGATTCGGGAATCTGTTTTTGGAACATTAGATCCATTACAGTAGGACCTGCAGACGATTAAAGTTGTCAAGGCAATACTTCTGTCATAGATCCTCTTGCTACTCTTTAGATCCAAGTGAAGGATAAAAATTATATCAAAATAGCCCACAAGGCCACTACATACCGCTCTTCAAAAACCTAGTTTAATAAAAGGTTTAAAATCCTAACTTTACCTTGAGTGGCACAGTTACAATTTCAAACTTAAACGGACTTTTTTACTGGAACAGATTTTAACCCGTACTTTGAAATAATTTTATTTAGCCGCTTTTGATTTATTTATTCAAATAGTTCTACGAAAACTTAATTTTCTTCCTCCTTCAGTTAGAAGTTAAACTTTTTATTTTATTACTCAGATGTTGCACTAATTGCGCTTTAACATTTAAATTTACTAAAGAATTTTGTATGTCCGTAAAGATAATCTTAAATACATTTAATTTGTTTACTTAGTCTTCATTAACTTTATTTGCATGATAAAGAATAACGACACTTAACCTAGATTCTTTTATAGATGCCCATGAAACATGGACGCTTAGGTATTCCTTATAGATACTAGAATATTCTACATACGCTTTATTGTTCATATCAAGATATGTCCAATAAGAAACCTAATACCGAACCCACCTCGACGCTGTAAATGCGATCACAGATTGCATAGCAAGAGCTAAGACGCTGAGCTTTTGCTTGAATAGCTAGCGTAGGCTGAGACAAAGACCTCACATCTCGCCTCACTTACCGCGACTACGTAGGTTTTTATTACCTTTATCTCCTAACCAACGATGCTGTTCAATCAGAGAAACCGAACACACTCAACATAACACGTGCATTACTCACAAAATATTTTCATAAAAGCGACCAAACGCACCCGACCGACCGCACCCCGTCCCCCGCGCCCGCCTCGCAAAACCAGTTCAGTCCGTGCCGGGTCGCCGTGCGCGTCGGTAGTCTATCGAGGTGCGCCGCTATCACGTTACGATAAACCATACAAAACCAAACCAGTGTTGTGGATTTATAGTGTTCCTGTGAGATTGTGCGATTCACCTTGTGATGTTCTGTGATACGTTTGTTATAGTGTTGGATTTCTCTTAAAACTGTGGGACGGGTTCCGCCTGCCGCGGCCAGACGCCTTTTCTCCGTTCTCGGGATATCATTAAGGTATTTATTGTTACACCGGCACATTGTTGTAAGGCATTCTTTCCATGGTGTAGTTGAATCGATAGTTTGAATTTTACTGGCAGGAAGGTTGGCGTTGAAATGCGTTGGGAATAGTTGTATAGTAAGGATAAGCATAGTGAGATGTGCTTTATGATACGACGTCGTAAAGAGTGGGGAAGCAGGTTTACTAGGAGTGCGGCCCAGGGGGCGACTATTAATTAGCTTACAATGGTACTTTTCAGATGGGAGATAATCGTTATTCTTCATTAAAAATACATGTGATCTTTTACGTGTTGGTAAATAAACCATTTCGATGCAAACTTCCAAGCTATGAAGCCGTGGCGTCGAATTTACTTAAAGCAAGAAAAAGCTTATGAACTTTACGTATGTTTTGGTAATAAAAATAATATATTCAAGCGAAGCTCATACTTGAGATTTATGTTAGATCCGTTGTGAATAAAAGTAAAATATTTTATCTCGTTTACGTCGTTACTTTCGGTAAGACAAGCGTTCATCTCTATAACACGTTTTATAACTTGAAAGGGAGCAAGTATGGAAGTTTAAAGTTTTAAACGACAAGTAGACATATTGACATTAATAAAAAGTAGCAGTAGATACAAGTTTCGATTGTGATACTTATATCTTAAAGTACTTCGGATAATTGAGCTTTTACATGTAATTAATACGCATTTTCATCAATGGAACATCTCAACCAAACATTACCACAATAATCCACGAAACACGAATAACGCAGAACCCAACCTAATTAAAAACGAGTACTTACGAGATTTGTAATCTATCCCCGATAGATGGCGTTACAGCCGCGAAAACAAAAGGCTTTCATTAATTCCGGCACTAACAATTTCAATCGAAGACTGCTAATTAAACAAGACATAATGGATAGCTTTGTTAACCCGATTTCAAAAACAGTAATCAGTAACGGTACGAAATTTGGATTTTATTACTTCGAAATTGTTGCTAAGTACCTTCAATGGTAATTCTTGTTTTACTGTAGAATATGAAAAATGCTCAGCAATTACATATTTTAATAAATGCGTTTAATATAAGAAATTACTTCATCTTATGTAAGCTTTTACAATATACGCAAGAAGAAAAAAATGTTAACCATATAATTTGTACTATAAGTAGGTTGTAATTCGATAAAAAACGATTCGTTTTAAAATATGTTGCGTAGTGATCTCATAGGTCAGTGATCATAATACTAACTATTTACAGTTACATTCAAATAGTTCTGAGAAAGAATATAGCTCTTGAATTATAAGTACGAAGCTTTTTACTAACAGGTTTGCTTTGTTAATAAAATAAACAGCTGGGAATTCCTTAGGCGGTTTAAACACAAGACCTAAACCATAACTAAAAAAATACTGTGGATACATAAATATTACCTGTGAAGTGAAATTAGTAAGAAAAACAGTGAGTAATGAAATACGTACTAAATATTATTCGGAAAAAATGTAAGATTTTACTTTATAGTTACTCCCAAAAATAAGTTTTATAGAAATGGATTTGTTTGTTTTCATGTCAAACATTTTGGACACTTCTTTCTAAACATTCGATATACTAAAGCAAATTGCGTGATTTGATACTTAACTTTATATATAAGATCAATAAAACCCCGTATCAGCTAGCAATCAATAAAACGTAAAGCTCAGGCATTTGATACAGAATTGTACGTTTAACATTACCTCACAGGTACCTTCCGAATTTAGTCGCATTACATTTAATTTTTACGTGTTCATCGATCACTTCGTATTTTTTTAACCAAAGCACATTTCGAGTATAATTATCTATAATATTAATGCTTTTAGATTTTAATTTTAAATGACTAAAAAGCTTTTATCTTAATTGTTTTAACTTGAGATTACATTTTTGCCTTCATTATTAAATGAAAGCATGTAAAATACATGATTTAATAGTCAAATCTCATATATAAATAACTTGTAACGCTTAGACACTTGGTACAAAATGACATGTTTTACATTACCAGGTACCTCTAAATTTAGTCGTAAATGTATGTTTTTGGTAATAAACAGCATTCGTGTTGTAATCCGCACCATAAATGTCTGCTTTATGATTATTTTATGCATTAAAGATATATTCCTATTAATTTTATGTTTAAAGGATTCGTCTCCCTAAATCTTCTTGTAAGCAAATTAATCACGAATAAATAATTAAGTGGAATAAAAATACCTTTGTGATTTCTTTAACAATGTTATAGTTACGTAAGATGAAAAACATATTGTCTAAAAACATCGAATGAAGTTGAAAACAGAACGACGGATATGATGAAAACAGTCCGACTAGAACCAAATGCTGTTATTTTTCTGATAGATGTTTTTTACGTCACTAGTTGACTTCAGATTTTTACGTCTATGTAACGTTGAGGCTTACATTCTCGTAAAAAACATTTGTGTAAAAACTATGTAAAATGTAAAATTTTCAAAATTCTTTTAGCTTTTTTCCAATAAATTCCGATGCGGACGTTAACAGCTGTCACTAATTTTATTGTCGTCCAAACATTTAAAACATGCTCATTTGGATGCACGTTCGAAGTTCAAACTTTGCACGTGTCGTAGGTTTCCGAACGTAGCCCCAAGCATTAATTTGCCGCGTAAAAAATCTCGAAAGCGTCCGGAAATGCGTGTTTCATTGGTAGTCGAACAGATGTCGACATATGTCGCGGCACTCGTGGCTGCATGCGTAGCCGTGGGCTAATTGACTAGGAAAAATAAAATTGTGGTTGCATCTATGTCATGCGCTGGAACGCCCCTGCGATTGATGTATTGCCCTCCGCGTCGCATTCTTTCGCTTGGGGCGTTCAAATTTTAAAATTTATGCGTTTTATATTTAGAATTTTTAGTCATTGTTTTTCATATCCGTGTTTTTTACAACGAACTCAACTCCAAAGCTCGAATAAGCGTAGCGTAAATTTAAAAGATTTTGTATTCCTAATCTGATATTAAAATAATCCACTCATAACATAAAAAATGTCGAATGCACGTTGATGTAACTTTTCAAACACCTTGTAGTTTATAACAGGTGCACGTTTTATCGATCGACGTAGCTACGTAAGAAGTTGTTTATTTTAATTAACATCATAATACGTATGAATCGTTTATCTCAAGATTAACATAATATATGGTACAAATATCCGTGCATATCCTGACTCAAATAAATGTTTCCAGTCACAGATAATGTCAAGGTTTATCTGATATAAGGTTTCAAATGAACGCGACATATAGCTATTTGTTATATTGAAATGTATTCTTGGCAAACGGTCGGATTCTTTCTTTTGTTGTAATGCAGAAGCTGTATGTGGTATTCTTTTAACAGCTTTCATTTCGTGTTCTTGTTAAGGATAGAGTTTTGATGATTAAATTATGTATTCAAAGTATGCTTATATTTCGGAGGAATTCATTCAAATTAAAACTTGTAATGTGGTTGAAAATGCAGATATATGTATATACAAGTCCATAGACTTTATTTTGTTGAAGTATCGATGGCAACCTCGTTTTAAAAATAGAAGCAAATATGAATATTAAATTCGCCGTAAAAAATAATGTCTCGAATTAAATTTCATTGTAATGGATACCATTAAGTCTTGGAATAAAAACGCATTGTTTCTTATGGGAATAAAACGAGCTTCTGTTACAATTATAACGAAATAAGTGGCCGTCAAGCGAGATGTATCTCAATGGTATTTAACAGTAAAAAATACTGGATCAGCCGGTACCGTTATAGTTATGAATTCTGACCAGAGATAACGCCTTGCTCTACTTATGGGCATAGTCAAATCTTGTCTTTTAATTGCATTAATATATTGTAATGATGTAATAAAATGAGTTGCGTAATTATTGCTTTTGATATTTTGTTGATGTGATTTGTAGATCAAAGTCTTAAATAAAAAAAATACGGTAATAAAAAAAATGTTCAAGTGTAAGTGTATAGGATATTGATTTTTTTATGAAATGACTCAAACGGATGACATTTGCTCTTAGACAGTTTTGAAGTGATCCGAAATAGCGGGTCGCTGAATGTTGTCGATGTGTGCGTTGCTTGGGCGCGCTTTGTATGTAGTTTGACTTGTATACCTATCTATTTTGTGAATGTGGTCCTTTATACTCGTGCTTATATCTAGATTTATATAGATTAACATATTTATTGTGTGTTTAATATAATATTGACGTTTTTGTGCCATTGTGATTTGTGTTTATCTAGATTGGAGATGTATTAATGGTCGATTTTATAACCAATCTTAATTTAAAAAATCAATCGAAGATTGACCTAGCAAACCTTTTGCAATCCTAGGATTGTGTGTTAATAAACTTTTCTTAGAAAATATATTATGCTAAATCAATATATGATTGCGTTTTAGGATTAGGATTTATTATTAACATCGGGCAAGTCAATATAAAATGTACAATGTGGAACAAATAGGTCATTCATACAAAATTATGGGTAAGGAAAAAATAAGTATGAAAGCTAGAAGTGTATAATGATAGGGTAAAAGATATACTTTATCGAAATTAGATTTATTTTAATTGAATAATTTAAAAATAATTCTTTAGTTTAAACATTTTTAATCTAAATTGAACTATAAGACTACAAAATATTGTAACTTCGTCTATTTAAATAACTCGACATATATTAAAAACTAATCTGTTATGAAAAAAGGATAAGGAAAGAAAAAATTGAAAGATATTTCTAAATCGGATTGGAATAGTTATTAAATCTTTTAACAATTATTAAATTTAAGACAACATTAAGTTATTAATTCATAACAGCGTTATAGGATTCGAAGAAATCATAGACTAGTCTATAATTTTGCTGGTAAATACCTACTAGGTTATAAGTAGGTTATTTTCTAGGTCAGACGATCGCTAAAGTTTCTATTCAATTGTTTACATACTCTGTAATTTCGTTCGATGGCTGCAAGCCAGTGACATCACAGTTAATAAAAAAATAAACCAATTTTTATGGCGGGAAATTAGACGTCAAACTTGCGACATTATTATTCATAGACTCGTCCCTTCAATGTTACTATTTATGTTACAGGAAATAAATTATGATGTAAGATTGAATCATGATTTTAAATGCAGGTAGATTATTTTTAGAATGACGTCATTGTGAAAGAGCTATTGTTAGCTGCGAGGAAGATATTTAAATATAAAGTTTTCTAATTCTTTAATATGGATTGAGGTAGGATAGGTTTTATCTAAAAATCCTATGGAAACGGGATATATCTACGCGGTAAAACCGCGGAGCTCAATAAGTTTGAATATAAAATAATAATTTTTATTAGTTTAAATATAATCATTAATTGAGTATTTTATTAGCTACAAAGTAAAATACTATGTAATCATTCCATCTGTGGTTTCACTACTTTGGTCACAAGGAGGTGTAATGAGTATAAATAGCGTTTTTATACAGAAAAAGAAAATGATTAGTCCAAAATCAACATAGACGTTTGTTTGATTTACCTTGTGTCGGCTTTGGTCGCACTCTAGGCAGTATTTATTTATTCTTATGTATATTTACCTGATACGTGTGATTTGAGGTGGTTCTATTTTTGTTTAGTACATGTCTTTTTTTAATTTGATGAAACATATGCATATAGGTATATTAATGACTCATGAGAATATGTTCTTATGTAATGATATTTTGTAACTGATTACAAGGTTTCTTGTAACATTATTTGATGTTATTTGTATAATACTATATTAAAATTTATAAGAAACCTTGTAGTCACCTTTATAATCTATGGTATAATATTATTTAATTGACTTTATATGCGCGATTTTTTATTACGTGTATTGTGACCTTGTTTTTGTTTATATGTGATTAATTATACATTTTACATAATATTCTTTCGAACAAATTGACGAAGCAAAAACGTATTGCATTAATTACATATAAATAAAACGCCTACATAACCATTTGCTTCGCCCAGAATTCGAGCTAAAAAATAAACCCAAACATATCGAGTTTCATTTAAACGTAAAGATTTAAAACACGATTACTGTTGGCATTAATACGCATTTACGCATCAAGACTTAACTGGCCGTCAATCAGTCAGTCTTTAACACTTTAAATGGTGTAATTTGTCGAAATTCCGTAACTTTTCAGCTTATTGTTTTTTATCCAGAGTTACGGAAAGCGCCGAAGGCTACACGATTATAAGAAAACCATTTTATTGTTAAGGCACCCTTCGTATACAATTTCGGATGCCGTTAGGATCCCAGGTTTATTGTAAATCGAAATTGTAGGAAGCTATCAGGATGTACGGGTAACTAGGAAACCATTTTCTGTAATATAAGCTTGTATGAAAATTGCGTGGGTTCGTACACTTGGAAATATTATGCAACATTTTTGGTCTTATATTTTTCATGTTTCGAAACTTAGAAATGCTATGTGATTACGTTAAAAAGTACGCAGTACATAATAACATGAATCATAGTAGATATGTCAAGTATAATGATAAGGCTTTATAATTTTATTAGAAAGCGTGTGAAAAAATCCGGCTTTATTTTACTTTATGTTTCTATTCTATCGCTAACATCCAATAAAGTGGAACTGGCAGATTACAACTTGAAACAAAAGACGGTGTGCGTAAAACTCAGATGAGCGATCGATTTACGTAACGCCACTTTATGAGGTTCTCGCCAAAACGTTACCCGGCGTCCGATGTTCTCACGAGACGTAAAACTTGCTATATATTGCCTTTTTTCTTCCCCTACGGCCAACGGATTTGCGTGCGAAACGAGAAATGTATCAGTGCCAGCGATTGCGTCGTTAAATTCAGGACGCAATGGTGACTGCCATCTTGTTGCCAGGGTTTACGAGTTTCGTATGACTCCGGATCGGCTCGAAGGTTATTTCCGCAAATTCATTGCAGGAGTTGCTGGCTCATCAAAATTTTGGAAGCTGTGCGCTATTAAGTCAAATTGTTCTCGAACGATCTTTAAAACAAACAAGGTTTATGAGAGCAATTCGGCTGAAAAACAATTTTACTGTATGACGGATTTGATTCGTTTATATAATTCCGTCCCGTCATGCGATTATGACTCGCGTGCAAGATCGTGGTAATGTGCTACATAAAAACTTTGAAATATTTATTACTTATTAATTTTTCCTGTAATTATGCAAGGATTTACTTCGTATCATAAATATTGCCAGCAAAGGTCTAAGCAATTCAGTGATTTAAATTAAAATAAACTTTACAATCTGTAAACAAATCTTATTTAATTGGACTTCTTGAAAACGTTCGTGACTCCTGTTGAACATCGACGTTTAATATAAAAAGAATAAAATGTGTCACTGTTTTCGCATCCTAAGTATTACCAATGTCAACGCCAGCCATAAACATCAGGTAAAAATTGGGTCCCAAAGCCGACCCTTTGCATTCAACTTGGGATACAGCATCTCTTTCACTAATTGGCCCCCGAACACGCTAGGTACGCTTCGGACTAAACGGAACACCAAATATTTGTCTTTTAAAAGAACCCGAACAATTTAAAAGGTATAAATTAGGCATGTTACAAAATAATTGCACTTTTATTTCGCTCGTAAGTATCCTGTTTCGAGACACTTTAAACGCAATCAAGTTTGCGTCCTTCCCGAGTTAAATTGAGACATTGAATGTTTTCCATTTTCTTTTCTCTCCAATTCCGAGCCAATAGCAAAAGTAAAAACGCTCCCCGATACCACCAACGTGGAAAGCAATATACGACCTCATCGGGAGAACCGTTTCCTTTAATGTTTTCATGAATCTCGGAAACTAAAGACCGTGTAACAACGTATCTGTTCGTTGCCTTTTAATAGGTCGAAAGCGAACAAACTGCCAAGTATTAAGTTTTATCAACCATCTGCACGAGTGTCACGTCTTTATTACTACTTATTCTTTGTTCTCATGAATGCAGTGGCCGCATAGATGCGATGGATGTATGATTGCATCTCGTTCTTCACGCGTGGCTCTGCGTGCTCCGCGGTGCGGGTACACGCTACACGGTCCATCTCGAATGCTTGCTTATGGTAAAGCGAGTCCCGTGCCATAAAGGTTTGTGCAAGCTTTAATCTGGAATCGAACGTACGTAAAGCTAGTTTGCGTTTTAATACCACAAGATACTGAATCGTCTAGTCGTATCGCGAGAACGTACGACCTTTTGAAGCTGAGTATCGTATAGGTGTTCGATTTAATAAAAAATGGCGTACCTGAACCGGTCCCTTGGTGTATTTGTACATTTTTCTTACTCTTGTGTAGGGTTTTTGTTACGGATTTTCGATTGAGATAGAATCGCAGGCGTTATTAAAAAAGTTTCTCATGTAATTCTCGTGGCGACTCCGGGCGCCCGCGGATTTTTGGCGATTTATCGTTTTCACTTCGGTTTGGAGTTTCGTTTATTTTTATGTATTACAATTTCGTTATGAAAGACGTATTTTTTTATTTTATTTGAACGCATTTCAATTAGATTGTGATGCGGTACGTACATTAGAAACGTCATTAATATTATTTTAATAAATATGCTTTTATTTTTCAAAATTAATTTGTTTATTCCATATTTAACGTTTTTGAAAATAGTTCGTTCATAATAAGACTAGTTTACATTCTTTCAGATTGATTTGTCGAATTCCCTACGAGAACAATGTACTCGTCGAAAGGAATCGAAGCGTGTGACGTGTTCGCGCAATTTAAAAAATAAAAGATCCAATATGGCCGCTCGTAGTCACAGCTGACTCAGCGTCACCTTACTATCGTCTATTGTTATTGAAGGGACTTTTGCTTTATGACTCCGTTAGTAACAGTTACATTTAAAATCTCTTTTCAACTTTCAAGTGGGTTTGGCTGATGTGCGTTTGTGGAATTGATGACTATTGTGCATTTATGAAGACTAAAATACAATAGCTGTGTCACTAATGAATAAGCTACTGTGATTTTTTTTCTTATTTAGAATTTAAGTTAGTTGTATGGTATAAGTAAAATTTATTTATCTGTCGCAATCGCTATAACTGATTTAATTTGCAGATCAGTTATAACAATGCGTAATGACTGGCAGTTAAAAGACTGAAAAGATTCGAATTTACAAAATTTTAAGAAATATGCAAAATTCGTTTTAAAAAAAAAATATTGACAAAATTTTTGAGTCCTTGTGAAGATGACTAGTACTATGTTTAAATAAACAGTAGTAGCACAGGTCTTTCATATATTTAAATGTACAGTAGGTACAAAATGTACTGTGATTTATATCATTCCATGTAACAACAATAGCAAATCAAATTCCCTCACATCTGGGATCTCAATATCCTTGCCTGGTTGCTACCTGCAGTGTCCGAGATAAGCCCGTTGTCTTATGCTGCATTGTTCGCCTATCCTTCCATCTCTTTGAGATAACCAAATTGTAGTGTTTTTGAAATGTAAAGTGCACAAATTTTACATGCTATATTAGTGACTTGATACCACCGCTTTCGAATATCCATTATTTCTATGTCGAATGTTTTTAATGTTAAACAAAACTAAAAGACGGATTTCAAAAATTCTTTCACTGTTAGAAAGCTGTTTCTTATATAAAATTATGCTTAGGAAAGCCGCGGGGCACAGCTAGTTTTTTTGTTAGAATGCTGCTAAAAAGTTTTAGGTACGTAAATGTAGTTGTATTTAGTTTGAAAAAGTATGAATTTCTGAAAGTAAAATGCAGTGAGGTTCATAAATTTAAATGTTATTTTTCAAGGCCGTGTGTAAATTATGAGTTGGAGCTTAAAATAGAAATAAAAAGTTAATATTCTGCATGGGTATGGGGAGTACTCTTCCGGGAATATGCAAGTATTTCAATGGAAATATCGCATTCTTGTATGTGAATTATAGTTTCTGTATAACGTTGTTTAATCCCTGAAGTGAAAATGTGATTTGTGACCCAAAAGGCCGCTTCGATTCCAGTGTATCGTAAATAAAATCGGCTCAGTGATTCGAGGTCTATCGCTTGAACATTTTCGGGAATATTTTTGTGCATTATTTTATGTTTAAAGCCGTTTATGTTGATGGTATTTCTCAGTTTGTGTAGAGTAATTGTAAGCAAAATGCCTTTTGTCCTTTCGTCGAATTGTTATAGGTATCTTCATATCAAATGCCATCAAAGATTTGCTCAGCGATTTTAAATTATTTATTATTATTACCATAAATACATAAATACATGTAGAATAATATAAGAATGTTGAGATATAAAGTGAATATGACCGCTTTTCCTGTGTTTTTATATGTACAAATTATAAAGAAAACATTTGTGTGTTTTGTTTGTATCTTTGCAGAGTTTTCATAAAAAAAGAACTGGACCGTTTTCAAACATTCTTTCACCATTAGAAAACTGCATCTTTACCGAGTGTTAAATCCTATATAGCTAGTGTGTATAATAAAGTGTTTATATTGTTATATTATAGTGCAAACAGTGCAATACTGCTTTACGCGGTTCTTCTGCTGGGTGAATGGTGAAGGATTACTCCGTTGCGAGCTTGGCCCAATCGTGCAATGATTGGCTACTCTTTATTGCTGATGATGTTATGCAGCAGAATTACCCTCTATCGTCTCTTACGACACACAGTAAAAATATATTCTAGCCCATCGCCACACGGGTAAATTAACTTGTTTATCAATTGTCCAGTTTTCATCCACGTACCCAATGTATAAAGACTGGGAATTCGTTTAAGTTTTATATTTAGGTTATCAAATGATTACCAACGTTCATATCATGTTCGATCATGTATGCGTGTATGCGTCACAGTGACAATTGAATCTAATAGAGGCAGAACTCATTGTAATGCTAATTTTATTTGTTACATTTCGAAACGATTCAAAATAGAGAGGCGGTATATTTGTTATGTTAAATTTGACAATTGTAGTATGCGCTAATCCTATCAATCATTTTTAATTTTTAATGTTTAATGTGGTGGCTAAAGCAAACGTTAAAGTTCATTGAATAAATATATTTGGAGTTGCGTTTGTCATAGGGCGCAATTTTGTTTTTAAAATGTCGAGCAGTTAGCGTAAATTAAACTTACAGTGTTTGTATATTATATAATAGGTAATACTGAAAAATAACATTTCTATGAATTATATCTTATGTTTCAAAATATGTCCAGCATAGAAATCAGTGAAAAGATTAAAGTCCTCATCCAATGGTAAAATAAGGAAGAATTTTGCTATATATTTATGGGTTTGTTACAATACTTATAACTCGAGAACTCCTGGACCAGCTACTGTACCAGGACCACCACAAGGACATAGGATGATGATGGTGATGATGATGATGATGAATCCATAGGAACAGGCTATATACGCGGATGAAACCGCGTGGCGCAGCTAGTTGTTGATAAACCTTTAATTTCAATATTAATTCCTTTGCGTCAGTTTCAAAAACTTAGGAATAAAATTTTATAGAAATTATTTATTAAAATCCCCTACCCAGATATTGATAAATAATTTCTTGCTAAATACACAGTTGTGGTAAATCAAATATGTTCCGGAATTTATCAGAGAGCAAATAGCTATGCAGTGTAATATTAACACAATATTGCTAAATGGTTTAGTATTTCAGACATGAATTTAGAAATAGCAATATTTAATACTGTTTCATATTGTCGACGTAAAATAAACAACATTGTTATATTTTATAAGTAATATTGGTGCTTTTATTACAAATATACGTTCCCGGATATTATGTGATATTACAAATAGCTATGGATTAGTTTTTTTCAGTCGGACCAGTAGTTCTTGAGATAAACGCGTTCTGACAAACGATTTCTTCAGCTTCATATTATTAGTATAGCTATAGATACGATGTAGTTCGTATTAGATAGTTATGTGTAGGTATCTTAATTCGAGGGTTATTATTTATATCAGTATATTGACTAAATAAACCACCCTTCATATACTCGTGTGAAAATATCCATTGCTACAATTTTTACCTGCACATAATGAAGACGTGAAAGTTCTTTGAACGGATATCAAAGTAATTGTGCAATGTGCCGTCCCTCTCGTTAATCGTTTGCATCGCGGGTGTGAGAGGGAGACCACGATCGTTTCGTCGCTTTCGACACAAAGGGCAGATGTGCCGACAAACAGGTATGGTCGTTTTGCTGTTAATATGTAATAATGAGACTTAGGGTTAGCGCGGGCTGTATGCAGGCGCGAAATTTTTCATCTTAAACGAGTATTGTTTCTTTTTTTGCAAGTGATGCATTATGTACCGCGTATATATGTACCGCGATTGACTCGCTAAATGTTTATTAAATAATATACCTTTCAATGGATTTTAAATGTGGTTTATCGCGGTCCTCCCTTAAAAAGTATTGTATTTAATGTGTAAAGTACAAATTAGCGTTTAACTCAGTCTGAAGTGTTTATGAATACCCAGTCCTTATAAAAATAAAACGAGATGTTTTACTTACAGACAGTACTATATCGTACTAGGCGTAAGTCTAAACCGTATCACTTCACTACATAGTATAAAACAAAGTCGCTTTTTCTGTCATGTGTCATGTTGTATGTCCCTATGAACGCTCAAATCTTTAAAACTACGCAACGGATTTTGATGCGGTTTTTTTTAATAGATAGAGTAACTCATGAGGAAGGTTTTTATGTATAATATCATCCATTAAACCCGTGCGAAGCCGGGGCGGGTCGCTAGTCTATAATAAACGTTAACATAACTACCAAAATTTGGTTCCGACTGGTTGAATATAACCGCTCGTTAATGAAAACGTATTCCTATCTGTTATACTATCGTTCCGTATCTGTCTGTTGTTTATAGAATCCAGGCCTAAGTGAACGATGTTCATAACAAATATAGCTAAATTTAAAGACAAATCGTCATGGAAACCGCGTTAACCATTTGGGAGTTACTTACACGTGATATCAAAAAGACAATAAAAATAATGGATATGTCTACAAACGCTGACGGCGACAAATGGAGGAAATTTTGTGTTATGTACCGTTGTAATTATTGAGATCAGGGTTTGTTTGAGAAACTTATGTCGTTGTCTTAATTTCGCGGGTACATTGTTAAAGTAAGGAAAGCGTTGAAAGAGTTATTAAGAAATAGAAGTACAGTATTGTATAAGAAGTCCACATATGATGAATTGTTTGTTTATACTTTAATACTATGAACCTAAACTGAACTTCACGCCTAAACCACTGAACCGATTTGGATGTAATCTTGTATCATAGTTTGAAACTCGAGACAGGACATAGGATACTTTTTTCCCAAAGATCCCACATAGGTGAACGTACACGCGGGTAAATCCGCGTGGCGCAGATAATATGTTATATTAGATACGCATTCATTCATTCATTCAAAATTTCAAGTAAATTGGTTGAATAGATACTGTGCAAAATAGGTAACAATATTACTTCTACAATACTAATATTTGTTGTTTTTTTAGCGTTACGTATTAACGTATATTTTGCTCTTTTATCCGTTTACAACGTTGTGTGGCCTTATATTTAAACCAGGAACGTCAAATGGAGAGCAACGTCATCTTAAAGTATTAATTACAAAGCTCGGGACATGAAACTATTACCGTGGAAATTTGAATAGTTTGAAATACAATAGTTTCATTGGCTTGCCGCCAACGCTTGCGTTTGACACGGGAACAAAAATCCACAATATTATATACCGAGGGGTTTTGTCTCTAGGATATTTTAACATTTTCGGTTGGGAATTGAATGCAGTAGTTACTTAGAAGGATTGGCTCAGCTAACTAGTTATACCAAAGAATGTTACCGCGTTTTCTAAGACGGGTAAGGTGACAAATATTAATAATTTGACTAAATGATGTTTTTTTCTTTAATAGCTCTGCAGTCTGCACATCCTACTTCCTACTGATATTATAAATGAGACAGTTTGGATGCTTGTGTGTTAATCACGCCGTAACTACTGGGCGGATTTTGTTGAAATTTCGTTCACAGATAGATCATTAGCTAGGTTAGGTAATAGGATACTTTTTATCCGAATTTAACGTGAGGGAAGCCGCGGGCAGAATAGTAGTATTATACAGCTAGTATTATGTACAGTTTGGGCTGCGTGTATTTTATACCCAGTGAAATCGGCACATAGCTTTTAGGAACCTACTATAAAAATCTGTCGAATAGTAGGATTTTCTTATATTTTCAACAATTTATTGACTAGTAGGGAGAAAAGGGGGTTTTACACTAAAGCTACCAAAACCCTAGTCCATATAACAGGTACTAAAAAAATACCCGTCAGCATTTCAAGCGAGTTTTATTTCACTAGTTTTATTACTTTATTACACTTTTATGTTATTCACTAAATGGTGGTATTAAATACAGTTACAGGTTTCCCGATATTAAGGCGAAATTGCGTTCTATGCATTTTATTTGTAACACCATACGCAACTTATGGGAAATTAATGATTTTGTGAGTTATTGGAATAATTATTTGCCCTAGATTACAGATTTGTGAAAGTTGTAAGTATGTAGGTAAAAACAATTAATCATGCAGAAAATATTTGAAAGACAAACCATTGCAACACAGAAATTACTATATATACGTAATCGATAGATAGTATTGCATAATTAAATTGATAGATCTACAAAGTATTCTTGTTATTACTCACCGAAATCATAAAACAATAATATATTAATTGAGCAACACATACGCTCAGAATATTTGAGATAAATGTTTGCAAATGCTTTAAAAATGAAAACGGATATACGAAAAATAAATAAAATCTCCCAAAAAGGCATATTTATGACCCTAAACAAAAACCCTTTATTAAAAACGTAGCGCTAAATATATTATAAAGATAAATAATTCGCACATGGATTTTCCCCATGGAGGTTTCGGGACCTTCTTCCGGGAAGTCCCTGGACTTGTCGGGACTTCCGACCCTCTTCCTGCGGCAGAGTTATTTTATACCCGAAGTGGTTCTTTCAGAGGGCCTTTTTGTGCTAAGTTTTTGAGGAAACGCGAGAAAGTAATGTTGGTACTTTGATGTGAATGGGACTTTCGGTTACAATAGAACGCTACAGCTCTCTGTATTGAAATAGTTCATTATAATGGGACTTTTCTTGGATATTTACGGTTGAAAGCATGATGATGATTACCTTTTTAAATGCGCGCTTATCACTCAAGTTTCGTATTTATATTTTACTTTTAACATTTATTTTTACATGTTTTTCAGAGTGTGAATTATATTCTAGCTCCTACCGCGTTCCTTAATTAAACTTTCATTTGTTTGCAAAAATGTATCTTTAGTGTAAATCTTACAAATCAATTTTGCCACAATATGGTAACAAAAATACAAATCTTGTTGTTTTACTGTTAACTAATAACTCATAAAACTTTCTTCTTCATTTATATTTTTTCTCGTAGTGGTTATTATTTATAGTACGCATTTGATCGTTCCTAGCTGTATGTACCGTTTTTAAACCATCTATAACAATTACACAGAACATAAATTTAATGCTTACAATATTTTTCACTATCACATGACATTTTGACATCACAAATTCACTCAAAACATTCGTCAAGCACTTACAGCATCCACCATTAGCCACATGTTAACGACATGACGAATTACAGCCAATCAGGGCCAGTTTATCTTTACCAGCCATAAACAACGCGAGATACTATGATGACAGATTAACGAACCAAAAATTGTTTGAAAACTGTTAACAAAACTGCTCAAACCCGCTGCTTCTCATCTGTTTAAAGCAAACAAAAGCCAAGTCTATTTCCATCATCCAATTTCTAAAACAAAATAACTTTTACATCCATAACAATAAGTCTTAGAATCGATTACATTTTTGATCTTCGACTGTAAATCGATGTTTGTGAATCTCGCCCTGATTGAAAGGCGGGTCAATTTTCGACTCTATGTCAATGAAAAAGGGATTATTCGATGCTAAATGCAAGATAAACACACATGCTTGTCTAGTTAACATAATATATGAAGAGAATTGTTTAAAAAACACACCGCTGACAGACATTAAGTGCATTGCAGCTGATAGCCGTGTTAAAACGGTCATTTGTTATAAAATCGTACACTTTGTTTACGATGCACAATGATATTTATTTTCAAGCGAATTTACTGCCTTACAGAATTGAGTAAGCGAATTGTTTAAAGTACTTACGTTTGCAGTCGTAAATAATTTGATTAATATTAGTGAAAGTAATTTTAATGTACAATAATAGGTCACTGAAATACTTGGATCGATTTGGTAATAAATCACTAATAGTCTTGATACACGCTAAGGACATGATAGAAGTTTATATATTTCGTGATTCAAATTGTTATATTAATACAACAGTTTCGTACTCCTGTACCTTAAATAAAATATTGTTAGGAGTAATTAAGAGAATGCTAGTGTTAAAAATAGACTCTCATTAAACCAATCTATCGTAACTGTAAAGCCGCCTTGTAACACCATTTCTCGATACGACATTGAAAACATTATTAAATCCTCATTCCAGATAATCTACAGCTTTAATAGCGGTTAATAAATCTTTAATTATCAAGATTGCATGTAGCAGGAATAACAAGATAGGATAAAATAGTTATGCAAATGAAACCGGTCGGGAAAATGGGGAGTCAGAGTTACTGACTCAGGGCTTAACGTAGGACGTCCATCAAGGGCTGAGCGAAATTTATTCAGCTTTAGAATTGCTTTATTATGGCCGTTTTAAATTTTATTCGTAACAAAAATTATGCTCGTGTTTTGTCCGAAACTTTTTTCTGAAGACGTTGTACGGGAAAGTTGTTGTTGTAACGTTATTTTCTGAAGACGTTGTATGATAAATTTGTTTGTTACGTTATTACGTTGTATTAGAAACGTAACAGTTATTCGTTTAACTATTAAACGTCTGGACTTGGTTCATCTAACTGATATGTATTTCTTGATAATACACACAATTTTAAAACAAAATAATTGCATTTAATTTTACATTTTAAATGAACAATGTCTTGAGTTTCTAATAAAAAAAATACAATGTTACAAAAATAAAGAATGAAATGTCTATATACATTTACTCCTAGAAAAAAACCAAAGATAGATCTCAATATCCCTAAAATATCCAAGCCAAATTGCTAGATTATTCGTGCATATTTTTTACGTGCAAATCTAAATAAATACGAGAGAAATTTCAATTTGAGAGACTTAAGCAACCCTTCGTCTTGGTTTGAACGGGTCTCAACGCAAATCCCTCTTTGATCGACTTCTGAAGTCCCTCTCCATTCCCTCTAGTTTTGTAGATTTAGGCGTCCTGCACGCACGCCCGGAATACCTTCAAGTTTTTGCTAACGGTATGACCTACGATATTGGTTCATCTCTATGATGAGAATGTGATGTATTTGTCGTGTGCGTGTGTGTGTAATATATAGTTCTTAATATTTCTATTACTATGTTTATTTCTTATTATATCGATGTTTAAAGTACATCGATAGCTTTAGTCATCGACGCAGAGAATTTTTCAAAAAAAAGTGCTCACCTGAACAGATAATCTTTATATAAAGGTTTCTTGGTATAATTTAATTGTTTAATGTCAATTGGTCATGTTAGACTCCTGTAATTCATATATAAATTTTACTAAAAATCATTACTAGATATTATTATGTAACGCTCTAATTGTTTATGTCGCCTTTGCCTTTGATCGTCCACAGTCAGGGATTCCTTTTTACCTGCTATAAACAAACTAAATAATCTTTAACACGAAAGCCTACATCAAGTAATAAAATAAAATTAAACCAATAATGGAAACACAAACCGTCTCGTAATTAAAATTTCATGCACAATCAAGTCATCTTCGGGAATGCATTCTCATAAAATAATGGTGTTTTAAAAATAATTACGACCCGTGTCATATGTGGATCCAAACGATGTTAATTATGTCGGTAAATAAATTGAGTATAGCTTTGTTATTGGCGAATATTTTATTACTCGTCCATTACGTTTAATAAATTTGATGATGAAAAATTTAACGTTCAATAGGGTTTTATTGTGGTTTTATTTTTTTTTAAATTCTTTGTATGAAACACTGAGTGTATCAAGCTTATACTATTCAAGTCTGTCAATTTTATCTTCGCTGTATACTTAATTTCTGTTTTACTTTACGAAATATTTCTTAAAAATTTAACTTGGCGTTGGGAAATTAACTCGCAATGAAAATATTGGTATTAAGAAAATAATTGTTATCTTCAGTTAAATATTGATTTATTTCCGTCCATCCGCCTTTCACTTGAACAAAAGTAAAAATTTCAATAACCTTAAATTCGGTAATAAACGATAATTGATGATTCCATCATTTCGAACCATTACCAACCGTTAAAGATGGCCGACCTTTAACCCGCGTTTAGTGGGCGTCCATTGTACCGCATGTCGAATTAATGATTTGACCTTCTTTTTAATGTTGCAATTTAATTGCTGAATGCAAACTTAATAAAGACGTCGTATAATACGTACGTTTAATTACGTTAAAGCATTTGAGGTTTCTATTATGAGTGATGTGATGTAACTGTACTCAATATTCCGATGATGAAATGTAAAATATGTAATTTCAATAAAATTTAAGTCCTGTGTCTTACTTATACATAATGCACCACCTAGTAATAACACACCCACACACACGCATGCATGAATACCTACACACACGTATGAATATCCACACACGCGCGCGCAATATTTAGAATTTATAATCTTTTAAATACGTTCTTGACATTTTTTTAAGAGTTCTTAGTTATGTAATTTAGTTTTGCTTCATTAACTAGTACTGTACTAACGTAGTATGAACATTACAAGCATTTTTGTTAACTAATTTTTTTGTAGAAGCCACTGGCTCCTGACAAACAGTTTTATTAAATAGGTCGGGGTCATTGGATTCATATTATCTTGTATATTCAATAATTAAATTGGTATTTGTATATTGGGACATGGGGCGAAACAGGGAATTTCAGTTTTACAACTAATATTTTTATGTGTGTACAAAAAGGCTTCCTAAAAACGTGCTACTTGGCTTCATAAACAAGCCATTACAGACCAGTGCTATGGAATGCATTAAATCCGAAATTCAATCCACCCGCTATAAAACCTTTAAAATCTCACTTCAGAACGGTGTAAATGTGGAAGCTCTTTATAGCAATCTTTAAATAAAAGTGACATAACCCAGCCATTTTGTGTTAATATCCCAGCGACGGGGTGACACTTCTGACAGTTATACCTTCGGGATGATGCCGGGTGATATATGGAAGATTTGTATTCAAATGGATGGCTTTAATAGTTTACAAGCGATTTTTTGAGTTATGGAGGAAGAGTTAAATGTGATTTTTTATTTTTATTAACTGTTGTGTGTCAAAAAGTAACGTTAATTAATATTGTTGTTGTGAACACGAATTATTTGAGTAATGCGTTGAATATATGATAAAATGTTAGGAATAATATATCCTCTTCTATTTTTCTTGTTTTATCGTGAATCACCGTGAGTACAACCTATAGGAGGTTCACAACATAATACTACTTAGTCTTAAGTAAGACGTAAATGCCATTTCATTTCGATTATTATTATTAATTTAGTAGAATTTAAATAATGAAACTATATTATGAACTATTTGGTTTGGTCTTATGGAGTTCAAGTGTAGCAGGTGTGATGACAAATATGTTATATTATTTTTATTACTGAAATACAAAAATGTCTTAACATTTCAAACATTTCTGTTCATTTTTTACTTATTTATTTTGAGTTCATTCTAAACACAATATTTGAAATATTCTAAATAAAATTCTGTATAATTTATTACGAATTCGCAACTGAATTTCCAATCGGTCGGTCGTGCACAAGAAACAAATTAAGTCGTTCGATGCGGTCATTATTTTTGACCTCATTTACTTTATTTACCGGCGAATGGATTGATATTTTCTATTATAATTTACAACATGAGTTATGTTATAATAAATTAAAATCATTTAATTTATGTAAAACGTATATATTGCTTACGAATGCCCTATAAATAGAAAACCATACAAGAATGAATTTTCTTTTTTATGCTAGAGCAGGCAAGCGGAGCATGTAGTTCACCTGATGTTAAGTGACTGACCGCAGCCTACAGCCTACCAGACGGTTGTCTTGCCGGCTTGAAGGGAAGGGAGCGGACGTTTCCTTATCCTCTCCCATTAATAATGGGCATTTGGGAGAGGAGTAGAACAGGATGGAAGAGGAATAGGATGGGAATACAGGCCTCCAGGTCTCCACTCACCGTAAAGAAGAGGTGGCGACACACGTATTGTAATTCGACGCCACACAGTACAATATCTGTAATAATACGTACTTCAACTTTTTAACTATAGTATTAACACATATTTTATTGTTTCAAGAAGTAGTGGTTATTTAGAATGTTCTTATTCCTCTACAAGGGATTTATTTTCTGTTAGAACTATTTATTAAACCTTTTACACGAAAGAAAAGAAAAACACTCAAATTGTATTATAAATCGATAACCGTTACTTAAAATAATAAGGTTCATAGTAACATTCTTAGACCTCCTCACCTCACCTCATTACGTCAACACTTGTCTTGTCAATGAAGTTATCTAATGAGGGGGTGAGTGACCTGAGGAGGGAATTTCGCGACCGCGCATGGGAGATACATCTGCACTGTGCAGGGTTGAAATACGAATGATATGTACGAGTTTTTGATAGACTCAACGATGATCAAGTAACTAATATGAATTTGTAAAGGTTTTTTCAGTGTCCGAGACTAAACACCGTTTTTGATACTTAAGTTTTATTATTATTATTTTATTAATTTTTTGACTGGTTGCGATTGAAGTAATTAAAGTCAAAAGTACGTCCATAACTCAGTGTTTTAAGTGATATTACAGCATTAGAATATATAAACCTATAAGATTTTTTGTAAGACTAGCTATTCCATCATTTTATATCTACAAAAAGCCTTCCTCATATAATATATCATAATATATAATAATCATACATCAAATATTTTTCCATATCAGACCAGCCTGTAGTTTCTTGATATTAGCCCAAACAAACTAACAAACTCTTCAGCTTTATATTACTTGGAATATAGATTACGTGGAAAGTCGAATTAAAAACAAACTTAGTAATCTTACTTATATTCGTCTACAGTACCTTTGCAAAGCAGGTACACCGAATTAATTACAATCCTCAAAAAACATTGCCAAAGCGATTAGAAAACAATTACATGTAATCCAAAATAAACGCGTTCACCCACGATCCATAGACTAGGAAGCTTTACGATTTCCATTATGGTGGCAGCCCTAGTCTTACAGTTCAATATTTGAGTGCTTTCATCGGCTCTTTCGTGCCCCTTTCGCCCGTTCCCCTGCGTGTTTAAGACAGGTTGCGTAGGGTTGGCACAACACAGTTTTTATTTTTATTGTTAAGAGAGTTAGTTAAGGGGTTTTAGTTGCATAATTATATGTGTGTATTCATTTATGAATTATTTTTATACACTTTATCGTACACCCCATAACAGTAATTAAATGAAGCACTTGGACATGCACAAATAGTCTTATGGCTACTAACCCATCGTTTACAGGCAAAGAATTTGGGAAATATACAAAGTCGAGATCTTTTATTACAATTCAATCCTTTTAATAACATTTATAAAGTTTAAAAGACCGGTTGACATATCCAGGCCACACTAAAAGTTTTCCTTAAAAAGTAAAAAACACTTGATTCAAACTTATTGTTGTGTTCTTTAATAAGTTTTTACAAAAGCAAAGTCGTTTAAAAATTCCACCTTAATTAAAACCTAACTTTCGCAACTTCAAAATCTAGATAAGAACTGTTGGCACGTTGTTTTGCGTATTTGCACAATTAAATATCAAATAGATCGGAACTTTGGCAGTGCCAACCCTACCCATTGCCAGCAATCCTTGTTTTACTGAAAAAAATACGTTTTTATTGGTCCCATCCTGTTTCTATTATAGAGACGTAAATTTAATTGCTGTTAGTTTTAACCACGGAAGCGATTATAACCGTTAAATCAGATAATTAAATAAATCTGTCGGTTCTTAATAATTGTTTACTAATTGACTGTTCTTGGTGAATCCTTTATTTTACTGCGTGTTTTATGAACACAAATTGGATATTAATGTGTATACATAAAGCTAAATATTGAAGGAACTTTTATTAGTTTATAAATAAATTCATATATCTTAGGAAACACAATTTTTAGGAATCGTGGAAATTTCAAAATATTTCTTCATCCACTTACGAACTAATAAAATGATATACATTTTTGCTAAACGTCGTTACAATATTAAATTACAACCGTCACTTTGCAATTTTGGACCCAGCATTATAATACACGAATTACTCTATATGGGTCTGCTTTTAACAACACAAATGCTTTAAAATTCTTAACTATAAAAAGCTTTTTATCTGTTTATGTAATTTCGCAGAAACTGGGATAAAATAATTTATAAGCGCATAAAAGATGGCCTTATTTCTTCACCCTTGACCCGCGAAGGCCGGAGAGAATAACACTTTGTTATGGACCTATAGTAATCTATAACTATCTATAGTCGATACTAATATTGTATGCGACTTTTTTTATTTATTTTATTTTTATTTGAATGCGACTTGTAATCGAGATTTTGTAAGATACAAAAGAAAGTAAGAGATGATGATTGTTCGAGACCGGCAAATTATATAAAGTTTATTAATAAATTTGGAAATAGTGTGATAAAGAGTTTAGTCGTATATTTTTCATGTTGTAAGAATATAATTGATTTTTTATTGTTGTAAGGTACTCACATATTTATTTAAGTGTGTGATAATATTTTAATGCGTGCTTTTTATCACTATTATTTTTCATATTAGTATTTCATGGTTTATCCGCATGTATGCTTAGATTTTCAAAACTAGCCAACATAATTTGATGCATT
>LQNK01001040.1:93245-104803 GCA_001586405.1 Phoebis sennae
GACGAAAAATAATATCGCAAAAAGCATTTGTACATCTATTTTTTCCTCTCACGGCAATCTTCTTAGCAGTTTCCGTTTGTATTCAATAATAAATAATATTGATACATTTATATTGTTTTGAGATAATAAGTAAGATGGACGTATTGTCTATACAATGTATGTTTCAGGAAATGTATTAAATATATATATTTTTCCCTCGATTGTTGTATATTTCTAGGAATTATAATAAGGTACATCGTTTTGTTTTCATTATTAAGATTCTATTAAACGGATCAAATACTTGTTTTATATATTTAAATTAATGTTTTTTCTGCGAAAAATATAAATCCGCTTTTATAAGTAGTTTTCGTAATATAAATTAATATTACTAAATTTTAAGTTGAGATTTAGTTCTTATAGCTTTTGAACCGATTTCCCAAAAAAGAGGATGTTATCAATTCGGCGCGTTTGTTTTTTCTTAAGTATAAATCTTATATTAGTTATATGTTATTTTTATATATAACATATGTTACTGTAGAGTTTCAGCCAAATCCATTCAGCAGTTTTTGTACGAAAGAGTAACAAACTTCAACACCACCGGCTATAACATTAGACTACATAAGGATTTCTAGAATAAATTAACAGTTGGAGTGAGACAACGAACTGCTTTAATAAGAAAATAGAGCACGTTTTCAAGCATCTTTTAAAATGTATTTTAATTAATATGGAAAGTACTCGTGTTAAAGAAAATACTGCTATAATATTTACATCGATAATTTCCGATACGATATTTTCAAAGAAATTGATCACATTTAAAAGAATTCTTGGAGACTTAACACTTCGATTGCCTGTTATAATGAAAAGCTTTCCTAACTAATGAATCGTTGCAATTGAAAAAACTGACCCTTTTGAAAATATTCATTAAAATATTCAGCGAGCAGTCTTTGTCTGTCTGGTAATTGGAAACTATTGAGAACAGTGTCCGCTTTGTTTTTTTAAGCTATTATATTCTGCGCGTTTTCAATATAATGATGAATTAGCTACAGCTACTACATAAAAAGTCCAACAAAAACCGGCTAGACATAAAATTAAGACAACACTACATTCGATATAGAAATACATGCACAAAGATAATCAAAGCACAAAAAAATAGTTATTTCCAATCTAAATTTAATAGCTACGCTGGAAACATTAAAGGTACCTGGAATACTATAAAAGAAGCCTGTAACTTGAATACAAACAAACCTAATGGGAAAGCTCTGCTACACATAGATGACACACCAATTAACTCATTGAATTCAGTCAATAAGTTCTTTGCAAATGTTGGGCCAAGCCGTGCTAGAGAAATACTGGTTAAATTAAACAGCACAGACACATCATTAGCGTCGCTGGCATCCCAAAATGGCCCGTTACAATCTATGGCCCTCCACCTTACCGATTGTTTGGAAGTAGCCAGTATAATCAAATCACTAAAAACAAACAGTGCTCCTGGGTGGGATGGAATCACCACAAACATTCTAAAAACATTTAGTCACCATCTTATCGAGCCAATAACATTCATGTGCAACCTCAGTCTCTCTACCGGCACATTTCCGTCATTCTTCAAAAAGTCGCTTATTACCCCTGTGCACAAAACTGGAGATAGTAACTCACCGAATAACTACAGACCAATTTCTTTGCTGCCATCAGTTTCGAAAATACTAGAAAAAATTGTCTCAAAAAGACTGGTTAAATTTTTAGAATCCAATAACCTTATTAGCAACAACCAATTTGGATTTCGTGCGGGACTCTCCACTGAAGATGCAACAATCAGACTGTCCTCTTTAGTTACGTCCTATCTAGATAAGGGCGAGAAATGTCTAGGCGCGTTTTTAGATCTTCAAAAAGCCTTCGACACGATTTCCATTCCTATTCTCTTGACCAGACTCCAGAACGTGGGAATCAGAGGTGTGGCCCTAAATTGGTTTCAGGATTTTCTTACAAATAGAGAGCAATGTGTCAGAGTGGATAACTTTACCAGTGAGCCCGTAGAATGTTCGTTCGGGCTTCCTCAGGGTAGCACAGTCTCCCCAATTCTCTTCCTAATCTACATAGACCAATTAGCTAATACTATCCCTGAAGCTGACATAATAATGTTTGCTGACGACACAGTCCTCCTATTTCGAGATAAAACATGGAAAAATTTAAAGAAGTTGGCCGAAGAGGGGCTAATGAAGGCGGCGAATTGGCTCCAGAATAACTTGCTATCATTGAATACTGAGAAATCCAAAATCTTATGCTTTTCAAAAACCAAAAGATCGGAACCACCTTCCAACTTTAACGTCATAGCCCACTGCTATCCGTGCAATATAAATGACTTTCATATTCCTTCACAATGTAAATGTACACCGATTCCACGCGTTAATTCACTCAAATATCTCGGCATCCAATTTGACAAAAATCTGAAATGGGACATTCAAGCATCCAATATCACATCACGTATTCGCAAACTTACATACATTTTTAGGACGCTAAGGAAAATTGCCCAACGTAAAGTTATCTTACTGACATATAATGCTTTGGTCGAAAGTATCCTAAATTATTGTATCTGCATATGGGGAGGGATGGCAAAAAGTCACCTAATAGAGGTTGAACGAGCACAAAGGTTAGTTCTTAAAGTGGCCCTCAATCTTCCCTATCGCCATTCTACAGATGAGCTCTACAGAGATGCGGAAGTCCTAAGTGTAAGGAAACTTTATATTCTCCAAATCCTTCGCAGGTACCACAGTCGTACTGTTCCCACAGTAAAGATAACAAACAAACGTACTAACAAACTTCCAATTCCCACCGTAAAAAGTTCCTTTGCCAAAAGATCATTTAATTACCAGGCCGCAAACATATACAATAAAATTAACAAGAAACTTAACACCAATCTTAGACTCCTAAACAATCATAACTTCAAAAAAACTATCCTCCATTGGCTAACCTTACACAACTACAATGACATAGAACTCCTAATTGAATAAACCCTACTGCAAATATTTCTATAGTCAATACCTCGTTTTTGGCAAAATACGATTCACAACTATATCTTTTTTTTTTCTTTTGTTTAAACCAACTGCTTTTTTTTTTCTTTATTTTTATTTTGTTTTTTTGTTTCTGTCTAATTTTTGCTTTTACCTTATTCGTGTCATGTTGTGTAGAGAAGGATCTGGCTTCCTTAACACAGGTTTTCCTAGCAAGGAAGTCAGCGCCCCATTACTTTAAGACCCAAAAATTGTAAAATGCAAAATAAAGATTATTTATTTATTTATTTATTATTTATTAGCTCGCTTTGATAGTACTTATGAAACTTGGGTTTTTGGTTAATGTTAATGAACATACCTTCAACATACCTACTGGTTTATGAATGTGTTAACAGTGTCGAGTTTTTGGCCAATACGTATATTTTTTCAAATTATCATACAGTACATAATTTCATCTTAATCGATTTACCGGTTTGGGCGTGAAAAAGCGACAGACAAGAGTTACTTTTACTTTCGCATTTATAATAGTAGTAAGACAATTCCTTTAAATTTGGAACTGCAATTACTTATAAATGTTAATATTCCACCTTTATCTCTTTTATCTTATATTTATTTGAAATCCATTTCATTTATACGTGCATCAGTCTACATCAATTTCTTTTTAAAGTTGGGCTCAACGAAAATTAAAATGGCGGACAATTTTTTCGGATTTGAAATTCGAACGTTCGATTGCAATCCTCGGTGTTGGCTTGTTTTGTTGATATGGAATCTTTTTGTTTTTTTTTTTGTTACTGGCCGGCAGGAAACGTGGCGCGGTCGTTCAAAGTGTTTACATGTTTGTGCTTTGGCTGTTTGGCTTCGGATCTTTGCCTGTGAACGACAACATGCGGTTTTGGCGCGAATTCACTTTGACTTTTTATGTTGGCTTTTAATCAAATATCGACATGTTTTTACTTTGTGCCTTTGTAAATGTAAATTGAAAGTGGAAGTTGGAATTATATTATAATTGAATTTTTCTTTAAATTTTTTTTGATGTGTTTTGTATAAAATCCGTATGAGTGAAAATGTGTTTTGTTGAAATTTTAAATTGGGAGTATATTCTCTAATAATGTCAAATTATTGATAATAGCGATAACGATCTCGATAACGATATTAGTATAGAAAATCAAAGTCACCTAAACCTAATAGACAATATTTAAATATCTCGATGATTTCAAGTACAAACACGGTGTCTCAATGATTTATGGAGTCTGTGACAATAGTTTGTGATGCGATACAAAAAGAAAATCTTTCATTACGTAGGTGTATTCACTGTGGAATGCTTTTCTGTACCTTATAGTGTGTCCATATTTCAAATGAACAGTGAATCAAATCAAATTTGATTTGTAAAATTATTAAGTTTAGCCGCAATCCGTGGCTAAGAATGTATTTGAATACGGAGGATATAACTCAATTAAAATTAAAAATTGCAATGTCAAAGATATCAATATAGAATATACAAAAGCAGAGCTTCGAACATAAACTTAACATTAGCCAGCTAATCTTGTATTCACATTTATTATTATAAAAGTCATAACAAATACAAGATTTAAAGTTCCCTAGAGCGCCCTTTTTGGTCAAGTTGTGCATGCTATTACAATAAATATTATTTTGAAAACCGATAAATAAAATGAAGAAGTAATTCATGCAACCTAATCTGTCCACACCTTTATCTATTAATCCCTCCATTCGCATAACGGAAATAATGTTAGTCACGTTTTTATATCATTAATGGTTTCGACTATTTATCTCGCTGTCGCGTGTCCATTAATATATTTCGGACGACGCCCGTTCGAATATGATCGTAACGATATTCTTATCGTAGCGATCAGCGACGACATTTTAAAACGGCTACTTATAAGATCAATCACAAATGGATTTTATAAATATTTATTTGTTAGAAGTTGAATGATGCCGGATAGTTTGAAATTGTAAGCTTACGAGAAACATGAAAATGAATTATTATAAGTTTGTCCATAGGTATTTTTATTGGTTTTTACCATCCATATGCCTTCATTGTAAATTTAAGTGAATACTTTGCAATTACGAAAATGTATTTAATAATCGTTTTACCTTTTTTCAGGTAAACCATTGATCGATTAGTTGATAGCATGTACTTTCGTTAAGATTTAACAAAATAAGGTAAGGTCTAGGAAAAATCTAGGTAATATAACATAATTTAGGACAGCTATTTTTAAGAAAAAGTAAGTAAATCACCTCCGTTTTTGCTTGAATACTACTTAATATTAAAGATAAACTATATTAAGTCACATTACCACATTCAAGTCATAATTTAAAGCTTACGATAATAAATCAATAACCGTATTGACGTGTTTGATGAATTGTTCTGTAAGATGTTGAGAAAAGCTCGTGTAGCATGTAATAAATTCATATATAGGGTGTTATTGTTAAGAATAGCGGGACTATTAATATAACATACTTTAAAAACTCTGAACTGATGTTGAAAAAACATAGTATAACGAATAAATTCTATCTATTAAATGTATTATAATCTCTAAAACTTTTAATTTAAATATCAATATATTTTATTTCGGATGCAAAAAGTGTAAATAAAAAAACACATGGAGGGTATAATCGAGAAGGATTGATATTGTTATATAAAATAACAACATGTTTTCTGTATATATGTATGATTTATCTATTAAAAAAACGTCGTAGGATTTCTTAGTAATACAAATCTCACGATATGTTGTGTCGTTTTAAACGGTAGCTATTTTAGTTTATAGCCGTTAACTATTTCGAGCTAATAATAAATTGCGTCCTACAAATTATATTTTTGTTAACTAATTTTACATTTTAAGAAAAATTTGCTGGAATTAAAACACATTTCGGGTGTACCTATATGTATAAACCACGGTATATGTACATACACCGTAGTTTTTATATTCATTTATAAGTAAGACATAATTTTAAGCTCTGAATAAGCTATACAAGAAACTCACCCAAATATATTACTATATTTAAGGGGCTTAAACAAGACTAATTCTATAACATGAGCTTTTCTATAACTTTTCTAAAAATACAGGTTTTAAAGTCGGCATGTACCAATAGGTAATAAAACCATAAATCCGTGTATATTGAATTTGTCATGGACAATGAATGTAAATTATAACGATTATTCTACTTATCGTTTTTTATTGGGCTATTAGAGAATTAATCCTCTAGAAGTTACATAGTACGAGAGCAGGTGGCAAATTGACGTAACATGGGAATTGCTGGAATGCCTGGAATATACATATTATTTTCATAAACATCAAACCCACTACATAACTCTAACCACTGAGCCATTTGAAACAATAACGTGAGACAGTATCAGTAACGATCGGCCATCTTTAGTTTATGGGTACGTAGGCGTTTTTAGAATATCTTTACCGCGTGATAAAATTGATGGTGTTGCTCGTAGGGTACTGTTATGGTGTGTAAGAAAGCGTGAAGCGAAAAGAGGTTTGTTTAAAAATATTTTGTAATGCACAAAATACTAATCAATGTCAAAGTTTTCATGTTTGTGTTGCAATGAGGCCGGGACTATTATCGGATTTATTGAAATTTTGCATGTAGATTGGTTGAAATAAGATTACCTTTTATTGATCTATAGACCCTGAATTTAGCGCAAGCTAGTCTTAACTAAGTTTTTAAGTTCCAAACAATGCTCTGAACTTCAATTGTGGTAGTTTTTTATGAAACAACAATACTTTTTATGAACACAAAGAATGGATACATTTATAGCTTGGCCCGTAATCACACCCCTGGGATGGATATTGTAGGAATTAATTAATCGATTTTAAATCCGTTATTAAGTCCTTTTTCGAGGCACGTTGCTAATGTACGTTTGGGTGTTTAATACTATTATAACTTAGCGATATTTTGAATCAAACTGTAGACCAGTCAAAATAGACAATCATTAATTCTTGTAGTACTGTACTTTAAGTGGAACTATTATATTATCTTATCTATTTTCTTTTCTAAGTGATTTCTCGCTATCCGCTGTCACTTCTTCCTGTGAACAAACACTCAATAATTTGATATTGTTAATACATAAAAGTGAACATGCATTTAAATGGCCGCCATTTTTAAATTCCGTTACAAAAGCTTTTAATTCTATTGAAATGGAATTTCAGGTAGAGTTAGTGGTTATTAAATAAACTTCCACGTATTTTAAATTAAATTGTAATTATCTTATTGAATTAACCGTAACACGAAAATATTTATTTATTAAATTGTATCAATATTTTCGAATGCGATGTTTATCGTAATTATTTACTGAAATAAATGTATTGATATAAGTAATATGTTTGGTTTACTTTGATTTTGTATTTTTAGCGATCCACCCACCATGATTTTACACGTTTGCTAATAAATTGGTATCCTGGAATATACATATTTTTGTTGCCCTGATGAGTATAGATCTACTATCTATAACAAAAGCCTTCTCGATGTCTTGCAATTGTACTGTAGTTACATTAAATACGTATATTTCGGCGATCCTACAAAATCATAAGATTTTAAATTGTAGCCTATGTTATTCTGGCGTATCAAACTATTACCTTATTTTCGCGTGAAAGATTCACTACATCCACATTTATATTTTTTTAAATGTAGTATTCAATCTATATGTATTGAATATAGAACGAATGGAACGCAAGGCATAAACAAAAGACGATTTAGCGAATCATTAAGCGACTAGGAACAAGTTTAAATTTCACAGAATGAATTATGTAGATGATATTATAATTTTGCACGTAGCCCGTGCGCGGTGGCCATTTTGTTTTTAGACTAAGAGCTATGTAATAACAGTGATTTATTCGAGAATTATACTTTTAATACGTAGTTTTTGGAAGAGTTAGCTACGTTAATTTAAGTTGTTATGTCAATGATGAATTGCATGTTGTAAAAATATTTTGTACTGCGAATTATTGGTTAAGAAAACTGTTAAGCTCATATACATATTAAGGTTGAAGCTAAACCCCTATATCTTTTAAGATTTTTAATATCTGTTTACTTTCATAGATTTCAGATATTTCGTATTGTTTGTACTAATATTACGAATAGTGTAGTAATCAAGTACTTAAACATTTCTGTGTATTCTCTATCAAGAAGCTTAGTCAACTCTTAGACTATTATGCTAATTCCCTTGTAGGTTTTATTGCCGTTTTTATTGTGTATAATATAAAAATAAATTAAGAGGCTCTTGTTTCAAGAATCTCGTGTTTATGTGACAATTATATAGGTTTTAGTGATCCAACGACTTGTAAATTGTAATGATGTTTTGTTAACATATGTATTTGATTTTAGACAAGTTTATATTTCGTACGTTAGATGTATAATATTTATGTAGGTGTTCGCGGGAGAGTTTTTTAAAACGCTGAATTAATTGAAGTTATGAAACGGAATTAAATACGTTTTTACCTCCTTTTATTTAAGTTATACAACAGCAGGGAAGTTGAGGTATTCTCTTAGTTGAGTATCGTTTCAGTATTTGAACAGAATTTTATTACTTGTTATTCCTATAACTTCAGTTAGTGTAAACAAATGTTCCTACGTTTACACTAAGTGAAATGTGGTGATAGTCATCAATACAGTGGTGCCATCTATATAATAGATTATATAACAATATCATTTGTATCTGGTCTTAAATGTTTTAAGAATTAAATGCATTAGTTATCTTTGCATTGTATTTAATATCGTTATTAATTATTATTGGAAATTTTCATAAACTAAAACTAACGTCATGTATATGTTGTTTATAATATTGTCACGTAATAGTATTTTTTATTTCCAATGCTTTTCAAAATTAACGTGTGCTAAAAGGAGATAAATTTCATAAGCACCGCAGAAATATCGATTTTTCACCCTCCAAGCACCTTCGACCGACATAATTTAAAAGGTAAAAATGTGTCAAGCGTCTGTAGCAGATTGAAGGAATCTGTCAAATGCTGGGGGAGCAGATAAGACTGAATTAATGTCTTTGTAACCGCACTTGAGGGTTAATCGGTGTTTTTAATTTTAAAATGGAAATTTGAATTTATTGGTTTAATTTGTATATATTGGATTTAATGCGATTTTTGTAATAATATGAAAAAGAAGACTTTTTAAATTTTAAGATGTGAATTTTAATAGATTTGGTATTATTTAGAATAGGTAAATAAAATGTTGTAGGTGTGCTATGTGCTTGAAATTGAAAGTAAAATTAGTTCATGAAAAAGACAAAAGGTCGCAAGAAATGAGAGCGAGATGTGAGAGATTGAGAGATTTTGTCAACTGCTGAGGGAGAAGATAAGCAGTATTGATTGGAAATTACGGATAACATTGATTATATGAAACTTTGATTTGAACGTATTTATTTTTATGAATATCCTATAATACTTTAATTAATTGTTTTTATATCATTTGAGTGATGGAATTTCAACATTATTTCACTTAATAAATGATGATACAAGTATAATAAGAGAATGATGTGTTTGGAAGGAAATCAATAAATGAGTATTTCCGTTAAACTATCAATAGTTATGGATTTCATATCTGTCAAGTTGAAATTTGACTATGGTGCGATATTTAGAAACGCAAATGTTATAGTTACCAAACGTCTATTGCTATCGAATAGATAAACTAGCGTTAAAGTGACATAGCGTAGCCCAGAATATCTGTACTAATCAAGACAAGACCTGCCAAGATTCTAAATCATACCAATATCAATATATTGTATTAACATTAATTTCTGAACCCGAAAATAAACTTGTCGCATGAAAACTGTATTCCGGTATAAATGACGTTTATTACTCACCAAGATATCGTTTATTCTGGAACACCTAGAATATTCTGGATGGTTCTGGAATAGCTGGCACATTGTCTCGGTTTCAATTACCTAATTGGCCTAGACGTTCGACTGATTTTTGGTGCGATGTTTGCTATGCAATTCTGTAGTTGATATTTTATTCCGTGTGATGTGAAACTATTTACATCAGGTGAATGTGTATCACTACGTAGTATAAAACAAAGTCGCTTTTTCTGTCATGTGTCATGTTGTGTGTCCCTATGAACGCTCAAATCTTTAAAACTACGCAACGGATTTTGATGCGGTTTTTTTTAATAGATAGAGTAACTCATGAGGAAGGTTTTTATGTATAATATCATCCATTAAACCCGTGCGAAGCCGGGGCGAGTCGCTAGTAAGTAATAATAAATATTCACGGACATTTAACACTACGCCATCTAGCCCTAAACTAAGCAAAGCTTACATTACATTACTTTTTTTGTAAATACATACATACTATAGATAAACTAAAAAGTTTTGTAAAATTTATCATTTTTGTTAATACATTTATTTTACTTCGCCCCTACTTCACACGGGTGCATTAAATTACTATTTAACACGTTACTCTATCTTTTAAAAACCGCATTAAAATTCGTTGGGTAGTTTTAAAAATTACTTTGTTTTGTAATATAAGGCAAGAATATTTATACACCAGTCAGGTCTACTACGACAGATCCATGTCGGGATATAATAGGTGAAGTATCAGACAAGTTTCCAGCTTGCCTCAAACACCTCCCCAAACACAATGAATGAAAAGTCAATTAAAATATAGTAATATTATTATACGACTGTCATAAGACGTGCCGTGCCCAGAATTGTGATACTTTCAAAGATACAGTCGAAAATCACCAATTTGAGTTAAAAAATCCCTCTACGGGAACTCATCTGTAACTAACGATGGGGGACGACACAGACATCACCTATAACCATTAGCTGACCCATCTGCTACCGTGAATAATTTAAACAACCCCTAATGGGGCTAGAGCGTGTTTCGGTGATCGTACTATTACAAATGGTGATCATCTTTTTAGCTTCTGGGGACACATTTGGTATTTTAATGATAACTTACGTAATTGGGATATATGTTAGGTATATTATGTAGGTAAGTATTAAGTAGTTCAAAATAATATATTTTAACTATTACTGTACATACAGGTGGTCTTAACTCTTGAAGCGATTTTTTTCAGACAACTTTAAATATAAAACCTAACGGAGACACAATAAAGGAATTTAGTTTATGTCTAGTCTAAACCAATATTTTACTTTCATTGATTTTAAGGCATCTTAAGCTTAGTATACATTTTTTCAAAAATTATAATGTTATAAACAATAATCATAATTTCAAAATTAATATACCACAAAAACTCGAACACCGCTCCCGAACCAAAGCAAAGAAATTTAATATAGTTTTATAGTGATCATAAAATGTATGATACCGTAAACCGGTAGCTAATTTGATTGGTGTCGATGGTATCGGATGGTCGGGCTTTATTCAAGTTTCAAACACCATATTTGTCTAGAGTAAGCTTAATTTTAAATGCAAATTCTTTAATACTTCTACCGACATGTTGCGTAATGATGTATTTATTTATATATATTTATTAAACTTTATTGTACACAACAGCAAGAACAAATATATATAGAAAATTACAATTTATACCAGTGTACGAAAAGTCGGCCTTATTGCTGAACAGTAATCTCTT
>LQNK01001040.1:109314-125363 GCA_001586405.1 Phoebis sennae
ATATGTGGTCATAAATATGTCATGAAACGAGGTTTGTATGAATGCTTATAATTAAATGGAAGGGCATTTTATATGGACCTTTTTCAGTTATGTAAAAAATGTGGAACAAACTTCAATTTTCGAATGTATGTATATTTATTATGGGATACATAATGTTTTGATCACCTTTTCTAAATATTAATAAAAAAAAATAAAATAGTATATTCAATATATACTATATTGTTTTAAACAACAAACCTAAGCAACAAGAAAAGTTGGTGATGTCTTCTTGGTCGAATGCAAAATAATTTGTACAAACTGTTTCTAACTTTTCTATGCGTGTCTTGGCTAATGCTGATTTATAAAACGGTATAGTAGTATATTATCAAATAACTAAACCATATCTAATTCTGTGAGACTATTTAATAAAAAACTTATTTGCAGTCACAAAAAACATTGTATTTTCCTAATTTTATTCGGGCGGCACTACAAAACGTTTGCACAAACAAATTAACAATTATTAAATTGTCCACATAAATATGTAAAGCGGTTCACCCATGGAATGTTTAGCGAATTTTTAACGAAATATGTTTATTTAAAGGATTATTTCGGTATTTGAAGCCCGCGCACGTTGTACCATTGTTTCCGCCTTTAAAATTCATGAGACGCCCGGTGTACGCATTTGTATGTATTAGAATACATGACAGTTTGTACGGATCTTCTGATTGTTATTCATTGATAGAGATTGTTTATGGATTTTAGTGGGGAGAGTGACATTGACATTGTGCTTGCTAAAATAAATAAAAAAAAGTTGTTTACTTTCTCACACTCAATAAGACATACAAAGTAATATATTGACTCCTTATGTACTATGTGACTGAGAGTTGCCATTTATGAAAAGAAGAAGACTCCTTAACTACAAATAAGTGTGAGACAAAAAGACTACAATAGGCAACTAAATACCTGTACTATAGGTCACCAGGTACCCACTCTTCACAACAAGAGACTGAAAGGTATTAATAAGTAGAAAATATTTTGAGAAAAATATATGAATTAGAACAAAAACAAGAAATGATATAACAGTTGTAAGGAAATTGATAAGGTATTGTAAAGGGGGACTATTGGCAACATTAACAGAATATTATTATGGCAATTTTAATAGTTATAATAAAATATTGTTATATATTTAAAATGAGTTTAAATCTACCAGTGAAAAATGTATTTCGGCTTCCCAGAACTTCCTAATTGAACTGCCAATAAATATTGCAAAAGGGAGTCCTTTCTGACCAAACAACAATCATGTACGTAGCTACCTACTACATACTCGTACACTTGTATTAATATACATTCTGCGAATACAAATCGGACAATTTGCTATGCAATTTCAAGAAAGTACCCACATATAAATGAAACAATGAGTTTAGTAGAAAAAGCCAATTCATCAAGTCTTTGTTTCGGCTACGTGTGAATGGCATATGAGTTGACTGACACCTCACAACTAAAATGAATCGTATTTCAATGTGTTACAGCCTATTTTCGAGTGCAGAATTTAGATGTATTCGTGGTTACGTTATCAGAACGGTTCCCTGAATCCTTTATTATGGGACGTCAGCGTTTCTCTAATATAGCCTTGTTTATTATCCATTGTTAGTTCTGTATGCAATGATTTGAACGCAACTTTGTATGTGGCAGTATTGTATATCGCTCATGTAATAAAGCTTTGTGTATTGTCTAACTATTGATATATTAATTAAAAATTAATTTGTTCAAGTTATATACGAGTATATAATCGTTTCATGCTGTTGCCATAAATATTAGCAGACAGGTGTACAACGCAAAAAAATCGTTAACGACAATTAAAATGAAATGTCATGACACATGAATATTGACATGAACTTGAATAAAACTGATTTGTACCAAGAACCGCAAATACCGAAAGCTATTTCGTTACACATTTCAATAATATTCAGAAACGCATACCGACAGTCTTGCATCCTATTCACACTTATATTAAACCTTACGAGGAAAGGGGATGGGTGTATGTTTCACAGCTCAGTGGGATACGGTCGTTACAGCCAAAAACATTTATTACAAGCCATCAAGTTTTAAAGGTCTTGTAACCTGACACCTCGCTACAAAACGACTCTGTCAAGACAAGCGTAAATGTTTGTCAGACGCACACACCGTGCACCGTGATAAATGTCACAGAGTAAATTAAAATGGTCACGAAGGTGGTAGGAATACGTGGAATGTGAAGGTACGGTCAGTACGTGGTTGCACTGTGGCACCCATTTTTTATTACAGAGATAAATTTGGAAGCAAATTATTTTTGCTATGGTTCTTTATTTGTGCAAATTATACAAATTACTCGATCCTCGGGAAGTAAGATATAACATGAGTTAAACAGTTTTCCAATATAAATTACTAGCTGCGCACCAGGGCTTCGCTCCCGTGGGAATATCGGGATGATATATAGCCTATAGCCTTCCTCGATAATTGGGCTATCTAACACTAAAAGAATTTTTCAAATCGGACCAGTAGTTTCTGAGATTAGCGCGTTCAAACAAACAAACTCTTCAGCTTTATAATATTAGTATAGATAAAAGTCAAAACATTTACTTCATAAGGCCGGCTTGTTTGCAAAACATACTTACTATAAACTTACTTCTACATAGCAATAAAATACCTAATCATTTATATTTATGAATGTTTATTGAAAGCTATGCAAATGTCTATATTAATAAAGCTGGACAGTTTGTTTATTTTAACACGATAATATCTGGAATAGAATATAATAGAAAATATTTTTATTTCTGTAAACTTTTTACAAAGTACTTATGAATAGTCATTTGAAAAAAATATTTTTGTGTTACATAGGCTATAACAGCTACTAATATATAAACATACGTTAATGTAAATTGCCTTATATAGAGTCATTGTAAAAGAAGCTTATTCTGGTCAATTCCTCGAACCATCAAACTTCAAAAATATGCCTAACGATTACGATCGTAACAACACTTTTGCAGTCATAAAATTTTAGCGTTAAAGGGTGTAATTACGAGGTTAATTAAAGCGACGTTTACGACCCACGTGACTGTTTGCAATCACGGGATTAGATCATGCAATTTTGGCATTTATCACTGGAGTATATGAGTCATATTGTCATGGGCAGTGTTTTTTTAGGATGTCCAAGCTAAGGGAAAAGTCGAGATCGATGACGTCACAATGTTTTTTTTAATAGTTGAGTGGGGTGGGTTCGGGTGCTTGGATTGTGTGGGCTCGGGTTATTTTTGGTTATTTAACGTATATAATTAAGTAGATATAAGGGTCTGAGCTGTTTTGGTTTAATAGTAAGACAAACATCAAAAAGTTCTTTTCGAATATTGCACAAATCGATTTTAAAATTATTACAATGAATATGATAATTCACCGCTTCACAAGTTGATATTTTTAAGTGAAAATCTTATTACGTACGTATATTCGTAAAATTCCCGCATATTTAATAGAAGATATTATATGTTCTATAACATATATAAAGGCCTATAGTTATAGGCTAAGTTTGTCTCTACTTTTTAAACTTGATAGCTCAAATGCATAAGCAATTTAAATAGGCTTTTATAACACTGCTAAATATAATTAATAAATACGTATGATATATCCTCTATACAAACAAATTCTAAGTGAAAAGATTCAACAAAGATTTCAAGCCTGAATCTCATAAAGTCTGTTTTCTGACCTCACAATTAATTCTGCTATTTAATTAGTTAAAAACTACTCGCCTTAATTAACTCGAGGTGCAGAAAGAATCTTACAAGAGTCATTTACCCGGTTATGAACATACGTGCGACTATGTGGGCTTTTTCTCCTGAAAATGGAAAATTTAAGAGAATTTCCCTGAGTATACTTAAGTACTAAACACTTTCTATTCTTGGTACTAACGGGTCTATTTAAATAAGTGCGCTTAAATTTCGGCTTTGAGGGTACTTTGAAAACTTGTGAAGGCTATTTTATGATTAAGCACAACGATTTTCTCTAAGGTTTTTTACGTTTTACTATAAGATTCTTAAGTTGTCGCCTTATTTCAGATCAGAATCTCATTACAAAACTGAAGTCTAGGTAGCTGTAAAAATACAGAGTTTCATCTGGTTTTTATACTGTGTTTATGTATTTATTGTTTGGTATAAGGTAGAAATAGATTAAATAATTAAAAAGTAGTTAAATTGGATGAAACACAAATGTTATTTTAGCAAAATGCGTCACTACTATGTATACTTTAATTCATGTTCTTGTGTACAATAAAGTGTTTTATTATTATTAGTTTCAATCTTAAAAGCCTTAACAGACAGAATTTCATTTTATAGGATGTTTAATGTACTAATTTTACATTTTGGGGAGTTATTGGGACACAATAGAAAACAAAAATAATGTAAGAATAAGTACAATACAATTAGTTCAAATTTTAAATACACCTAATAAGCTACCATTTGCTTGTGAGGAAGTGATAACCGACGCCTGACCCAATTCGTGCCAAAGGATGGCTAGGCTAACACTAGAAAATGTATTGCTTAGTCTTTCCTTCGTGTCTATGAATCAAACACTTGATAACATGTTGCTTTTCTAAGGCATAGGGTAGGTTGTATATATGGTGATGTTTTTAATATTTTTGCAGAAAGACAGCAAATCAAAACAAGTAAACAAAAGATTTGTTTGTGTATAATGTGTACGTTTATACAAATTAAATTTTATTGGAAAGTCTCAAAAACTGTCATGCGATAAACGAAGAAAATACATTTACATGTTATACTTATTATTATTACGTATGATATTCAAGCTGAGGTAAGGAAGGAGCAAAAATTTGTAGGTTTAAATGTGCTAGGAAACTATTGAATGGATTTGAAAAATACTATGATAGACTCCTAGAAGTTTATGCGAAAGAAGCCGCGGGGCACAGCTAGTAACCGATAAAACTGAAACAATGGATATTTCCGGAAAATACTTTCCACATTATTATACAGTTAACATTTAGTAATTCGAAATTAGCCATTATATATATTTTTTATCGACTTCCGGAAGTTGGTGAATACGGGAAGTTTAACCTACTTTTGTGTTCCATTTTTAAACAGCCTCCGTTTCGATTGTTCGTTGTTTGAAACTCTAGTTTAAATATACATTTGTAATTTGCATTCTGTTACGAAATAATTAGGTATTGTTATTTAAGTAGGTATTTTTTTTAATTGTATTTTGTTCTTTTATATTTGTAACATACGTAAGAGTATAAGTGTTAAAATTAGCTCTTTACCATGATTACTATTCTCTTTTTACTGTTATTGTGTAATATCAATAAGAGGAAGAATTTGTTTGTTGATTTTGAATAAGCTCCGAAACTACTAGACCGATGGGAAGTTTTGTCCCTTGAAGAATTTTTTGTCTTTACAATGAAAGAGATGGCTATGTAGCCATAAGGCCGCCATTTGTGCATGTCTATTCATGTTTAATTACTTTAATGGGGGTGTACAATAAAGTGTACTCATTTTTTCATTTCATTTCATGCTACCTGATGAACATAAAGCTGTATTTTATTACTAAAGTCCTTGTAATTGGGAGTGTAGCCGCGTAGTAATGCTAGTGTCACATATTTTAACAATGTATTGAAATAACTAAAAATGATAGTTTGGCTGTCAATTAAATTTTCGCAAAACAAATGTGATGACGCTTCAAAATCATACGTTCATTAACGGGTTTCAAAATATCATATGTCAATCTTTAACCACTTATATTAAATTGATATAACAGGATTATTACCTGCACAAAAATTTATTTATTTGTTTATTTCAACAAGGCTTTACCAACTAGACATATATTGTGATTAGACTGATAACTGAAATCTTTTATTAAAACAACGCCTATTTTATTTTGTAATTTATTATTTTATCGTATTTTCCCCAGCGTATTGTATTGTCTTTTTTTGTTTAATGTTTATTTTTGTTGTAATGGTGGTGTTTTAAAAAAAACCGCCAACCGTCTCTATACGAAATTTTATCCAAATCCGTTCAGAAATTGCAGCGTGTTTGAAACACAAACATACAATCTTCATCACATAAGTAAAACTAATTATGTATGTTATTTGTGCTTAATAAATAAATAACGTCCGATAAAGCACAACAGTAGTTAGCATATAATTTTAAAAGCAATAAATAACCGCGGTAATGTTGCCTGTTTTAATTTAAACGGGCCGTTACTTGTACACGTTTTATTAAAGACCAGGTTTTATATTGCTGTGCTAGAAAACGACGTACCTTTGTTTGTTTTCAGTGTGGATAATGAAAATTGTTGTGACGATTTTGATACAGTTTTATATTATAAGTAGATTAATCACTTTTATGTAAAAGTAGCTGTTCCACGGCTTTGCTTCCGTAGTGTAAAGTTCCTCAATTAATGGCCTATTTAAGATAAATTTTTTTTTCAAATCAGACCAATAGTTCCAGGGATTAGTGCGTTCAAACAAATAAATTCTTAAGCTCTATATCTCTATCTTATATTATAATAGATAATGGTATGTTTTAATTCCGAACCTTTGGTCGTACAAACATTTCAATTTACTACAAATATAAAAACAACCTCTCAAACAATTCAACATTAAAATTCACAATAGAAAGTTATTCAAAGTAATACATCTTACATACCCATAGAAATCCTACGTTCGAAACGAATTAGCCTTCATAAATTATTGTTGATTTGGTTTGTTTGGCTCAAGGTATATACAAAACGCACGTATCGCCGACGATTTGCGACGGTTATATTGCATGCGAATTTGTGCAATCGATTTTTTACACTTGCGACGATAAATTTTACGGCTTTATTTGTACGGTTTTTGAAATAAACTAACTTTTTTTATGAAAATCTGTTTTCTTAAAAATTAAAGTTTAAGTTTTCTTAAAATGTTGGGAAAGTCTCTGTTTATCTTTACTGGTATACAAATATTATGACGAAGAAACATTTGCGTGTTTGTATGTTTGTTTCTAATATTTTCACACAAAAAATATTAAAAATGACACCCAGATCTAAAAAAGTTTGGGAAAGTCTCTGTTTGTCACATTTGTGTTTGTGTGTATTTTTGTAATTTTTTTACACAAAAACTACTGGACTGATTCTAAAAATTCTCTCATCATTAGAAAGCTTAATCTTTATTACACAAAGGTATCATATAACATTATGCTACGGGAGCGAAGACGCGTGAAACAACTAGTTAAGTATACGATAATTGCGTTTTGCAAAGCTGGTACTTAACGTTACCCATATAGGAAATTAATTTCTAGAAACACATGCATGTTCTATGCATATTTGTTATATAAATAAATAAGCAATTGTTCAGGTAAATAGTTTTTATAGTTGTAAATCATGGTCAGTTTATATTTAGTATTTATTTATTACTAGCTTATGATCCCAGCTTCGCTTGCGTTAAATTTTGAGTCTATAGGTTAATAATAGTACCTCACCTAATCTAGATAAAAGCCTAAAGTATGTACGTATACGAAATTTCCGAAAATTCCGGCCAGTAATTGCGGCGCGATTAAGACACAAACATCCAAACTTTCACATTTATAATAGTGGGATTGTTGTTATAAAAACATAAAACAAAAATACACGGAGAATGAAAAATAAATCAAACATTTACGAATAATTATTGGCAAAATAAATAACCACAAAGCAGGAAAGTCTATCATAGTTTGTAATTAGATATAGTTTCAATTTAAATAACTTTTCAACGGAAATCGATATCCTCGAGTGAACCAAACAATGGTCAATTAAACAAAAATTTAAAGTATCCCTTGCACGGTCATATTTATTAAAATCACTTAAAAATATTTATGAGCTATTGTGTTAACGGTCACTGGACCGATATATATGTGGTTTAATGGGGTCATTAATTTATGACCGTGCACCATTATTGATCGGTCAAGCAAGGAACTTGCGTATTTTGAAATTATTGTAAACTAAGAAATAATTATTCATTGCTAGAAATATAATGTTCTATACATGTATTCTTCTATTTATTTAAGAGGTTGAGTTTGAGTATATTTACTACACAGTGCCCGCGGCTTCGCTCGCGTTAAATTCGGTGTATATAGTCAAGTCAAGTCAAAATGTTTATCTTCCAAATCAGCGTCCTTTGAAGCGCTTATTAGGACGTCATTTATATTTCATAAATTAAATATAAATTACTCTATCACCTTATATTTCTAATGTAAGCTATTGTACTGTATAAGAATTTTTATCAAAATACGTAAACATCCAAATTTTCACGATTAGTAGGATGTCCAAATTTTCTTTAAATACCGAATACGCATACATCCTAATAAAATTAACAAATTTAACCAACCATACAACTTACTCAACTATTTTATTTAAAAATGTCAAACATCGCCCAATTTAAAAAATGTAAAATTCAAACATCCCGTATAACTGCATCCGCTTAAAAATTCATTTTAATAACACAGTTCGCGGTCCCTCCGGTCAGAAATGCAACGTACAGTGTAAAAATATGCAAAATAACGCGCGAATTAATCAACTGTGTCCCGAAATTGTTTTAGTTTTCCCGTGGCCCTGATCGATGCCAATTTCGCTGTCTGCCTCCAATTCACTATGACTGGATCTCTTTGCTCGATGTAAAAACACTGGCCTTAATTTTGTTTTCTGACGCCGCTTTATATACTACATTCATTTTAATAACTATCTCTTTGCCGGGTGGAAAACACGGGCCTCAATTTTGTTTTCTCACGCCACTTTATAGACTACATTCATTTTAATAACACAGTCTGTAATCCTGATGGTCGAAATATGCAAAATAACATGGGACTTAATTGTGTCCTGAAACTCTTTTAGTTTTCCCGTGGCCCTGATCGATGCCAATTTCGCTGTCTGCCTCCAATTCACTATGACTTCATCTCTTTGCTGGGTGGAAAACACGGGCCTTAATTTTGTTTTCTGACGCCGCTTTATAGACTACATTCATTTTAATAACATCTGTAGTCCCGATGGTCGAAATATGCAAAATAATATGGGACTTAATCAACTGTGTCTCGAAATTGTTTTAGTTTTCCCGTGGCTTTGATCGATGCCAATTTCGCTGTCTGCTTCCAATGCAGTATGACTTTATCTCTTTGCTGGATGTAAAAACACGGGCCTTAATTTTGTTTTCAAACGCCGCTTTATAAACTACATTCATTTTAATAACACAGTCCTTATGGTCAAAATATGCAAAATAACATGGGACTTAATTGTGTCCTGAAACTGTTTTAGTTTTCCCGTGGCCCTGATCGATGCCAATTTCGCTGTCTGCCTCCAATTCGCTATGACTTCATCTCTTTGCTGGGTGGAAAAACACGGGCCTTAATTTTGTTTGCTGCTTTATGAAATACATTCATTTTAATAACAGTCTTTATTTAGTCCCGATGGTCGAAATATGCAAAATAACATGAGACTTAATTGTGTTCTGAAATTATTTTAGTTTTCCCGTGACCCTGATCAATGCCAATTTCGCTGTCTGCTTCCAATGCAGTATGATTTTATCTCTTTGCTGAATGTAAAAACACGGGTTTTAATTTTGTTTCCTGACGCTCCGGTACGTTGGCCAATTTAGTTTTTAATTTGGTGAAGTGTTTTTCGCTTCTGGGAGATCAATGTTGTCTGGCTTATAACATGAATGTTAAGTGTATTTGAACTAAATACGTATACGATACCTACATACGGTTTATTAACAATTGTTCTTTCATACACAATATGGACTCTTAGTTCTACGTTTTCTACATCTGATTTAATTAGTTTACTTTTATGCAAATAGGAGTGGGTCGAGCTGTATTATTTGTAAATAATACAGCAAGCAATTAATTATTAATTTACTACGTATTATCTAGATATCAACTCCTTGTATTAATAATAATTGCTATCAAAACGATATGTTGTGTTGCATACTGTTTTATTATGTACTAGGCTTTTGCTTGGCTCTTTCATAATTCAATCTTTTTAATTAATAAGAACCTTTTTGCTTTCGAGTTTATATCAAAAATATGTTGAAAAATATGAGCATTTTGTATCACAATAATTTCTCGTACATTTCCACCCAGAACGTGACAATGACCAATAGCTAAAAATACGTCTTGCGTCGGACATAAGCGTTGTTTCTTAGAATAAAACAAGACTTTTTGAGATATAAATAAACAGTAATAGGATGATACTAATGTCTAAAAAACAAAATATTGCAATTATTTTTCCCCTAAGCGTATTGAGAATCACGATTTTTTATGCAAGAACATGACATGGGTTTTCGTAATCCTACGTAGGTTTTTACCTGCGAGAGCAGGATAGAAGGAGCAAGTCCATCCTGCTCTCTTCCTCGTCGTGGTCTTCCCGGAACATTTGGGAGACCACAACCGACTAGAGGTCCTATATGGTGGAGCGATGTGAATCTCTATTCAAGCCGCCCCAGAGCGTACATACATAGAGCGACCACCGTACCTATAATAGTTACGAACATACTGCATCTATCCTTTATAAATAATGCCATCCACGACGACACGGCCTACCAATTTTTAAATTTGGAAATTTGGAATATGATCGCAATACTTTGTCTTGATTAGTCTATTTATTTTAGTGTGCGTGTACACACATGCATAATGAGTGTGTACCAATAAAACTTCACACAAGCGAAAGCTTGAATACCTGACGTACTGTCAGCGATTGAGAAGAATAGTGTAGCGCGTCTTCGTGGATGAATTATCTATGTGTGCCTACGCCTTGTCTTTACTTATATTATACAGAGAAAAGGTTTGATTTGTTTATTCGTTTGAATTGAATAGGCTCCGAAAGTACTGGTCAGTTTTTCAAAATTCTTTCATTATTGGAATCCTACATTATCCTTTATAAACATAGGCTATACAACATGCTACGGGAGCGAATCGACGTGGAACAGCTGGTGACTAATATAATTAGCTCCGTCTTTACCTATGTTTTGTACTCGCTAACCGTTCACATTACATGGTCCGTCCGCTCCGGTCAGGTCCGACGGGCCGGAATCCGGCTCACTTTGATGTGCACGCACTTTCCACTTTGCTTCCCTTGATGCGATTGTACTTTGAACCGCGTAGAAGTTAATTTTAGCATAAATGAGCCGGTTGTTTGGACGTTATAATAGGTTCATTATATACTTAACGTTTTACATAAATATTTAGATATCTATCCGTTTATCGTAAATAAATAAGTACACCAATTACTAAAGCTATTTCTTATGAGATATTGGGTGATAGAGTAACAAACATACACGTGGGATTTATAATTATTAAATTATACCAATTAATAATAATGCCATTAATTACATAGTAAACGTGTTAAATTTAATTAATAATTGACTATTAATACCCAACATAAACAAATTGATTGCAATGTTTCATCACGACTTACTTCAAGTGTCCTAAATTACCGTTAATCCAATCTCAGTAATAAGATATTTGACCAAATTATAAACTTTAATAAACTATAATGTCGGCCCTCTTTACTCAAATTAATGGATCAAAATTGCAGTGCCGTTTTATTAGTGGTTATATATCAACGACTTGACATTTAGAATGATAAATTTATGAGAAATAATGGGTGTCTGCATAATTGTGACATAAAATTCATTGAGGCGATGGAACAAATTGGTCCGGAATGCATCTGCGCTTGATGGAGACGTTGTCATAATAATTAATAGTTCTAATCATATGTATTCGTCTTAACGGGAATGGATTTAAAAGAGCATGGTTAAAATAAGATTTGAAAGTAGCAAACTATATATAATTAGCTGTGCCCGCGGTTTCATCCACATATGCCTCCCGTTCCTGTGGGATTTTTGGGATATAAACTATTTATATATATTATAGCCTTTTTTCGAGTATCAAACGATCAAGAACAAAATTTCACCGAAATCGGTTCAGTGGTTCAGACAGACACGGCGTCAGTTATTTTCGCATTTATAATATTAGTAAGGATGTTAAAAAATTCAAATTCAAATCGTTTATTTTTCAAGTTCGTTTTTTTAAAACTCTTTTGAAACGTCACAAATATTTTATTTTTTATTTACTTACCAAAGATATTTGTGTCTTTACTGGAAGATACACGCGTTAAAATGTAGCATCGTGTCAAAACATCAGTTATGAGAAGTGAAATAAAATATTTCTTTATCGAAATATACTGTTCAACCTTAAGGACATCGAGCAAACATGTTCTTATAATAGGTTTTATTTTTCATCACTTCACATATTTACTTTAACGTAAAAAGAAATCGAAAAACACGTTCCACTCCACAAAATCGAGAGCACGTACAATTCTTTATAAAAATATTTGACGTGTGCAAATAAAACACGACGTCTACACCTGCTGCCTCCAGTGGTCCAATGAAGTGAATGGGTGAACGATTTATGTCCAGTGTAAAGCTGCGTATGCCTCGTTGGTCTAGTGGCATCTTTGACTACGAGTCTCGGGTTCGAATCCCGGGGTGGATGAAAAAAAAAGTTATTGGGAATTTTCTGACAAACAAATCTCAGTAACAGCATTGAATTCTGAAGTTGGCGGTGTTGGAACACCCCCGTGCCTCAAAGAGCACGTAAAAATGTTAAGACATGGATTTGGTAGAACAAGACGACGCGCATCGTTAGTGATCTAAGATAGTAGCGATTTTAAGAATGAATGAAGTAGCGAATGGTTGAACGATTTATTTGCCCGCTCAGAGTAATGTTTAGCGAGCAGATCGTCTCAGTATACTCATTTATTTAGAATGTCTGGACGTGAATTCTATTTGTAATAGTATAATTAAAACAGTAACTGAATCAACGAAGTAGTGAATATCCGTTCAGCTAATTCAGCGAGGTTGGTCCACTTACTTAGAAAGCTTCAGTAGAATTCCATTTCATTTTGAATATCTATTTTACACGTAGGTATAAAGTACGACGCTTACACCTGCTATCTCTAGCAATGAACGAACGAAATAGTGAATGGCTGAACGATTTATCTGCCCGTAATGGTTTCGCGAGCTAATCGACCCAGCTTTGCTCACTTATTTAGAATGCTTGAACGAAGGAATACCGTGTGAGGGCGCTTTTGAACGCATTCCTGGAATCTCTCTCGGTAATTAATTGCGCTTAATTAAATAAAATTCCATTCTATTTTGAATTTAGAATGAACTATTTCGATCGCTATCAAAATAAGTGGGATGGGTCGATTTGAATTGATGAATGGTTTGGGGTTATGTAAAATGCGTTCCGGTTATTATATTTATTAAAAAAATTAAATAAACAGAAATAAATTTTAAACAATAATTTAGGTAACTATAGGGAGTTCAAAATGAAAATGATTTGTTATTGATTTTGTCTATTCATTACCGTGTTTTACCTGTTAAACTCGAAATATGCAAAAGCAAATTTTAAAATGGAATTTTTAAAAACAACTCAATATCTGGTTCCTAACAAACATCGAAAGCGAAATAAGCTTCTATCACGAAATAAAATATTTGCCGACTGAAATATAAAATATTTTATACGAAAATATAAATAAGTAGCGAATCGGAAACTGTTTCATTATTACAATGAGAATAAAAAAGTCCGTCACCTAACCGAAGTTCAATAGCACAAGTAGGGTGTACAAAAAAGGTAAATACGGGGGTATTGTGTCTCAATAGGCTTTACTCTTGAAATACGTCTCACAAAAGAATCTTTTTGTGTTCAATGCTAAGAAGTCGGCGGTTTTAACCGGGTAGGGATAGCAAATGTGGGACACAGAAGTGACAGTTAAAAGTATCTTTAGTATAGTTATCTCGTATTAAGTGCTTTAGTTCTGATGTTAATATATGTATGGTGTTTAAATACAAATTAATATCACACTATTTGAGTAAATAACACGCATTGTTTAATGTGTTTATCAATTTTTGAATGTATAAACTACTTAAATATTGTAAAGAAAGTTTGACGCTAAAAATAGTTTTAAATTAGTTGTTTATTACGTGTAAGTTATAATTATAACAAATAAGAATATTATAAAGACAATAATAAACTATTTTGCAATATCTTATTCAAATTGTTATTTAATCTATCTTTTTGTTACAGGTACATTTATATTTTTCACGACGTGAATTTACATCACAATAAAAAACAAAAACATTTCTGCTGTCTCTACCCAATGGGCCTGGAACGAATGCTGAACAAAGGTAGGAGAAACCAATTTGTTACGTGATAATATTCCACCCCCCCCAGATGTCCACCCCTCTTCCAAATGAGACGTATTTTGAGCTGGTTCGGAAGGCGGAAATCGCGCTGTTAGATTTATTATTCTGTACTCCATTGGATTAAAATTGTATTTAACGTTTTACGTTATCGAATAAATGTAGTAAACACAACACAAAAATATTAAGTTAGTTGTTGGTATTTTCCTCGAAAATTGTTTTTTTCCTATAATATGTATTAATAGTTATTTATTATCTACACTAATATTATAATGAGAAATGCTTTGTTTGTTTATAATGAATGGGCTTAAAAACTTCTTGACTGATTTTAAAAATTCTTTCACCATTCGAAAGCTACATTATCCACGAGTAACATAGGCTATATATACATATAACATTATGCTACGGGAGCGAAGTCGGGCGGATCAGCTAGTTTAATATATTTCATTTACGTTTAACATTTCTAAATCTTACTAATATTATAAATGTTAAAAATGGATGTATATTTGTTTATCAATTATGTCGCAATTACTGAACGAAAGGAAGTTTCATATAAACAAATAGGATGTTATCTAGATTAGTTGATAGAATTTAAAGATCCTGAATTTAACGCGTGCAAAACTGCGGGCAGAAGATAACATTTAACATGAGATACAACACATGATATATTTCTTAATATCAGGTAAATATATTATTTACGCATAGCGATTACGACGAATGAAATGTCGACATTTATCGAAATAAATAATTTTACGGACAAAAAAGTATCGGAAATTTCTTTAGGAATTTCTCTTATAGATTTCTTAATATAAGTAAAAATCTAATTTCTTTATTCAAATATGTATAAATCAAATCAACAAATATGTATTTTCTTATATTTGAAAGTTCACTTTTGATTTGTAAAACAAACACGTAAAAGAACAGTCTTTGAATAGTCAAAGAAAATGTTCTTAGTTATTAAAATAAGAAACCGCAGAAATGAAATCTTTTGTCCTTATTTTACAAAATATCGTATAATCACTACGTAGTATAAAAGAAAGTCGCTTCTCGATGTCTGTCTCTATGTAAGATTAAATCTTCAAAACTATCCAACCGATTTTGATGCGGTTTTTAGTAGATAGATTCAAGAGAAAGGTTCATATCCTACTTACTACTTACTAATTCCTTATTTACTACTAATATTATAAATGTGAAAATTTTGTGTATCAATCACACCGCAACTACTAAACTTATTTGATGAAATTTTGAATAGTTTTATTTGCCCCGAAACTAACGCGATCAAAGTAACGGGCAGAAGATATATATAGCTAATGCGTGCGAAGCCGGGGCGGGTCGCTAGTAATAGCAAGGTATAGAAGTAATTATTATAAAACGAATAAGTTAAAAGTAACAGATATACGAGAATTAAATAAAATACAGTTCATTTTGCGCGAGCATCGTTGCAAATTTTCTTGGGAGTTCGCCAAGATCTGGGATTTGAAGGCTGTATTTGTCAATAGTGATTGTAGTTCAACATTTGACTTTATTGTAATTGGTATATATTTTATATTACTATTACAATATAATATTGAGTTTTGTTTAGTGCTTGATTATTTGTTAATCTGTTTCTAATTCCTTTGTTAGGAATGATATTTTTGGACTTATTTCTTTTACGATATTAGATAAACAATTTTTCATATTTTGTAAAACATTGAACAATTTTATTTAGTTTTTCATGGTAAATAACATAATTAGTTAAAAAAGTGTGTTTAAAAATAAAAAAAAATCATTTAATTTTTTAATACGACTCAATTGATGGTGAAAAATTGAAGATATAGCTTGG
>LQNK01001040.1:127327-146396 GCA_001586405.1 Phoebis sennae
AAACTATTACACGGCCGGTAATGAGACCTCTTTTAATTTCAAGCTCATTTTTTGTTGTTACTTTTTGCTCCGTGGATTAAAACGTAAGGTACATGTTGAGTTAGATGTTTTGTCGATTTTACTGAATAGGAAACCTTCGTGATTACGATTTTTTCTTTTTTTTTGCGTTGTTGGTGTGGTTGTTAGTAATTAAAGGGTGTCAATTCTGGGTATCAATACAATTTACTTCCTAATTCGAGACTCTTATTAATACTTTTGATACAAACGTTAAAAACATGTAAAATTTATTATAGATTTGTAGATTAATCTACCATTAGATTAATTAGACGTAGTCGAATGATGTTGTCAGGTTTAAATATAAAGTCTCTAGGAGTCTAGGGTAGACATAAATGATAGAACAAAAAAAAATATTTTATTATTTTTATTGGACTATTTTTAATCAGGAAAAAGTTTAATAAAATAGTTTTTTAATATCATAAGAAATAAGCATTCAAAATTTCAAGTAATACTCTCAAACAAATTTCAATCATTTTTGAGACCTAATCCCAGACCGAACTTTCTGCTTGGTTTTTAACTTGACTTTAATACGGATTAAAATGTTAGCCTAACCAAGTTTACAAGGAATACAATTCTACACGATAAGTCAACATCCATAGACAAACTTCAAAATGTATTCGCATAATTCCTCCGGTAGATCACGTTTTGATCAATTCCAATACCTGGAATGGTATTTACTATCCATATTTCCGCGTTACGTGCAGACTCGAAGACAGTTTACATATAAATCTTAGAGCGATAAAAATGGAATTACAAGGAATTCCAATTTATTGAATATTGAAATATGAATTCTCGAAATATGGGGAATGTTTGGCTTTATAATTTATAGGATGTTGTAAATTTCAGTCTTTCAAATAATAACCAATAAATAAACCTACTAAAATACATGTGTAAGTTTGTGAGTCGATGTCTGTATGTATGTTTGTTATGTCTTTCACGCAAACTACCGAACCGATTATGATGAAACTTGGTATACATATAGGCTACTTTTAATCCCGGAGTTGCCACGGGATAAGAACTTAACGCGGGTGAAACCGTGTGGCGCGGCTAGTAATTAATAATCTGTTAAATAATAAAGTTTCAAAAATGATTTCGTTTTAAATAATAGTGAACCAATACTTAATATAAACAGTTAAACTCTACCGGAGATAAAATTCGAATCAAAAAAGGAGACATCTTAAGCCAAACACTTAGTCCAGCCAAATGACCATACTCAAGCGATTTACATAAACGTACCGACAGTAGCGACCGCGTTATGACACTAGCATTCTCTTTGTTAATGAAATGAAACTCGCAATGAGCTTATCCTACTGTTTTTGTAAGGATTGTCATCCAGTGAAGCTGGAGAGCGAAATTCTTATTATTTTCTTAATTATTCAGTATTTCTTTTTATGCTGGCAATCGGAGGATACCGCAGCCCATGAACATCTACGAGGAAGTGTCGCCGATGCCTTGCCGGTTGAAAAAAGGGAGTGAACAAGGAAAGGATTAAAGATAGGAAGTTGGGAGAGGAATGGCATGGGAGTATACCGGGCACCCGTTCATCGTACAAAACACAGATATTTAGTGACTGATCGGAGCCAATGGACATCTATAACACCAAAGTGTCGAAGATGCCTTGCCTTATTAAAGAAAGCCTCTCTCCTTCCTTATAAGGAGGATTTATAATGAGTCAATTGGACAGGATTAGATTTTTACTACACCGACGGGTAGAAATGGATCAGTAATGATGAAATAGATATTGATTAAGACAGGAACCTTAATTCTATATTTAAATTATCCGCACGTTTTTTTATTATGAAATAATGCAAGCCAAGTTTATAACTATAATTGAACATATAGCGTAATATTTTTATCGCATCACATAGTATAGCTTCGTTCGCACACAAGCCTAACCCACAACGGGGTATCGTCTAAAACAAACACGCTCCGTAAATAGAGTCCCTTTTCGCCGCAGGTCCCATGTGCCCTTGTTTGGGAACGGGGAAATTTTGACACTCTACACGATAGATTTTTGATAAAGGTAACATTTGTATGGGTGTAATCTTTTAAGTTCGGATCGATTTTGAGTTTGTTTAGGCTATGCGGATGTAAAGTGATTTTTGTTTGAGCGTTATGTTGAATTTTTTGTTTATTATATATACGTTTGAATCATGAATCATAGTGTTAATGTCAGTACGTTAATTAGTAGTTTAAATCTTATTTCTACATCCCCAGCTTGAATAATATACAATCCCAAATTAATAATCGAGTACTGCCAACTTTTGTTTTGAGTATAACTTTTAGAATAGTTTTAAGTAGAATAATACTATTTCATGGATTTTAAACGCGGTTCATTATACATTATTTTACATTATTATTTATTTAATAAGAAAAGTACGTTAAAACAAACACAAGAAAATACTTTAGAATCATTTTAATAATTGATACGTATTATGCATGAAATACCTTGTGAATTCAATATTAATGGTTATAATAGTAGTTACAATAGGTACACATAGGATGATAGTTTAATATTTATATCCACATTTTATAGAAAACGTAGTAAATATTAATGATACGTTATGTATCGTTGCAATACATTTCCTATTTTTAACATGTATGTTTGCAAAAACCTCCACGATAATCAGCCCGTCTAGCTGTTCTTAGCGTGTGAAGTGCCCACAAATATTTATATATTCCTACATAACAGCGTCAACACTACAGGAATGGAAATCCAATTTTCGCAACCAACATACGTTACTTATAATTATACGACCAGTAACTGAGTACTGACAGGATGAAATACGAGTGGTGTACATTTATAAATTATTAACGCTCTCCGAAAAGGAAACCTGTCTTTATTTATTAGTTCTCCAGATTGTTTATAGGACTGAAGCTATGGACATATTTTTGTGTTTTTGTGGATAGTTTTAACGATATCTTGTTAACGTAATGGGGGGATTAATTCAGCAAATGTTGGTTTTAGATTGATTCACTGCGCCCGCTTCACGATTCATCTTTTTAATGTCCTTTGATAACCCGGCGGTATTTCATACGTCTGTGAAGTTATGGTTGAAAAATTCTGATACTTTTGCAAACGTTGTATAAACAATGATAGAAACAGAACTATTAAACAAATTGCATATGATTGATGCAATAATGCAGTTCTTAAGAAAATATCTCATAATATTGTTATTTTTTGTAAAATCATTCGTTTCTTTACGTAGTAATTTTCAAAAATATTTTGTGTACATTTAAATAAATAACATAAAATATTCAGATATTTAACACTACGTCATCTAGTCCCAAATTAAGCATAACTTGTATTATCGGAATTAGATGTCGGTCTGTCTTACATAATTTAATCAAATACACATAATTTTCAACCCGTTAGGGTCGAACCCACACTCTCCGGCGCAATAGACCATACCATACCGCAAAATCCACTGCGCCAATCGGGTCGTAAATTTCGGCCAAATTGATTTATTAGGATTTTTTTTAAAACAACACGATTCTTTATATTATGCAACTTCTGTAGGTAGCCCCTCCTAGCTTGCAAATCAAATTAATTAATGTTTTAGCATTACTGACCGTTTCATTTTACCACAATCAAAATTGGTCCTTCGTCCTGGCTCTAACCTAGCGAGGGGTGATAAGGAATGTTGTCTCAATTACTTACATAACAATTATCAGCCCCTGACGATGACAACCGCACCATCGACATATTTTTGTTCTAAGTAATCAAACTAATTAATTCCTAATCCTTACTGACCGTTTCCTCTCACCGCAATGAAAATTGGTCCTTCGATCTGTCTCTAACCTAGCGAGGGGCGTTGAGTAGTGTTGTCTAGATGACTTACATAACAATCGACAGCCCCTGTAGTCGACAACCGCACTATTACCGCCATATTTATTACTGTATTTGCACGTGCGTGACACGTGTTCCCTACATTAGCTACCATATTGTATTTATTAGATATTATCACAAGCGATATCAAACTCTATGCTTTCATAATAAGATCGATAATAGTATGTACGATTTTGTTTCTGAGATTGTGATTTTTGGCTCTCAAGGCGCTATGTTTCGCACTCATATGAAATGAAGCTCGAATTTTGAACCGATAAGACGATATTATTGATGGTTGGATACAATTCTTAGAAACGACATAGAATTAGCATCGCGATTTCTAAGAATTTAGTTATGAAAAGACTTATGTTGCCTTATAAAAATATATTTCAATAAAATATTGTTATCAATATCCATTGAGCGTTCCAGTTAGCTTCGATTTATATATTTAGTATTAACTATCCCCTCGGCTTTTACTACAGTTTCATAGAAATAACAGATAAGCTAAAAGTGACTAGGAAAATGGACCCTTCGATTTATGATATTAATGTATATCACATGGTTCATGTTACAGAATGAATTATCATATATTTATAAAATGTATACGTTGCTTATTTGCTACTTGCATTTCTTAGTATTACTTTCGATGTTGTTGTAGTTATAGATTTTTTTCAATACTCGGCAATTTTTCGATGCTCGTTATAATTGCGTTATGTTTATAAATTAAGCAATGTAAATTTATAGTCCGAGTCAATACCTCAAAGAAATGTATGAATGTAAAAATCAAAGAGGACGTATAAAGCGTAGCCCGTAGAGTCCCAAAAGTATTCAGATTCAGTCGGGATGAAACTTGTCAAACGCAACCAACAAATCGTTTTGACTATCAAACTGCCTTTATATAGAGTTTTACAATTCTTTAATATGTAAAAATTGGCCAATATTAAACAATTAATAGACGCAAAGTCGTAATATAGCCTTAGCTAATTTCACTTCAGAAACAAAACAGTATTTTCATTATTTTTTCACATTCGAAAGTCAAAGCCTACTAATTTAAAAGGATTCCAAATTCAAAAATCGATATCGGACTTCTCTAAACTGCAATTTGTAGAATATCAGAAGTGTTCGAAATTCAAAAATTAAAACAGGCCTTCAATAAAGCGTAGTCCATAGAATTCAAAAAGTATTTCGACTGGGGGAATGAAACTTGTCAAGCGCGACCAACAATCGCTTTGACTTTCAAACTACGCCTGCAAAAATAAGCCTATGATAAAAGTTCAACAGTTGTTGGTTAATCGTACTAGAAATAATAAATCGATTGAAGTATAGATTACGCACAGCGTTACTTGTCTCAATATGTAGGTACGAAAACGTAAGAAAATATTCATTACTTGGATAAAACTCTGTAAAGCCTGGTTAACTTCCTAGATATGGAAGCTTATTCTTCATTATACTTCCTACATATTAGACGAAACGAACGAACGAAAACGAACTTTGAAGCGTAATATTTCAACACTACCATAACGTGAAATCATCCTCAAACTTACAAAGTCGTTCCTCTGTAACTTGCCTAACTTCAAAACAAAAGGGTGTCGCGAAATTGTTCCACGGCCTTTGTCACGGACACCTTTAGATGTAGTGTAAACGTTTCAATATGAAGGGTATATTGTCTTTACTCGCGCTGGGAGGATCCTGGATTACCCCGGCTTTGTATTTGCGATTACTTTCAGACTTGCGACTTTAGTTCCGGAGTATGAAAATTATGTATTATTGAGGAATATGTGGCGTATTTTTTCGAATTTACTACTAGTTTTTGCGACTGCGTTTACGATCGTAACATTTGGTATTTTTATTCTAGTATAACATAAATGTGACAGTTTGAATGATTGACGTTGAATGAAATTACAGATTGTAGTTGAATGATTGTCAATTAATTATGCTGCAAATGCTGAACGGCTTTCGATTAAATTTCGTATACAAATAGATTATTATATTAATTAGATGATCTTTTATTGATCTATAGAGCCGAATAATTTTAGTCACGGGCAGAAACTAGTCCAAAATAATTTATTAATGTAAGCACTGTATTCCGTATATAGAGTTCAAATGGACATACAGACACGGCAGCTGCAATAAAGAATTCCGATCGGAAAAAAGTTAGTTTCGCGTACATTCAGCGGCGCGAATGTCCAATTGTATCGAATGTCAATAAGCGGACAAATATAAAGTCCGGTCGGATCGCGGTCACACTGGTTACGGTATATATAAGGTGGTACATAGCTAGTGTTTTATTCGATTATAGGACATTCAGAACATGCACCTAAATACTTAAAAAATAATGAAAAGGGTCGGCGAGGCTTTGTTAATTTAATATGATTTATTTATTTCATATTTAGTATACTAATAATATGAAGCTGAAGTTTTGGTAAGTGGAGAACTATTAGTTCGATTTTATAAATCTTTTTGAGTTAGCTAAATAGAGTTGCGTTGAATATTTACTTGGTACCTATTCGTAATTCGGCATGTTTTCACTTTCTGTATTCGGCTGAATATATTCTGTTCGAGTATTTCAATTTTCGTAAATTTTTAAAAAATTCCAAGCGTCCATGTAAGAACGTGTATACGTATTAAAAGTATTTAAAGATTACTTATAAATAGAGGAAATAATTTTTAATTCAATATTTTAAAATTCATTTCTATCAAGAAGTCACAATACATATCAAATATAACTAGTGTTCTCATATTATTACTGAATGTAATGTTAATATTATTGTACGTGAACTAAACATAAACGTTTAAATATGAATACTGTTAGCTCTGAAGTGGGTCAAGGAACAGGTGCATATACATCTGTTACAGCGCTTCATTTAGCAGCCGACAATCCCACGACTTTATTTTGTACTAGCTGTAGCATGATATATATAGTCTATAAAATAGCCTATGTTACTTGTGGATAATGTAGCTTTCGAATGGTGAAATAATTTTTAATAGGCTTTTTGAGCCTCTTCATTATAAACAAATAAACACTACTACTACAACTACTACTACTACTACTACTATTACTACAACTACTACTGCTACCACTACTACTACTACTATTACTAACAACCTGTATTCGTCCACTGCTGGACGTAGGTCTCTCCCAGAGCATGCCATTCTCCCCGATCTTGTACGGATCTCATCCATCCACTACCTGCCACCTTCTTCAAGTCATCCGTCCATCGAGCTCCAGGTCGTCCCACACTACGTTTGCTGGACCTATAAATTCTTTAGTTTAAAACAATGAACAGCTTTCATTTATTTATAGCTGTGCCTCGCAGCCCACCCTCGTACATTTCCCATTTCTAACAGATTTCCGGACAAAAAATATACTATGTCTTTTTTCAGGTTTCAAAGTATATTGGTACAAAGTTTCATCAGAATCGGTTCAGTGGTTAGGGCGTGAAGAAGAGACAGACATCCAGAGTTACTTTCGCATTTATATAGATTTGAATATAAAGTTAGCCCTAAAGGTACCTACAGTGATTTATAGTTCTTTAATAATGTTCCTAATATTACATAGTATATTATACATATAAAAGGGCGTCAGCTGTTTTTATTATGTCACTCGACGAAGCAAATGGAAATATTTCGTAACATCACGTCTTGTACTTGATATAATATATTTTAGTAACATAAATAGGAAAGGAAAATATACTTTTATAGACTTTCTCTAAAGATGAAGAATTTTTATTGTTAGTATTAATTTAAGTTCTGCAGATCTCTTATTAATCTAACCCTAAACTTGCTAAAGAACTTAAAAATCTTAGGATATTAAGCATCTTCCAATCATTCCCCACTAGCTGTTGCCTACGGTATCGTTCGTGTGAAAATCGGAGTCTTTAGATCAATAATAACTATCATTTTACCTTATCTTTGAAATTTCATCATAATCCGTTCATTACTTGCGACGTGATTGACTCACAAATATCTTAACTTTCACATTTATAATACTAGCATTGCCCTCGGATTCGCCCGTGCAACGACTGAACCCGTGGGAATGCCTACATTAAAAGTAGGCTATGTGTTACTCTGAATCCTTACCTATATGTATACCAAGGTTTATCATAATCGTTTCAGTAGTGAAAGAGAAACAAACGTACCCTCACAAACATTCATATTAATGATATCAGTATAATTAGTAGGTAGTAGTATCTATCTATGGGGCATATCTATTGCAAAAAAATATACCACAACAGACAGATTACTATCCAATCACAACAGCTTATCCCATCAAAGAGCTTAAATCTTGGTATTTTATAGAAAAATGTCTCAATCTAGGTCACAGTTCTATTCATAGGTTTAATCTGAGCCCTAGTTCCGTACTATTAAGGAAATCTGGCGCGAAATTGATGATTATACCGAGATAGAATGATATCAGTATGGCGACTAATTTAATTCCTACTGTTCTTAAGTGGTAAATATATGAAAAGGAAAACAATGCTAATTTATAATTAGTTAAAAGGCATTTAGATTATATTGTTTTAAATCAAAAAGCATTTCCGAGATTTGTGATATAGATACCACTATGTCAAGGACTTAATTTTATAATTGCCGTCTAAAAAATTATAACTTTCCATATTGAATAAAAATAAATACGCAAATATCATTATTATACAGTGCCACGGCTTGACCACGATCGCTGTAAAGTGTTTGAACATCGAGCTAAATACTAATGTAAATTAAAAAGTGTATTTATTCAATAAGTTACCTTATCTTAAAACGCTACACTACTACTATTCGAATCATTGTATTAGTTTTCAAATGAACGCATATCGTTGACTACAGTACAACTTCGAACATTTCTCAATTACGAAATTACCGCCCCAAGAATTCATGTCAATTTAACGTAAAGACCAAAACAAATTTCATTTTATGGAACTACGTCACTTGTCTAGAAGGAAATCATTTACGAAGCCCTCCTCGCTATGAGTTAATTTAATAGGGTGACGGCCACTTGACTTGAGTAAATATAAATTTTGTGCGAAAATATTGGTCTTGTTCGATCACTTTCGGTTATTTACTATCTCGAATTAGCGACCATGTTTATTTTGTTACATCTCTATGGTGGTGTTAAATTTCATATCGTTTATTGCGTTTAATTTTTGTTATTTTTTGTTTTATTTATTACATCTTTGTCTTTCTGTCGTGTAAAGAATTGTAACATCTGTAGAGATGGCTTGTATACATATTTTATAATAAGATTTCATATATTTAAATTTAATTTGAAATCACGATGAATTTTCATTCCATCATTATTTCCTCTTAATATTCTCATTACTTCGCCTTAACCTGACGTACTTCACACACGGCTTAACAAAAATTTGTGGGCATTATCAGACATAATCCGATAAGCCTGCGCCATTTTATCACAATCCATTTTTATTGCATCTCAGACATATATTGCCTCCGTCCGCAATCTAAAAAGTATAAGGACGTCCGCCTTTCGGCATAGACATTTTCAAATGACAATAGGAGTCTATGAAAGTGTTGCGAGCAAATAGTTCGGAAGAAGTCTGAAAGGCTTGGGTTCATTACTTTACGAATATTGCCTTAAGTCCTGTATTCTGACGAATTGGGTCACTTATAGTATCGATTTGGGCTTATTGCTTCCCCAAGTTCCGTTGGAATGTAGATCTTAGATCGCAACTGGGTCAGGAATTGTCGTGTGGAAATTTGGACTGATATGGAAATTGACGGAATTGGAAATGTAAGGAAAATAAAGCGATTTCTCAGATAACTGGACATTCAAATTTTGGGAGTGTTTGCCAAAGAAAATACAAATATACACAGTACACCAATACTATGATTGAGTCTTTACTCTTTTAAGCTTTTAAATGAATCAATGCCTTTGCATTGATTCATTTAAAAGCTTATAGAATCGATACTAATATTGTAAAATATTATGTGTTTCGTTAAAAGATAAAATCTGGTAAAAGCTCTAATACATAATTTCACAAAAATTGTACATCAGAATTAAAAGACCTAGTCTCCATACCGTTGCGCGTATTCAAAACGTATAAGGTTATTATTAATGTATTTCTGATAGGCTTTCCATGTCACAAAGTTGGATCGTTTTGGTTGCTTCATAACTACTAACAGCTAACACGGTTTCGTTTTTAGCCCCGAACTATATTTTTAGTAACTTTCCTGATTTGATACAAGTTTGAGCTGCGGTTGAATATAAAAATGTAACTAGTTTTTTAATTGTGTTGAATCTACGCTAGTTTTAGAATTTGTTATTTTTACTCTTTATTTTTCATATTAAGTAGTTATTTAAGTACAAACATGTATGTATTTAAACAGTAAAAAAATAAGGAAAATATTCGAAAATTTTATACAACTTTTCTTACCGATTTAATTAAGACAATAGCATGAAGAATATTCAATTCATGCTATTATCTTTTTGCTTTAAAACCGCATTTTTATATCGTGTAAAATTTAATTTTAAATATTATTTTCATATTCAATTGACATGAACTCGTGCTCCTTATAAAAATGATAAACTCGACTGAATTTATCTGAATAAACATCGTAAAAGCGGATTTACGCGGAAATAAGTTGGAATATTGGCTATATCAGGTAATAATGCTTCATAAGGTTCAAATGTGTGCGGCTAGGGATTCGTTCTGCCTAGATTTGTGAATACTTTGAAGCGTATATAAAATCATTTGGATGAAAATTTTCATATAAGACATTGCGTATGTTTTTACAAAGTTTTGTTTTAGCTTTTACACGCAGCTATATCGCATCTATGAAAATTCTAACTTTAATTGAAAGTCTTTGAATGTAGTTTTTTTTTTTAATAAAGGGATATTTTCTTAGAGGATAATTTTCTATATCCAGTATATAGTGTAGTTTACTTACTGTTGACATTACACAATTCCACGCTGTATTTGTATACTTTTGCAAAATTGTATTTAGCTAATGACTCTAATTTACATGATTATTATAAAAACTAGAACATTGTATGTACAAAACATAAAACATTGTAGAGATTGATGTCATTCCTTTGATATAAAGAGACAATAGTGCTTAATCATAATTTGAATAAACCAATTAGTTGACAAATTATTTAATTAAAATTGCACCGTAATCCACTTAAATCCGTTTGAAACGTTTTAATTAACAACAAATTGTACAAACCACTCAAACTGCATCTCTAACTGTAAGCAAAAACGAGAAATATCTGTACATTTCCCCCGTGGCACCCCTGGCGTCTTATCTAGCCTCCGTCAATACGTGAACACTGCGATTTACTAGTAGGGTTGCCTCATAAAAATAAAAAATAATATTTGTTTTTTTATTATATATCCAAGTAGGTGTATTTCTCTGAGCGAAAGGTCTGAGTCGATCGGCGAGTGTATGTTTGTATGTAGTACAGATGTCCTACGATATCTGAAGTAGGTATAGTTAAACCGTTCTTGATAAAAAATGTAGACCAAAAATTGTAGTACAGACGAAAGAAAAATTCGAAGTGCGAAGACAAGCTAAATCGTTGAAGGGGGGTGTCAAATAGGCGAGTTTAAACGTATAGTACCAGAGTATGGTATCCAATGAAAGGCCTTGTTTTACATATTACAACGCTAGCTCGGTTTGAGCTACTAGTTGAGGAATAGTCATTCTTAACCGACTTAGGGCTGAGAACAACGCTTTTAATAAATACGTGACTAGGGGTGTTACCTTAAAAAAACGTTTATTTTCACATTTTACATTACAAACATATTTTTTAACAAATAGATATTTCAGAAAGATAATGACAAAATTATCGTCAATTTATCACGGTAAATTTAAATTTAAGGTAAATTTTTCCTTTCAATTTTTACCACAAAGTATAAGGTATTTGAATAAATAAATTCACGATACGTTTATTATAGGGTAGGTACAACCCTACCTGTTCTAGTGTGCGTGTAGACGAACCGACGTAACCGACGAGTGTTTGTGTGTGTAAATATGGATTTGTGCGTGTGTTGTTTGTGGGAGTCCTTGCTGATTCGGCGCTTGGCTTTTGAGATTCTTTTGAATTGTAGTTATTAATCTATATTATCTTAATATTTATTTACTTATGTAATTTTACATTTTTTTTATGTTACATGCGGTTCGCCTGGTAGTAAGTGACTAACCGCATTCTATGAACATCTGCAACATAAAAGTGCCTAGCCGACTCGAAGAGAGGATAAGGAAAGAATTAATGATAGGAAGTTGGGAGAGGAGTGGAACAGGAGGGAAGAGAAATGGGATGGGAATACAGGCCTTCATTGCACATAGGCACAAATATTTTATTATCACTATGCTTTCCAAAAATGAGACATTTTAACATATGGGGACGAAACTAAAGTCTGTTTGCTGTTATACTTATTCGTTACTCACTAAAACATAAAGTTTAATATTCCTTACAAAACTAAAAACAAATAACTAACTTTTAAAACTACAGGGTGCTGTCAAGGCATCTCTCAATATTTACCAATTAAAAGATTGTCTAAAACATTCCCGTTTACATCCTTATAAAGGTATCTACAAATTGCACCGTTAAGTGGGAGTGCCTCAGAATTACTGCGAGATTATCTTGAATAAAAATAAAAATTTCCTGAACAAAAAACCTACCGGAGCGTGGGCTCGCGTAGATTGAACGCACATTTTGCAATATTTTCCACAAAGGGATACCTTAATCCTTAACAAGTGGGGAGTAAGCTGGTATTATGGGAGCCTTCGATTATGAAGCGATTTATGTGATATCTAATAAGGTTTACAGTATTAAAGGATTAATTAGTAATTTGCTTTAAAATATTTTTCGGTTGATATAAAACAAGCTTTGGCTTACATTGTTAAATAACACAAAACTATTATAAAATTATGGCCTTTGTGTTATAATCACGTATGCACTCAGCTATATTGCTATATTTATATAAATTTACTTTAAAAATGGCAAAAAAATATATATCAAAATCACTTAGTTTTCTCGTGAAAGAGTAACAAACATGTAAATTTGTTAAGATTTTCTATACTTACCTCGTGTTGCTACAAATTAATATTAGTTCTTGAATGCAAACAGTAATTACGCACGCTTACCAACACATCATATTAATACACCTTAACAACAACACTCGAAATGACTCACGTTCGATAACGTATCGAGTGTTTACAAAATATTCCCCCAGTACTCATTTCAATATTAATATTCCTAGCTATTCTACTGGGCTCCCTTTCATCGGTAGTTTTTATATAACTTTCCGTAGGATTCCCTTGTTCAGGACACCCTGTATAACTATAGATTTTGATTACGATACGGTTTGTTTTACGTGGTTTATTAAAGTTTTCTCTTAAGTCTTTTATATTTAAAAATATCTACTAGTATCAATATATCATTTAAAATTAACAAGTAAATTTTGAGTTTGTTAAGATGATCGCAAAAATATTTTTTTGCATAAAAGGGCATTTTATACAATACAAACTGAGTCCCGTGGTTTTACCCGCGTATATACCCCGTACCCGTAGATTTCTGGTCCTCTATCTTGTTTCAAACTACATTGGTACAAATTCATCCTAATCGGTTTAGTGGTTTAGGCGTGAAGAGAGAGTTACTTTCACATTTATATATTAGTAAGGATAATATGCGCCGCTATTCAGAATACCCAAGCTAAAGAAGAATATTCAGGCGAATTCGCGGGGGAGTCTTAGTGAATTTCAACCGCCATTTTCTCCCCTATTTAGCTGCGAAGTTTCAACATAACGATAATTCCTAGTCTCCAATAAATTAATATTTAACGACGGGTATAAACTTATAAGGTGAATAAAAGCGAGCAAAGCAAGGGTAGTCACAAGTTAATTTACCTTTTATGTCGTCATAAAATAAGGGCGTCCACGCACGCGACGATTACCGCGAGTTTAAAATCCCTCATTAATATTACATTTGTAATTACGTTGGATAAATCACGGTAATATTAAAAGTTTTTGGGTAAAAACTTTGTAAGGGTTAAGTTTAAATTTTATGGATTTAATGATTCTATAGCTTGGTATACATAAATGTTTATAGCGTTTTTGTATTTAAGGCATTTTTATTTTATGCTATTATCGGTCTATAACAGAATACGTATATGTAAATGTTTAGAATACGTTTCGACTACGATCATCAATATAATATTCAAAAATAAATTTAAGAAAAAAAATATTTAACATTTTTATTTAAATGTTAATATGTTTAATCGGGTTCGCTTTCTGGCTCGGTAAATCAATTAAAAAAATACAATGATGCACCCAGGTCTTCAGTTCCATGTCGAGGTATAATAGGAGTAAAATCAAACAAGTTTTCAGCTTGTCTCACCCCAAAAACACCTTCCCAAAACTGATCCTAGCTTTCTGATTACATATTATTATTTAACCCTCAAAGATAATGTCAAAAATGCACCCTTTATATTTTACTAGCTGTTCCACGCGGCATGGCTCGTATCATAATGTTATATATGTAGCTTATAGCCTATAGGCTTCTTGGATTCATTTCAGTTTAATACATTTTTTTTTTCAAATTGAAGCAGTAGTTTCTAAAACTTCATTTTTATACGAATTTATAGTACATTTATTTAAAAACAAATCTACGACTAGACCACAGTGTCGGACGAAATCGTCACAAGTTCTATAAATTCCGCAATAGCATTTAGCATAAATATGCAATAATTAAGGATTCTTCCACTAATATATAACACATTTAAGGTCGAACTACATTGTGCTAAAATATATTTATTTCAAAACAAATCTACGACTAGACCACAGTGTACGAAATCGTTACAAGTTCTATAAACTCCGCTGTGCATTTAACATAAATACGCAATAATAAAGATTCTTCTACTAATATACAATACCTTTAAGGTCAAACTACATTGTGCTAAAATATATTTATTTCAAAACAAATCTACGACTAGACCACAGTGTTGGACGAAATCGTCACAAGTTCTATAAATTCCGCAGTAGCATTTAGCATAAATACGCAATAATAAAGATTCTTCTACTAATATAAAACACATTTAAGGTCGAACTACATTACGTGCTAAAATATATTTATTTAAAAACAAATCTACGACTAGACCACAGTGTACGAAATCGTCACAAGTTCTATAAATTCCGCAGTAGCATTTAGCATAAATATGCAATAATTAAGAATCTTCTACTAATATATAACACATTTAAGGTCGAACTACATTGTGCTAAACATTATATTTATTTCAAAACAAATCTACCACTAGACCACAGTGTATGAAATCGTCATAAGTTCTATAAATTCCGCAGTGCATTTAACATAAATACGCAATAATAAAGATTCTTCTACTAATATATAACACATTTAAGGTCGAACTACATTACGTGCTAAAATATATTTATTTCAAAACAAATCTACCACTAGACCACAGTGTATGAAATCGTCATAAGTTCTATAAATTCCGCAGTGCATTTAACATAAATACGCAATAATAAAGATTCTTCTACTAATATATAATACGTTTGTGATCGAAATACATTGTGCTAAATATTATATTAATTTCAAAAAAAATCTACGACTATACTTCAGCCATATTCAATGACGAATAAATGTAAACAAACCTATTTAGGGTCATCACAATTCAATTTATATATATTTTTTACAACTCATCTATCTGACCACTTTACTGCACGTTTTTTTATTAAGGATTATAATGTTTTTTTTCTCCTGTCATATATCACTAGAAAAACTCAAAACCCTTTAATATTTTTGTAATAAAATGAAAAATGAAAATCAAGTTTAATTATTTCAACTAGACAGCCCTATAAACATAAAAACTGCAGGTTTTCTAAACATTTTCATGTTTTCTGGCTAATTATCCAAATTAGGAAGTGAGGGATTTTCTTTTCTGGTGCATACGCTAAAATAGTTTTGAAATCAGTCGGTAATAATTGCAGTATAATCCGGGGTCCGATTGGAAGTTTTTTGTTCCGTTCCGCCTTTAATCGCGAATTATTTATATATATTTTTAAATTTACGTTCCCATAGTTTTTAAAGTAATTATACAATAGTTAATTTATCACATTCTTAAAAAGGGACAAAATATAAATAACCTATAAATTAATATACGAAATAACATCAGATAACATATTATGTTAATAATCTTTACATTCCTTATATAATGAGACTAACTTGAAAAATAAAAAAAATATTTTCGAAATCTATAAATTGATAAACTTTAGTTAATACTATATACTCGAATATTAATATATTCGATATTAATAGATTCTAAGCACCAGTAGATTATTCAATGGTTTATTCAAATTTTTTACTCCAAAATTATATCCATAAATGTTTAATATGGTTTTATGACTGAAAAAAATAAAATAAAAAGGTTGTTAATATATGCTTGTCAATGGTTGCTAGGCAACGCTTTGTTATTAAACATTCGTCATCCAATTTGGCTAGAGTATAGATCACAGTGTATGAAAACGGGACAGTATTTAGCATAAATATACAATCATTAAGATTTTTCTACTAATATACAATATCTTTAAGGTCGAACTACATTGTGCTAAAATATATTTATATCAAAACAAATCTACGACTAGACCACAGTGTTGGACGAAATCGTCACAAGTTCTATAAATTCCGCAGTAGCATTTAGCATAAATATACAATTATTAAGATTCTTCTACTAATATATAACACATTTAAAGTCGAACTACATTACGTGCTAAAATATATTTATTTCAAAACAAATCTACGACTAGACCACAGTGTATGAAATCGTCATAAGTTCTATAAGTTCCGCAGTAGCATTTAGCATAAATATACAATCATTAAGATTCTTCTACTAATATACGTTTGTGATCGAACTACATTGTGCTAAAATATATTTATTTCAAACCCAATTTACGACTAGACCACAATGTCGGACGAAATCGTCACAAGTTCTATAAATTCCGCAGTAGCATTTAGCATAAATATGCAATAATTAAGCACTCGGGAGCTTTGAATTCATAATTTAAAATAATCCGAATTGCTGTTGTAACTCGCAGAACTGCAAGCCGCTATTTTTTAATATTTTAATGCCCCCAGAATGGGCAACATGCATTTTAGAATATTTTTAAGATAGAAGAGTCTGATTTATTTTAGTTAAGCTTTCTTTGTGGACTTTAATGTAAATTTCGTTATTTTAAATTTAAGTTTAGAATAAAAGGTTCACGTTAATATGGGGGAAATAGTAAAGACTAAATGTATATCTAAGTATGTGTCGACGAAATAACTATAATATTAATAGTATTGTTCAATAAATAATTAAAATAGATACCTACTACCGTTTTGTAAAACGAAGTCTAAAAACCCCTTACCATTTTAAAGACAGTCTCTATTACAAACTTACGTAATTTAACGAAAATTCCCATTTTATCATTATCCTTTTAAAAATATTTCGTCTTATTACAGAAACTCGGAAAGGATATAAAAATTTAATTACCAAAACTTCGGGAGAAATGTCCCTAAGAACAAAAGACTGGAAACGAAAGGTCTTTGTTATGTAAGGCCAGATCTGCGACAGATTATGTGCTATTAAAATTTCATTAGTGGATTTTATGGTGTGATTAATAGGCACTGCGTTGTTGGACTCATTAGGGTGTGTCTTCTAATGGTTGTGTAGTGGTTAGCATGTTCGAGTAAAGTTGGTCGAATGTTCAAATGCAAATCAGGCCAAAAGTTCGCAGCTGCAGTGTTCCTGAATTTTATTTATGTATTGGTTTATCTTGTTACCCAGTAAATAATCACATACAGTAGTACGTACTGCTCTTTTATGTAATGTAGTTCTTCCAATCGTTTTAAATCCGGGGATTATACTACTTTTCTCGCATTATAATCCTAGATTGTGAAGCCAAATAACATTAACAGGTGATGGACTTAAACGATTGTACTATTTAATGCGAAAAAATCTACTTTTATCAAATAGTTCTTTGTTTTTGTATACACACTTAGATACTGATATATATCGAATATTTTCTTCTAAAATATTCAAGAAATTGTTACACATACTGCTAAAAGTATTGAATAAGCAAAATTCATTCCGTAGATCTGTCCGTAGCATAACAAAATTATTAAATGATGGGGAATCGACTTAATATTACTCAGACAAAGAAGTGTCTTCAATTTGCTTTTAAATTTATATTCAAAGCTTTGTTTGTCCCCGTAAACCCTTTAGATAATTGCTAGGACATCATTTACTGTGATATCCTTTCAGGTATAAATATCGAAATTAATTAGAAGCGAACCGTCTGCTTCGCTTTTCTTTAACAAAAATCTTATTTAAAGTTCGAAATAAAAATAAATAATATTTTGATTATGTATTATAATGAGCAATGTTAGATATATTTCAATTGTGGCTATTATTTAAAAAAAAACATTTTGTATACATATTATTTTAATGCTTTTCATATTATGTAATGTTAGCTGATCCGCGCGGCTTTGCTCCCGTAGCTCGTAGTTTCCTCTTTAATATTAGTGTAGATTGCACACCTACACAGTAGAACACGCCTGGACTGTATAAAAGAATATAGGAAAAGAGAATTTGAATTTATTTAGAAAAAAAAAATTGTATCCAATCACAAAATTTTACCTCATCTGAAGAGATCACTACTGATGATCAATAAAGCTTATTTTACTCACAGAAGATTCTTAAACAGAAACTTCTCGACTCCCACAAAAACGTTACCCGTAGATACTTTATAAGCATTAATGCGATCTTTAGAAAGCTTTGAATCTAATTATGCTCATCGCAAAATGTGTTGTAAACCCATATAGTTGTTATCAAATAAAGCAATATATCCCGTGGAAAGATGCAAGTAATTGGACCATTATCTACCTAAGCTAATCTCACATAAAAGCCGAGCTGGGCTAATTTACCCCGAGCGTATATGCTTCATATGTTTTAGATTTTCACGAAATATTTTATATTACGCTCCTGGTTGAAAGCTTTTAATATAATGAACGGTGCGAACGTAATTTTGTTGTTCTTGTAAGGTTCTCTGGAATAGTGGTTCAAAATCTATTGGGCGCTTTTACACTGGCCTGTTTAGCGTATTCCGAAGTTTTAAGTCAATACAAATTTATTTTAAATTATGGTTTTGTACGGTGTGTAAGGCGACCAA
>LQNK01001040.1:146650-199205 GCA_001586405.1 Phoebis sennae
GTGGTTCAAAATCTATTGGGCGCTTTTGCACTGGTTTGTTAAGCATATACCAAAGTTTTATGTCAATACAATTTATTTTAAGTTATGGTTTTGTACGGTGTGTAAGGCGACCAATTTTACCTTTAATTTATACTTGCTGTCTCGCGCGGCTTCGCTTCCATACATAATGTTATGTAGACTATGTCACCCAATGAAGAACCAGATTCTCAATGGTCAAAGAACTTTTGAAATTGTTCTTGTAGTCTTTGCGCGAAAACATTACTAACATACGTACACAAACATAAATTTCCTCTTAATAATAGTATAGATTCTCAATTTACTCTACGATGTCATCCAGAGTTTTTATACCTTTCCATTCTGTTTTACAAGTGCTCTTCCACATTGCAACAAAATACTGCAACAATACTTTCCCAAATGTAGTTCATTTGAGTGCAATAAAACAATACGACCAACCAGCAAGTCCAAAATTCTATCTTATAAAAATTGAAACAAACATTTTAAAAGTACTGTAAAATTTCCCCAATGCCGGTACACGGGCACCGCAGTGGCTTCCTAATTAAAAATTTACATTTTGAAAGGGATGTTTTAATTCATTATTAAAATTTTGCGGCCGGAGTCGCTTTAATGCACATAATTCACGTCAAATATTGTATAATCGTGTGAAATATTTGAGGAGCAATTGTTCCCTGCTTGAACATCTTTTGGACAGTTTTTAATTACTTTTTGTGTGTGAGGGCATTGTGTGTAAAATTATTAATGTTTTAGCTATTGAATATAGGACTTGATGCTATTGCTAATTTTATCAACTAGCTGTCACGTGTTACTTCACTCACAATGTAATATATAGCTTTCGTCGATAAATAGTCTGTTAAACATTAAAAGATTATTTGAAAACGGACCAGTAGTTCTTCTTCTTACCTTGTTCGAACAAACAAGGTCTTCAGATGTATTTTATTAGTATAGATGATAGAAACAAACGTAAAACTATAATATTCCATTCATTTAAATAAATATTTCTTAATCACCTGTGAATAAAGATATACACTCGACTTATTAAGTCGTATCCTTTGACCAAATTCATTGAGGTAAAACAGCATTATGAGCTAACAAAACGGCTGTCAACCCGAGTTTCACGCCTACCCACAAAGCGTCAAAAATCAACATTGTTAAGATTCCCTCCAACATTTAACTCCTTTGATTTCGAACCTCCACAGACCACCTAAAACAGATAAAAATGTAACAATACTGCAGCCGAAATTAGACTGATCCGGGTAGCAATAGAGCTTAAAGTTTATTGCAGCTGATGATACTAGAACTTACAAAGTTATTTCGATCTACCCTCATGTTATGAATTATTCAGGTGGCGTTTAATAACTACGAGTGTAGTTTGCGAATACCCGGCGGGCTGTCTTTTGTCTCTTTTTGCTAAGTATAAGAAAAAAGGGATGCAGTTTGATTTAGAATGAGATTGAAAGATCAATGCAAAGTCGGAGCATTACATTTTGTCGCTGAATTCATTTAAATAGGAATCGAGATATTGTTTGAGTGGTCGGATTGACGGCGCGTGATGGATCTTCGTGTGAGACGAACCACCCGATCAACCTTTTCGTTATTTCAAATGTATTGTATGTAAATGGTTGTTTTTATATTGCTATTTAATTACGTAAGTAATTCTTAAGAGTATTTTGAATATATAAATTAGTTTGAATCAATCGAATTTTTAATTACTTGGGAATCCATTTATACAGAAATTGTAGTGTCTCAAAATGTTTTATAAGTAAACGGAATTATGTCGTTTGGGTTACATCGTAATTTCAATTACGATGAAACAGTTTAATAGTAAAAATAATAAATCTTACAAAATTTTATACACGGTAATATTATGCAATAAATGAGATTGTCTTAACACTGAATTCTCTTTCCAGGTACGTCAAGTTAGTCGTCTTCAAAGTAATCAACGTAAGGAGTAGTTTTAAGGCGACCTACATAACAAATTTCACAATTGCGCGGGAAAAGTTCGGGCGCCATCTTGCGGAAAATCTCGCAGATTCTTGATAAGTTTCCTGAAAATCTAGATTTACGTCGGGCTGGATAACTAAATTGGTGCGGTATGTAGGATTGTCTTCGCTTTAAATGTATGCAAATATTTTCGAGTTTTAAAGACAGATGCGATGTAAAACGTATATGAATAAATGATAAAGAGCAGTTAAATTCAAATCTATACTAATATTTTAAAACTGAAGAGTTTGTTTGTTTGAACGCGCTAATCTCAGGAATTACTGGTCCGATTTGAAAAATTGTTTTAGTGTTAGATAGCCCATTTATCGAGGAAGGCTATAGGCTGTATATCATCCCGATATTCCCAAGGGAGCGAAGCCCTGGTGCGCAGCCAGTAAATGATAAATAAGAGCTGTTACATTCAAATTGCGTTACAAAGAGTGATTTAATCAATACAATGGCTGTGTCTTATTAATTCAGATAGAAAAACATAGGATTCTGTTTATCAAATCTAATAATAAAATTTTATTTTTAGATTTAATCAGATAATCCTAATACTATATACTATAATTGCAAACATAGTACAAACCATACGTGACAAAAATAGTTGTATTTTTGTCACGTATGGTTTGTACTATGTTTATCTTGTATTTGTTTTAACACGAGTACTTTCCATATTAAATTTTAACTCGGCGTTTCGATCACTTCGAAACAATGGGTTAATAAAAATGTAAAATAATGTATAAAAAAACCGCGTTTAAAAAGTATTTTATTTGAAAATACAAGGATCATGTTGTTAGGTTTCCGCTAGACTCCCTTTTTTAATACTTAGTCTTGAGCTTACACTAAGCCCTAAACTATAGGTACTTCCATTGTAGACTATCAGATTATAACAATCAAAATTTTATAGTTGCAATTTTGTTCCTTGCAAGTTTGCACACATACGAAGGTATATGCACAAAAATGTTAAATACGTAATAAAAATTATACGTATTTCAAAAGACAAGTTAACAGTCAGGTTTCCACTTCTTAATACCTAGACCAGCTTACACTAAGACCTAAAAACTGTAGCAGACTAGCGGATTACAACAATCGAACTTTTAATTTATCGTTGCAATTTTGTTCCTTGCAAGTTTCCTGCAGTTGGTGGCGGCTTGATTAATTGCTTCCAGTAAATACTAGATAATAAATTGTCGGTCTGTGTATATTATAGAAATATTTTATCCTTACATTTTCTCTTTAGTTTAAATTTCTTAGTTTTACTGTAGACGAGGAGGTATTGCTATAATCAATACGCAAAGTATACTTTTTATTGTAAAACGGTAAAGTTGGTGTGTTTGCGTTTTAAATTAGCGGATCTATCTGAACGATTCTTTCCGATGATAATCGGTAGTTTCAGAGGTAGGATATATGTTACCAATACTTAACTAAACCGTGGTTAGGACAGATAGTAAGAAATATCGAAATAAGATTATTTATTATTTTCGTTTACCTATTTGAGATTTATTTATTTATTTATACAAATAGAACGGTTAGTGACTACTTACACCATATACTCGTATACTGGAAAATTAAATTATTAACAAAATCAAAATTATATACATGAGGTTTTACAATCATACATTCATCTCGCAGAACTTCAAGCATTCCGTTAAAATTTCCATTTGCAGCCACAACTATATTACAGATACATAAATAAGTAACTATTTCGGTTAACCACCAGTATAAATAAAACTAATACGTCGATTATTTGGGAATACGCAAACCCCATGTAAGATAATAATAGGCATCGGGTTTCCAATTTAACAAAGTAACATATTCAATAAACCAACGGTTTAGTTTGTTTCTGTAAAATCTATTTTAAACGGGTTTATTGGCTAGAAAATACGTTTTATTTTATAAACAGTTTCGGGATAATATAGATAGATAATATAAAACCAAAATCAACAAAGCATACCCATGCTTTGTTGATTTTGGTTTTAGTTAAATTGAAGACTTTTATGCTATAAGTAGCTTTTATAATCATTATCTATATTTTGTTTCGTAGAATGATTGCCCGATTTATGTGTACATTTAGGTTTATGAATTTAATAGTCCATCTAAAACACATGTTTTGAAATCGGACCAGTAGATCTAGAGATGAATGAAACAAACAAACGAACGAACTTCTTTAGTTTTATATGATAGTCCAGATTAAACCTTAAGTACACACCAACCTCAGTACCTCACCTTGAAACTTCGTCGAATGGTCTTTTTCGTCATAGAAAGGATTTTTTCATATCCGAACATTGGTATTTGGTCGATGAGGCTAAAAAATTAAATATTCATTTACATGTATTAACATAAAGTTTTATCACTCAATAGCAAGTCCCAAATTAATATTTCAGGTACATTAAAGGTGAGGTGTAACTAACCATATTTTTGCGGATTAATGTACGAGACGATAAATTATAAAAGCTTGTGTTTATAAATAATGGTTTTAAATTATTTAGGTCATGAGCCACTTAGCAGGGCATTATGGTAATTGACGCTATGTGAAGTTACACGACTTTGCTTGTTAGGTCATTTTTTGCAACTTACATAGTAGTTTTCGTTATTTTAATAGATTTCTTAAGCTTCTATTCAGAAGGTCAATATTCATTCACGTTTTTTTAATAATTTCTTGTTCCATTAAAAACTGTAATGTTATTTGAAATAACATATTGTCGATGATCTTGTTTTTAATGTTACAGTGTTTAAAGCTTATTTTACTATTTCGATTTAAGTAGCATTTAAATTTACAGATATATATTATAACTTTCTTAAATTACTTATAAGAATTTATTCAAAATATTTTTCTGTACTAAGGAATACATTTGATTATTATGTAAATGAATAATTTTGACGTACACCTTACATGATCAATTCAATAACTTTAAGCAAAATTAATTTCAATCCGTGTGATATTTATCCTTATCGTATTACGTTATACATATTACCAACCTATCCATTATATCATTAAATCTCTTTATTACTGATTCACGTATTTCTCCACACATATACATTTTATTCATTTCGGCATATACCTTGACAATTCAATAGCAAATAAGCAACATTAATTACAGAATACTTTCCGTATTCTTATTGTATTACGTTATATTACCAGCCTATCTATTACATTGTCCATAAATCTCTTTATTACGGATTCACGTATGTAGGCTCGCCGTCAAAGCCGATATAATGGGATATCGATCTTTATTATAACTTTTATGTGTACGCCCTTATTAATTTCTTTTACTAGGCAAATATTATTTTTGATAAGAATCAATTACAGCTGTTTGCTTATGTGTGCGGTATTATCAATTGTAAATGTAACCGCGTGAAATCTAATACTATACCTATAATGTAGAGGCAGATAGCCACTATGTACCTTTTATCGTTCAAATTTTGTTTTAATCTTATGTACATACTTTTACTTATGAAGACGATAAGAAATTTGCATTTTGCATTATCTCAGTGGTGAAAACGTCACGGGATATAAATAAATAAACACCCTGCATTTGAATTTGGTTTTGTCAATAAAAAGTGAATGAGTGCTTCGCAATATTAAACAACATCCTATATTTGAAATCCCTTCGCAAATCCGGACAAAAAATAATTTTAATACATTAATACAATCAATTGTCTAGCATAGGGGACTAACTGCTTTGCACTTTAGCAGGACACACTAACTACCAGCACGCGACTCCACTCGTATGACCCTAGCTATTTGCGACCCCCAAGTCACACGGTCTGTGAAACTTTTTGCAAGTGATATTAGAAAAAATGAAAGACAAGCTAATTATTTTTTGTTGACATTAAAAAAAATGTGAATTCAGATTTATATGGGTATTTCGAGTAGTATTAGGATACCTTAGAAAAATGTGAAACGATCATATTTTTATGTTTAGTTATTGTCAAGTAGTTATCATAATAAAATGTAATGAGTTTTGTACCCATAATATTTTGTTTTCCTCTGCATATCACTAAGTTTTAAGCGCAAGTATATAGTATGAACCGTAGGCACAGGTATGAACAACGCAGTAGACCTAATCTGAATATTAGAAATTTGAAACTGTGAAAGAGATGTTAAAAATATCGAAGTGAAGCAGATTTAATATAAAAAGTAAAGAAATTCGTTCATAAAACTTATTTGTGTACCTTGAACATCTGCTGATTCGACATAACAATGTGCATTGCGTGCGCTCTTATTTATTTCTTCTCGTAGATTACCCTTGGCATCTTACCAGAAGAATAACAATAGCTTAAATTATTATATTGCTTTAGTTAGACTTTGCTAGCCAGTTGTATTTTACTGTAATAGCTACAATTCACTTTCTTTTTAATTTATTGGTATACTTCTATATCCTGAATTATAAAGAAGTTTTTTTCTAAATTCCATCGCATTCTGTCTTGCCGTTTTGCATAATTGAAGGACGTATGAAACATTAAAACATACAATCTATCACTTCAATACAACTGACTAATTTATTAGATTAAATAGCAGCTTCTTCATAATAAAGATGATACGCCATTACCACAAGCCGTACTGAATTATTGACCCCAAAAGTATCGATTGCCGATCCTCGGACACGGGACAATACGAATGACAAATGAAATTTGACGGCACCATAAATCTAAAGGTATAATAAAAGATTATCTTTCCCCTGGAATAACGGGGGACCGACAATAGCTCCTTTATGGAGGATGCTACGTGATCGTGTTTTGTTTTGCGAGGGAACGCGATGCATTGTTGTTTGAAATATTTAATAATCGTAGATAAATGTACAATGCATGCTGTGATTTTTTTACAACTCCATCATAGAGGATTATCTTTTGAAAGGATGCATCAGCGTGCTATGATTAAATGAATCGAATGCTTCATATAATTTGAATTTATTAAATCGCTAATGTAATTATTGCCTTAATTAAAAGCGGCCTCAATTGCAAAGATGGTCAACAGTCATCGATAAATGCATTTTTATACATTAAGTTAATTACAATCAAATAAATAAGGATAATTCTTTGCTTAAATCAGTACAGTCACATTTTTTCTTATCTATTTGACACAGAAATATAAACTTGTAAACTTTGAGATCTAGAAAATAGCAGTAATAAAACCGAGCTAGATGAAACTGTCACTTAGAGAAGTTTCGAGAAAGAGTACTTTTATTAAAACGTAATCAACTGTTTTTGTTGAGGTGAGTTATGAGAAATATTACTGAACTGGTTTTGATGTAAAGTTTTAATTATGTTACTAGTTGTGCACCGCGATTTCATTTGCTTAGGTAATATGATTTTTTAAACTGATTTTATTATTTCAAAGGATACACGTTTTTGCTTGAGATGTCTGTGTCGGCAAAAGATCCTATGAGTATATAATGTATGTAACAGTAAATAGTCTATAGTAAGTCTGAATGCGATTTGCTGTTTTGCCATTAATAAACATCCAAACAAAACATGATAAAAAAATCTATAATATTTAGACTGTTATTAAGTAGTAATGTGCCTGCTTTGTACATTATTAAAGTATTTTGTTGAATGCTGATTAAATAATAGTTATTAAAACTAAAGGTTTTCTTTTCAACCATTGCAAAGGAACAAAATATTACGTATACTGTTAATAGGTGTGAAATATACAATGATCTTAAACATATTCTAGATCGAACCTCTATATAAAACATCAAATACCTCTAACCCCTGAACCACAGATAACATAAAACTGTTTAATTAAATGCTCAGTGCACAAGGAGTGTGTTTGTCGGATATAATTAGTTTCAATTACGTGCACGATTGTACGCAATCTTTTCAGTTTTAATTAAAATATAAATGTAAGTATTGTTTAATGCTGGTAAAGATCAGGGAATTAAAATTTGTATGTTTCAGCGTTGCTTAATATGTATATCCAATAACGTAATAACGTATAATCCATAAAATAAAACCGACTTTTCTTAATTAACCCACATCTCGGAAACTAATGAGCCAATTTTAATGAAACTTTTTGTAGTTGACATGTACCTTAAATAAAAAAGGATCATCGTGAATTTTCATTGAACATTTAGTTCCAGAAATTTATGGACATACATAAGAAGTGCTTGACCTAAATCAATTCTAATATTTAATTATTAAGTCCAAAAATATTAAATACGCATATGACAAATTATTCGAAAAAATGAGGTTAACATTTATTCGAAGTCGGTTAAAAAATTAAGGTCAAAATATTGCCGGCAGAGGGAGACCTCCCACTGTTTTCCTGTTCCTAGTCTTTCCTTGTCCTCCCCTTACAATCAACAGATCTATGATGCTTATATTACGATGGTGCTTATGGTTGCGTTCTTTTTTGAAGTATTATCAAAAGATTTCGTTTAAAAAATACATGTTATTTTGCTCAACAAATAAATGATCATAACTATTCCTAAAAATCTTATAAAACTTTGAAAGTCTGCTTACTTTGTAATTCAATTACATACAAATCTTAATGCCCAAAGGGAGTTAAATGCTCTTTACATTTTGGCATTATAATATTACTTTTAAAACTACCAAAGTTTGATACCTTAAGGGCCTACATATTTAGCAGTTTTAAATAAATTACGCGCCAAATGAACTTGTAATTCACGAAGATAGCAAATGTACGACGCTCGGGCTTTTAATATTTATCGATTCGTTCCATCGCTAAAAGCTTTTGCGTTTCGTCCAATTTTCGGCAATTATCATTTACTTCATTAACGGCTTAATCAAGTACTTAACCCACAGAACTCAATAAATCTGAGACCAAATTTGAATTAACACTTAGCGACCGCTTCGCTTCGGTTATGTGGAAGAAAGTTGGTGGCCAAGTTTCGATGACCTCTCTTTGCGGGTTAGGCTGAGCGACATAAGGTTCAAGTTATAATTGCCGTTTTAGTATAAAAAATAATCACTACTGTAGGTACATATTACAATGATAAAAGCTATATTTCCAAGCCATTTATTGTATGATTCGTCTACCTTCGTAATAATTGGATCACTGAATACTTTTTCTTGCGAAAGGAGATCACAAAGTAAATAAATTTTATTTCGTTTCTTACATATTATTTTCTAAATAGTTGTCCGTATAAATATTCTTTGACTAGTAAAGCATTACAAGGACAATACTGATTTACGCGTGTCATTGAGTGATATTGGGAAAACCTCGTGTTTATTTGTTTATCATGTTAATATAAAAATTGAATCCAGATCGGCGAATACATATGACTTAATTGCTTAAAAAAACGTTATTTAATTTCGATACGAACACTACAGTTAATTTCAGCATATCGATTCGATTCCCATTTTATGAGTCGAGCACTCGATAACCAGTTGTTCGATTTATCCGAGCTTTTACGATTTTAACAGTAATTGATTTTCTGATAATCGATATTTCAATAGGCGATTTTTAATCTGTGACTACTCGATTGGTTTTATTGTTTAACTAGAAGTTATTATTTCTGATACAATTTTTCATTTAGCTGAAATTAATACGAGTGTTATTCGCAACATTTTGTAGGATATTTGTTCAGAATCAATGATAGGGGCTAATATGAATACATTATCTACTGTAAACAATTCCAAATTAACACTTTTTCAAACTATTATTTACTTACACATTATATTTACTTTTAACGTATTTAATAAGGATTTTAATGTTTTGATAAGGATCAAGTAAGGACTTAAAAGACATAATATTTCTTAAAAAACAGAAATCTATAATACCAAAAAAAATAAAAATAAAACAAATTGTTCCGCAAAGACCTGAACAATGTTAAGACTTGACGTATGATGAAAATAACTCAATCATTAACTATTTCGAATAATTCGTTAACCAATAGCACCTTCGAATAATAAAACCGTAATCAATAGCATTATCGAATTGCACGATAAAACGTACATTTGCATTGTTTATAAACGGATTTACGACGCCATTACGGGGAGCAGTAAATGCGGTAATTAGAAAGGCTATAAGATTGGAAAGAATGAAGGTTTACACCTTGATGGTATTAATGTCTTAGCTGTATGCTGTCTCAGAAATTATATATACAGAGTGATTTTTTGGAATGGGCTTTCAGGGCCAAAGATAAACTATAGGGAATTTCAGACTGAAATTGATATTCGCATAGTTATTCGGCCCTGAAAGATCACTTCAAAAATTCACCCCATATACACAGTAGACACTAGTAGGTTCACCATCTTAGTTATATTGTTATGGATAATATATGTTCCCCGTAATAATTATTTTTGTATTAATTATATATTATAATAACAGCAAATTACCAAAAAAATTTATACTTTTCAAAGTGGAAATACGCGAAAAAAGTATTCTCTTTTTTAAGTTTTTTTCATTCTATCTTACCCAACTTAGGAAAAAGCCTACAATTTGAAATGCATCATTTTTATAGGCCGCGCTTAGTGGTTTGCATAATACCTATTCCGACCAAAAAAGTTAATGTTAAAGTTTCTATCAGATGTCATGTCGCATATATTGTAATGTCTAGATCAGGCAACATCCTAGAACAAAGTTTTTAAATAAAGTAATAAAATATAAAACAATTTTACTACCTCCGTTATCGTTGCTTGTTAGACACTATCTCCGACGTCAAAACTTTAACAATAACCAGTCGAAATAAAAACTCGCGAAACAAGGAAACTGTGCACATTAACCGGCTAAACCTAGATTCTCATGAATCACTGTAGCGTGAATATGTTGCTGGCTTTTGTGGGACTTATTATTCGTATTTTTACAATAGAGCCCTATGTCGCTTTCGAAATAATATAGATAAGCTTTAAGTTCCGATTTTAATATTTGAAATTTATTTTAGATAAAGCAATTTCGAAATAATATAATCTTACACATTAAAAAAAATGAGAACAGCTATAAATAGGGAGGAAAGGACATAATTCATAATTCATACGTCAAGAATTCAATAAAAAATAATTGTACAAAAAGTAAGTTCTTATAAGCAGTTGATCTATAATATACCTTGTTAATTTTTTTATATGGTTCTTGGTATTTTTTTTATAAATCGCTATTATTATAAAAAGCGTAAGTTCTTTTTTTTTTCATTCCAATTTCAAAAAAGTTTTAGCCATTCAACCTTAGTATATTTTCTTAAAATAACTGTTTTCATCGACCTCTAGCAACGTGCCCTTTTTGTCACCTACATACCCATACAAGCTTAGTACGTTATACAATAACAAACCCACAAATTCATAAAAGTCGCCTTATTTCCTTAAATCCTATAAACAAAAGCTACATTGTATATTTCGCTTGCATTGTAGGGAAATTTATGTGGAAAGCCCGCACTAACGTAACGTAATCGAGCGTAACGAATACAATGAGAGGAGCGAAGAACAAACGCGGACATACCTGCGCGCGTACATTAGCGATAAATTATGATATACGGCGTCAAGAGTATGGTATACGGCTGAAATGTATGCTCCCGGAAAAACGTGTTCAAATTCCAATTTTGAATGTAAATTTCAAAAATGGAATGGCTTAAGAAAGTTGTGGGATATACAGGACTAAAATTACGTTATGTTCGAATTCGAATTTTAAAATTTTTTAAATCGAATTGGCATTTTATAAGTCGATTGAAATATAAAGGAAAAAACATACCTAATATTCGAACTCGCATTTTAAAATTCGGAAAATAGAATTAAAACGAATGATGGAATCATGAAGTTTGAATTTAAAAAGTCTAATGAATAAGGAATAATTTGTCAACACAATGTCAAGATGTTATACATACTTGACATGTTATACGTACATAATTATATTTTAAAGTAGGTACTTTTCCGGTACCACAAAATCAGTTTGCATAATCATTAACATACCAAAATATGGTACGGTTTGATAATTATTTATTAATAACATTCATGAAATGATTTTATCATTGACAATAAAATAATAATGAGATTTAAATGTACACATCATGTAGCGTTGTAAAAATGTTTGGATGATTTCAAAATGATGGCTTGTAATGTAATTCTCATCTTCATATAAAACCAATTATAAGCCGCCCACACATCGATTCATTTGCTTAAACGCGATTGCGGTGATAAAAAATTAAATAATAATTAGTGCCCATGTTCATATTATTCATTTCGTTCATTTTATTATTTTTCGCTTCGCATTTTTATTTTAATAATCGAACCCTTCTTCCTACTAATATTTTAATTGTGAAAGTTTGGATATGTGTGTCACGCCATAACTACTGAACGCATTTTGATGAAATTTATTATATACAGAGCTATTACCTAGATTAGCTGGTAGGGTATAGCCTATGTTACACGTGTAAATGGTTGAACCTATTCATCACAAACACACAAAGTTTTCCTCTTTATAATATTAGTGTAGATAAAAAACTATGTATAAAAATATTTGTAAGTCAAAAGTCTCTTCGTCGTCGTCGTCAAAGTTTATTACTCCTTTTTGAAAATTTCTGTAAACACTATTTATACTAATTTCACAACTCTACCAAACTTTTAAATACTTTTACTTTTAAAGCATTCATAAAAGTAGGTTAAATTATTATTAAAGTTTTCAACGCAATTCATCAAGCAGGTGTAACTTTGAATATTACGTATATAAATACGATACCAGCTGTATTTTAATTACAAACTTTCCAAGACCTGTAATTAGACGCCAACATGTGTGGTCCATTGCAAAATATGTAAAGCCACTTTCAGACACTAATCGTTTTCTAACGATAAACTTTGCATGTTTTTTGATTGATTAGAATAGAATAGAAAAATTTATTCATGTAAACTTTTTACAATTTGTAAAAAGGTTACATGAATAAATTTTTCTTATGAAAAGTAGTTTTTTTATTTACCATTAATAGTAAATAAAAGTAATGTCATCAACATCATATAAAGGGCGGATTTTAATAAAAATAAATCTGGTTTTAGTATTCGCATTGATTAAATTCAGACATTTTCATATAGAATCAGTTTTGAATCGTATTTTTTGTTTACTATGTTTAACATCAGAACATATAAAGGAATCATAACCGAAATACCTTAAGAATCAAGTTCTCTTGGCTAAGTAAACTACAGCTAAACATTACACAAAAACTGGCCAAATCCCTTTGACGTGGCTGTCATGGTATAAGGTACAAGAAATTTGTGTACCTACTGTAAGCCAAGTAACAACCCACAATTTGATTTAAATTTTTTGTGAACTAAGGCTTATTAAACGTGCGAATTTTAGGCATTACAGTAGGATAGAAAAATTGTAAAATTTATAGCATTAAAGCCTTTTTCACGTTATTTCCACCAAGAAGAGACAATACAGTCTATCAAGTATAGAAATATTATAAATGTATATATTATGTCCATATTTATATTGTATTCGAAGCATAGTCGTAAAAAATAAAAAAATAGTGCATATTGATGTTTTTTATCGTTTTTTGGTAGTAGATATCTGATAGTGACTTGGTTTTATACATTGGAAGCTAGTCTACGATATCGAACACTAATATTGAAATTTATTTTTTTACGTTTCGCGTGGCTTCGATTCCGTAGCATAATGTTATAATATGCTTTAAGCCTTATTCGACTTTATTCGTTTTTATCAAATGCTACCTGTAGTTCCTGCGACTTTATCGTTCAAACAATCGAAACTGCTCAGTTTTATATTATTAGTATAGATTCCTAAAAATGCTAACGTTCGCAAACATATGAATAGCGGGCTTAACAAAATACGTTACGAAATGCAATACGATTCTTAGCAAGATGAAATCACTTCTCAGAAGACGTGTGGGTTCTTGTTAATTATTGATGGCTATCAACAATTTAGAACAATTGTTTAATGTACATAAGCAAGTCCAATGGTTTGTGTCCGGTGTGAATAAAGTAAGTGGTAAAATCATACGTTATTACGGATATACCCAGTTAAATAGATTTACCTGCATGTGTAAAAATACCTACTTTTTAAAAAGTATAGATAAATTCGTCCACGAAGACGCGCCCCACTATTTTTTGCATTCGTTGACCGTATATGTATGCAAGCTTCCGCTTGTGTAAGGGTCTATAGGTTCACACTCGTTACTCATGTGTGTAGACGCACACTAAAATAAATAGACTAATCAAGACACAGTATTGCGATCATAGTAAAATATTTCCAAATTCAAAAATTGGTGGCACACGTCGTCATGGATGTTACTATATATATGAAAGAGCGTCATAAGCCTCATTGCGGTCTTTGCTAGCGTCCATTTTGTACATCGAATTGTGGGCGTGATAGCGACATGAATTGATACAAAATAAAAGAGTGATCGTATAGTCCAATGTCTTTTACTTCATTAGTTTACAATCTTGAGATCAATTTAAAAGACAAATAATTGTAATTAAAATGGATTCGTACAGAGCCAATAGAATAGCAAACGATCACCACGTCCGACGCTAGCAATTTCCATAAGACAACCGGCATCATCCGTCATGACGTCTACTAGCCTATTCGGGTTAACCGCTCTGATCCAATGTTATCAGTTAAATAAATTAAATTAAATTAAAACAATAGGAACTACTTGGAAATAAATACAAAATTATTAATTATCTCTAATCGACGAGCCACTCCGTCATATATAAATATGTTGCGTATTTTAGAAATTAGACGATTACTAAATGTATCACAGAAATGCCATTCTGATACTTTTTCATGCCGATCTTCTATGGGGAAGAAATAATAATCTTGGTATTATTTTCCTTTTTCACACATCAAGAAAGAGTAAAAATCGTGTTAAAATTGAGGTTTTATCCAATAATAAATTACTGGCAACACTGGCATAAAGCTTAATTTTAATGTAATAGAAACACAAATCTACTGAAATTTGTTTTAGTAACATACGCATTAAAATTAATAAATTAAAAATATTGGTAAGTCTTAACTCCCAAGCAAAACGAGCGATACATCTTCATTATCAGATTTGAGAATCCGTGTTATGTAAGCTAATTAATATTCATTAAATTTATGTATGTACGTTAATCTGACGCTCAGCAAACATTATGATTGACATTCCTGTTTACGGATACGTTTTATTGCCTTTTTATTGAATTAATTTAATTAATGTCGTAAATTATATTTGGGAAGCTTTCTGGCGGATTTAATATTATATCAAGATGTTTAATAACGCTATTTAAATATATAAATAAGGTTGCGATAGATATTTTGAAATATTTTTATTTTACTCATTGTTGTTAATTCTGATGAGATTAATAAACTTATTTTGAAGCGATAATTTTAATAGAAAATTTCTTTGAACTCCCAGTATGTTTAAGTATAATTAAGCTGAAGAATATCCTTTATTTCATTACATTAAACAATCTGAAAAATCACAATTTTTTTAAATATTTTTTTGAGTGGGTAGTTACTACGTACCTACCGACAAATATACCTCTAGTATAAACTAAAGGATGCAATGAAAATAAATGGTATGTGTAACGATAATACACATATACTATTTAATTGCAACGAGCTCTGCCTAGCGGTTGCACCCGCGTATATAACCCGTTCTCCTAGAGTTTCCGAGATTAAAAGTATCATAAAACAATTTCAAACAGGCCCATCAAGCCGCTTTTCTTCATCAAAAACATCTCCCAAAAGCTGTCAATTCGCATCTTGATATTCATTACCCGTTAATAAACAACAGCGTATAAAATAATAACGTCCTCCCCCGAGCCATTAACTTGTATAATTCAGGCCAACTTCGCCACTGTCCGGCATAACGTATTTACTGCGACGAAATATTAATCTGCGACGTAACGAAGCTGCGATAGTTTCACCATAGATAAGCAATATAGAAAGCATCTATTTTATAGTTCATGCCTAAAAGCAACGCCCTCTGTGAGGGAAAATGACAGCTAGCAGAGCGCATGAGAAGGCAGACAAAATCCTCTCCTTTAATGCTTTGTCTCCTTTTATCGTTCACCAGTAATATATTATTCTAGCTAACTTCACCATTGTCCGGCATATGTGCTATAGTTTGGCCATATATAACCATTTTATAGTTAAGTTTCATGCCCTAAAACAACGTCCACTTCGAGGAGAAATGGTAGTAATGTATAGCGCGTAAAAAAGCAAAAATAAACTCACGTTAAAATATTAATTAATACAACTTTATTATAAGCATTTTATACTAAGACGTGTTAATAATGTTTATTATGCAGTGATCAATTTCTATACACAGCATATGTATATTTGTGATTCAAAAGTGAATAATAATCTGACTAAGACCTACCTTTTGGCAGACTTGCATACTCGCAAATAACGTTAATTCGGTTACTTCGAGACACTCATAACTAAATCCGTCTGCCATATCCGACTAAACGACACAAAATCTCATTAGCAATACGCCGCATCTGCAGAACATAATCTATAGTAATATTGTTAGAACGAACTAGTATTCATTGCAAAAGTTACGAAGCACTAAAATAATTGAATTTCTCGTATAGTTTTAAACCCCAATACTTCGGTTTAATATGATGCTTGTGAGACTGCAAATTGTGTAGGAGAGTTAAATGATAAAGGTTTTATGAACGTATATGATTACTAGATAAAATAAAGACGAGGCTATTTTTAAAAGCTCCTAATGATATATCACGTAAAAACTTTATTAACGTTTAGAGATTGGCCTTTTTTATTTGATATGTGACGGTTGTTTCTGAGATTTCCAAATCATGGCAAATCCGGAATTAGAAATGTTATTCTGCCTAAAGGCCTATTTGTTATATAAACCCTTATACTTACCAAGTTTCATCATAATCGGTTAAGTACTTATTGCGTGAACGAGTAACAAACACATATATACATCCTCACAAACTAGTCATTTCGATTCTCAGGTGTGGAAAGCGAATTTTTGGAAATCTTTGATTGCAGTTTTCTTACTTGATAAAAATAAAGGAAGTTTTTCTTAGAGTGAAATGTTCTACGGTATAAACGATATTGACATTACAATTTTCAAGATATTCAATATAAAAATATATTTTATTTTAATGACCATATAACTTTGTCATAACAGATGATTAGAAAAAAAGGTCAGAAAATAAATATGCTTCGATAAAATTAGTTTTATACAAATTGATATTTCTTTAAATCTACTGAGGTTTCGAGAAAACCTCAAAGAGCAGTGCAGACGTAACCAGAGACGTCTTTAAATTGTAAAGAAAAACTTTTTCGCGATAGATATACAACTTTCAATGTGTCTGAGGGAGATAGCAGATGTCTGGAAGTTTAGATTTACGGCTTAGCGGTTTTTTAGGTAGTAGGTAAGTTAGTGATATGATTAGAGGTTAACCAGGCGCTTCGACCTGAACCCGCATTGTAATGTATCATTAAAGATTTCTATTGATTTCACACTCGAATATTTTCGTATAGAAGTCACCTATGTAAGCTTCCTATCCTCGTAACCCATCTACCGATTTCGCTCATCTTCGAATTAAATTTTTCTTTTGATTTTCGTCCACAAATTTACAAACATGTTTACGTACAAACACTCGGTCAAATTTTCTATAGACCGTAGGTTTATAGAAAAAATCTTTCGACTGAAATCAGAACGATATTCCTTTATGTGATATGTTTATTTATAAATACGGTCGCTTTCTTGTATATATGCTGCAAAAAAAACACTTCACTATCAGAGAACTGCATCTTCACTGATACGTTATATACAAAATTATACTACGGGAGCGAAGCCGCGCGGAACAGCTAGTCAAATTAAATAAATAAATAAATCATTTATTTCCAATAATATTTTTACATTTTAGATTATGTCGCCCAGGCTCCTGACATAGCAAATTGTAAAGAAAAACTTTGTAGCGATAGAAATATGACTTACCTCACGTGAGAGAGGGATAGGAGATGTCTGGAATAGAACAAGTCTGAATTTACGGCTTAACGGTTTTTTAGGAAGTAGGTATGATTAATGTTATTAAAAGTTTGGGAATTTAGCAATTTTAGCGCCCTTTCTGATTTATTTCTATGAGGGCGTATCTGCGGTTTTGCGCTTAACTGTTCTGAGATCCCATTAATAAAAATGTGAATGTTTGAATGTAAATATGTGATAATCAAGCGACTGTGAAAGGGAATTGATTAATTTTTTATTTTTGTATTTATTTCTTACACATTATTATAATCTCTTCTAAAACCAGAATTGGGTTGGGATCCAAATTAGGCAAAGCCTGTATTTTGGAATCCCTACAAAATATTTTGAAAATAGCAGTATGTAGTTAAATTAAAATAAAATCATCCATAATTAGTTAAATTAACATAAAAAAAACTTAATTAAATTAAATATAGAATATTAATTAAACACGAATAGTGCAGTTATGCTCTCGTTAAATCTCGTATCTATCATCCTAGCTGGATTGCCTAGCCTACCTGAACATTAAATTTAATCTAATTCTGTTGAGTAGGTATTAATTATCACACAAACATTAGTCCACACTTATAATACCTATGAGCAGGATCTACTAGGCGATAATGTACCATTAGAAGGTTGTCTTGTTTCTATACGTAATACTTAATTAATTATTATTGTTTGAACGAACGTGGGTATGAGGTAGATAGGATGAAAATAATGTCTTAGGATATCTTATTGCTAGATTTAATGTTTATGGTGACTAATTTGAAAGTGAGGTTTACAAGTTATGGTCAGGTCAGCAACGTTTGATTACTAATATACTAATAGTATAAACCTAAAGACTTTGTTTGTTTGTACGCGCCAATCTCAGGAACTATTGGTCTGAATTGAAAAGTCTTTTATGTTAAATAGAGCATTAGTCACTTATTTTAATACTTTTCATTGACCTTTTTTTGTAAGGTAGAAGGTACGAGAATTTATAAATCACTACATAGTATAAAACAAAGTCGCTTTTTCTGTCATGTGTCATGTTGTATGTCCCTATGAACGCTCAAATCTTTAAAACTACGCAACGGATTTTGATGCGGTTTTTTTTAATAGATAGAGTAACTCATGAGGAAGGTTTTTATGTATAATATCATCCATTAAATAGTGGACAAATACTGTTATTTTTGAGGTTTCTAATGTGATGTCGCAAATAATTACATTTTTTCCGCTTACATTGCAAACGCAGGCTGAATCCTACGAGATTTATCAAAATAATGTACTAAGTATTGTACACAATGAAAAGGTCTACAGAAAACTCCGCGATAGTATATCAGCATTGCACCCGTGCGAAGCCGGGGCGGGTCGCTAGTGTCGAATATAAAATACTCCAAATGGGACCTGACTAACTGAGTCAATCAACGCAAAGCCCAAACCGCTGGACAGATCGGGCTGAAATTTGACATGTAGGTAGATGTTATGACGTAAGCATATCCGCTAAGAAAGATTTTGATCAAATCCCACAGGAACCGGGAAAACAAATATACTGAAACCGCGGGATTCAGCTAGAATATAACTTCTAGGCCAAGAAGTTTTTTACATTCACTAGGAATAAAACCCACTTACTTTTGGTTTACTTCTAACAAATACGTGATGAAAATATTAACATTGAAATAATTTTAATTTCTTCAAACAATACCTTTATAAGATGTAAGTGGGAGGCATCAAGCAGGGGAGAGAAACTTTTGCTATTACAAGGAATGGGTGTTTAAATTCAGCAATAAAAGTTCTCGCATTGTTTATACGTATTTTGTGAGGTCTTGGGGCTTTGTGAGGTTGACTTTCTCTGATCACTTATTGGTTTTCGTTTTCTAAGCTAATATAGGGTGGTGTTAAAATCTAAATGGGGATCAAAGGTCATGAAAAAGTGACGCTTGATAAATTTCTGATCTATAATAATAAATAAATATCAGGGATATTAAACAGTGCGCTATCCAGTCACAAACTATGCAAAGATACTTTTTTAAATATGGGTGTATTTAAAAAAAGTATCTAGTACTAATATAGACAAATTAACACCCAGAACTCAATCATTTTTGGGCACCAACTTTACACTGTCTTTTCGGCGCGAAAAATTCGTTGTAGATCAATCAAAAGTAGCCTGTTGCTTTATCTAGCTAATTGCCTATCTATATACCAAATATCATCAAAATTAGTTCAGTTACTGTGATTTGATTGACACACAAATATCCAAACTTTAACACTTATAATTTCAATAGGCGTAGTAGATTTATCCATTTCGTTTAAGTCATGCTACCCTTATTAAATTTGATATATCAAGTCTACACGTAGATTTAGCAAAAAACACACAGCATTTACAGATAATTTGGTGTTCAAAATTCATGTAGTGTTGTAAGTTATATAAGGAACACCTGCGCAAAATTTCACTTAGGTATTTACTATCTTCGTACACTCACCGGCTTACATGGCTTTATATCTGTCAGTTTACTTGTTCCATAAACAATTTCATTTTTGACATAATATTTTACTTTAAAGTAGGAAAAAATACACTTTAAAATAGGATAAAATTGAGTAGAATAATCTTTATTTGCATTATGTTTGTCAATTACATATAACGAGAAAGAAAATATTTAGAAAGTATCAATACATTCGGGCATGCCGAAGTTAATATCAATATAAGTTGCAATTATCATTATTACAAAATACATATCAAATCTTAGCAGTAACCTTAATTATACAATTTTAAATATAATAAATACATTTTACATCATTACATAACTAGACAGATGAATCGTTTAAGTACTCGTCCATAGTATAATTACACTTTTGTATCAAAAATAATTCCGTGTTTTTATGCAACATTTAAATTGTTATATTACTGATTGGTACTTGTCTTTAAATGTGTTTTGTAAAAAAAAATCTTTTAAGTTATTAATTTTTATTGGACACGATTATTCCATTACTATATCACAAATATTCAAACATACTTAATTATAAAACAAGTACGATTAATTTAATAGTAGATATTCAACCTCACATTAAACATTAAAGCGTCTTCCATCATTCACCGCTAAAGGTCTGAAGTTTGTCATGAACACCTGTGTCTAATCACATTAAACTATGTACAACTGTGTAAACTATGTATATACATATCGGCGGCCCGTCAGACGGTTCCCTAACTCGATTAAATTGATAGTAATCTACCTGAATGGTATAATTATTGAAATATGTAAGATATTGTTGACAAAGATTGGCGATACTGATATCAATTCTGTGATTGGATTTTTTTTGTTTTTTGTGCCACTCTCTTTACTGTGTTGAAGACTTCATAAAAGCTATGTTTTTTAAACACCATATAGTTCATTGGAAAAGGTAACTAAGTGTAGTTACCTTTTCCAATGAACTATAGCAATACATTTTGTCTATAATCGCATTTCGCGCGAAATTTCGCAGTAATAATAATTTAATTTATACCGTTATTTAAGTCTTATTTTAAATATTGAATTTGACGAAAAGTAAACCAATATAAACAGAAAATTTCCCGTTACCTTCATTAGGTCTTGGCTCGTAAAATTAAAAAAAATATTTTTTCATATGAATAAGTAGTAAAAATGCTGAAGTAAATATTTTCGCTAAGTGGATAAACATTAGGAGGCAAATTAACTTAGTAATTAGCGGTAAGCAGATTAACGCCATGACTCGGTGTTGAAACATTGGAAATCACTGACCATTTCACTGAAGGCTACTGAAGTTTGTTCAAGCTTTATTTCTTGTTAACGGATTGTACTATTTTCTTGATTGGTGCACAATAGCAAAAGATATCTACAGGGGTTCAATCTATGCAAATTATTGTATGACCAGAATTGTTATTTTCTGTTGAGTCTTAATTTAGAATGTGTACCTATTGTATGTACAACAAAGTATGTTTAGTTAGTAGTCAATGTATTTGCTTAAAATCGGTTTCTATAAACGATGTATATAAGATACAAATCGTTTTCATTAACCACCCGTTATAATCAACCAATCGGAACCAAATTTTGCTAGGTATGTTAACGCTAGATTAATTATTTGACTTACGTGTACTAGGATACTGTACTGTCCGTAAGTAAAACAGCTCGTTTTATTTTTTAAAGAAACTGGGCATGAATCGTTCAGAGATACTAAAACTTAAAAAAAACCATTCATACTCAAGTCTGGATGAATTGTTGCTTTTGGTTCACTTGAATTAATACGAAATTATCCATATTCTACATTATTTCTAAATTTACAGTTATTCTACCTACTAGCTTGAAAAAGAATTAAGAATGCTTAATCTCATATTGTAACGTAAAATTTCGTTATACGTAACCACTATCGCAAAACCATACCCTCGCAAGAACCGCTCAAAATTGCCCTTATTAAACATTAAACATTACTTGTACATACAAATTTGCACATGGATATTCGGTCCCTCTATATACAGTATGTAGCTTATGGCACGGCTCGTTATACAGGGCGTTACGTGGGAGGTAAGTGGGGTTCTTACTCTCACCTGTGACCGACATTATCCTAACGCGAAACACGAATTTTAAAATTTAGGAAGACTTTATATGTAATGGGTTGGTTTTTGGTGTTTTTAATAATTAATTTAAGTGACTACATCATATAAGAATTAAAACTTATCGAAGTATTTATTGGTGTTTGTTAATCACAAGGTGCAAATTAGATATCAAAAACGTTATCAAAGGAAAAAGACTTTTAATTACGAAATCACCTTAAATCAATATATAAGTTCGTACTATTTTATTTTCAATGTAATTACCGACTAAGTCTTAATCCACAGGATGTTGTAAAAAGGACCTAGATAAGGAGATGGTAAAGATCGATAAATGATGTTGGATTCGTTAATGAATTCAATTGCAACTCATTTAATATTCATAATGTTTCACCGATAGAGACACGATAATACTATTATTTTTATTGGTCCTGAGAAAATATACATTTTTATATTTGTGAAAATTTATTGAATTTACGTCAAAAATGTATTTCAATTTGTAAGATCAATGACCCTTAATAAGAGGTAGAAAAATTCTCTTATTTCTTTCATTTTACTCGCCCAGTCAGAGTATCTAATGATATCCAATTAACTTGCATTTAAGGCGTATAATTATCTGTTATTATGGCACAATGCAGACTATCATAATTGCAGCAAATCCAATCGATATTTTAAGGAGAAGATATTGTTATAGAGTACGAAAATTAATTCAAATGATAAGTAAATATCAACTCTAAAATTCAGAAATATTCCGTTATATGCACCAGAACGTTTTATTTTATAGTAGTCCTGATATAAAACTTTTATATCTTACTGATTTTACGTCATCGCACTTAAATAAAATATTGATGTGATTAATTTTCGAGTTGGAAATTAACAGTAATTAACTATTTAAAATTCTATAAATGTTTAAAAGAATTCAAAATGTAACCAATTAGTTATTATTAAATTCTTTATTATAGGAACTTACTCCTATAATAAAGCACATTTACATATCTAAAGCAGTTTTAAAAAACTTCGCCTTAACTATCCCAATTCAATAATACCTTTAAAAAGATGCAAAGTAACGATGCATTGTGTAAAGCAATAGTTATGATACGATAATATCTATCAATTCGTCTCATATAATGTGAGCAAAAAATGGATAAATTCCATAACTATTGTATTGAGGCATCTTAAACCTTTTAGTATGTGTATGACCTATATATTTTATTTTTATAGATGTAAGTCATTTGAAATATCTTTACTGAACAATATATCTGCTGCTTAATAACAAGTATTTTGCTTTCAACGTAAACTTGTCCATAATCCTAAAAAGATTAACAAATATTATTTCGTGAACGAAAAATACAAATTAAAAGCCAACCAAGATCAAAAAATAATCGTAGCGTGCTACAAATGTGAAATTTATTCTTAATTAGTCGTTTTAATTGGTACCTTAATTTGTATACTAGCCAAAATCTATAGGTATTTATTGAGCTAAAATCCAATCAAGACAAAGCTTCAAATCCAATGGAAATGTCAAACCTCTTTATGGTAATCATTATTGTAGCCATTTAAATATATTAATTAAGCCAAATCGGAGCGATTGGCTGTTTCCTGTCCATCCATCCATCAGGAAACGTCGCCTACCTCCGTTCTAAGGCCGCATGCTAATTAAGGATATGCACATAAATCGTTGTATGCTCTGCGATTGGGAAATACTGAATATTTGCATACACCATTGAGCAATGCAAAGAAAAAGGAACGGTGGAATTCAATTTTGCAAATTTTGAATTTGGAAATGGAATGCATTTTGAAAATTTTTAATTTTGGAAATGGAATGCGTTTTGAAAATTTTGAAAATAGTATTCGATTTTTCATTCATAATTATGGTATGTATATCGGTCGATCTAAGCCTACATATTAATTAAGGAAATATACATTATCGTTGTATGCTCTGCGATTGGGAAATACTGAATATTTGCGTACACCATTGAGCAATGCAAGATAAGGTATTGAAAATAATTTTGGCAATAGAATTCAGTTTTGAAATGTGAAAGTCATATTCCACTTTTCGCTCTGAATTATTGTTTACTCATCGATCTAAGTCCGTGTGTAAAATAAAGAAATGCACATAAATCGTTGTATGCGGTACGAATGGCAAATGTTTTGCGTTCTCCATCGAGCGATATGCAAGGAAAAAAATACTGCAATTTAAATTTGGAAATTTGAAAGATTGGAATACATTTTTGAAATTTTCTAAATAGTATTCCACTACGTTTAATAAAAACCAAACACTATCAAAATCTATGGCAAAATGAAATGCAAAATTTATTTCTCGAAGAGCTTCCATGTGCAAATGGAAAATAACCGCATTTCCTCGAATAATCTGCCTACAAAGTAATATCATATAGATACAATAGACCTAATATCGATCAGAGCTCCCAGCTATTACATACAGGAGCTCGTTTGATGGATCACAGGAAGACCGCTCTGTGCGCCGGGTCTATGATGTTTATATATCTATTCGAGTTTACATTTTATGGTTTCAATTTGTATGTGGATTAGGAAATCCTATTTTGGTGTATCCTGTTGTATTAGTTTATGCATAATATTGTTTATTTTATAATTATTTTTCTGCGTTAATTAGACATTCATCTAATTAAAATACGCAAAAAAACTAACAATCAAAATATATTGATTTAACGATAAGTGAGCCATCGTATAGTTTATACTCACTGTTTTTTTAACTCGGTGTAAACTGACACTTTCGGACCGATTCGGAGGTCCTTCATCAGAACTAGACAGAAAATATATTGATGTCCTATTAATAATCTTCTAATTAGAATCCAAGATAAATTATGTTCACGTTATACAATGTTAATTATATACATTTAAATTTAATTTTTGGTCGATAATAAATGGTTCTTTTTCTTCAAACTTCTAAATAATAAATGTTTTATACTATTTTGAAATAACCTCTTAATACCACAAAAGGAAACTAAAACCGATTCATATTTTAAAATTACAACTGAAAATTAAAAACCATTATACCTCAATTCTAAGCGCGTCGAATATTATGGCACGTAATTGCACATAACTTATAAATTATATGCATCATGCATATTCATGTGGTATATTTAAAATAAACATTTACGACTTTATTGTCTGAAGCGAAGAGTTCAAAGTCCTTTGTGCTATTGATAGTAAATTATGGATTTAAGTTTGATTAATCTTTAATAAAGTTTTGTATACCTGTATGACTTTATTTTTGATAGCAATCTATTGATTATATACTAAAAACTATTGTTTTTAGTATTACGGTGTTTTCGAGTAAAAATAAATTTTCTCAACGAAAATAATATTACTATGGACTAACAAGTAAATTTATTATCTGTATTTAATATATTTGAAAAAAAAAATTGTCTTCTCTTAGATTTATTTCAATATAATCAGAATACTAACATGTATTTTCTCTTATTTTACAGGTAATTTTGGCGAACTAATCTGTTATTCAATCTACAATATCTACATTTTCAAATGTAAGTAAAATAAATTACCCACAATATTTCAACAGAAAACTCAATAAAATACTTGAAAATTAATACGATTGTCAGCGAACAGGGTTTTTAATATGAAATATCAATTTAGTGACGTCATCTATGTCAGAGGTCCAAACGTTATCGGAAATGGAAAATGGTCCCGTCAAATTTTCCGAATGACAGGTGTGGAATTAAACTTTTGTTATTATATCTATTCAATTTTGCATAGGTTAGCGAATGAGTATGTAAAGTCCGTTTATTTTTTTGTAGATATGAATAATAGCTATTTCGTGGGATATATAGCCTTAGCTCTTAAATGAGAATAATAAAGAAAATAGCGTGTGTCACTCAGTGAAGACACTGCTATCTAATGCTTAGCGTCGACATATCTGATTTTCTATACAAAATATAATGAATGTGTACGATGCCCATATGTGGACGCCTAGCTTTATGCAGTCCAGTAGTTTTTGTGTGAAAACATTAGAAACATAAATACAAAAGCAAATATATTTTCTCCTCATATTAGTGCAGACGTAGATTGGATTTTTAAGATATATAAATATTAGGAACATCTGCTCTCGGCATCGCTCACGTTAAATTCGATGCCAATAAATAGTTTCATAAAAATAATATTTATACCTGTTTAAATAAATGTACCTATACTAATAAGAATTTCACCTAAATCCATTCAGTAGACGCCGTGATTAACACTATCATACAAACTTTCATATTTATTATTAGGACTGTACTTACACATAAGGTATACACAAAATTACAATACTTAATCAATCCTTGAGTTATTAAGTTTCAGACTGCCATTGTTATTTTCATAAACATTTACACAACGTCTTAAGCACTCTTCAAAATTGAGGGTTGTTTCAGTATTCCGTTGTTAACATCTATTATTGTGTCCGTATTTCAAGTATTAAATTTGTCATATACAAAGTTTTTTAATATTTCTTTCATTAACATACAACTTGAGGATTCAAATGAATGATATCGTAGCTGGCTCTTTTAAATTTCGTCTAAACTAATATTATAAAGAGGAAAACTTTGTTTGTTTGGTATGAATAGGCTCAAAAACTACTGGACTGATTTTAAAAATTCTTTCACCATTCGAAAGCTACATTATCCAAGAGTAACATAGGCTATATGTATAACATTATGCTACGGAAGCAAGCAGTATTTTTGAGCCTATTCATTACAAACAAACAAACATAGCTTTCCTCCATATAATATAAATGTAGATGCAATTATCTAATTTAAAGAAATCAATTACCATTCCTGTGCCACGATATTAATACCAACCTAAAGCCTTCAAAACGTTTGATAAATCGAGGTTCTTTCTCCACACAGTCCAGTCTCGGCTTCAACTGCATGTAGCCATTTCCTTACAAAATCAAACCCTTGACCTGCTTACAAATAGGGCCCTAAAACGTCACATTAGTTTCAATCTAGCTGACAGCAGACCATATTTCTTCATCTTGACCCCCATAATTTTTATGGGGCCTTTCACACCCCTACTTTATTGTCCAGTTTATATTATTGTACGTGGCTTGTGGGACTTATTAATATTGAATATTATTGCCTTTTTGATACAGAAGTAGATCAATCAAGTCGTGAAAACTAATGTGAATTTAGAAATGACACCAAGTATAGGATAGGTATGATGATGCGAAACGTCAATATATAAGATGTAAGGTCGGTGCTATGTAAAAATAGATTTACAGTTAATTATCAAAAATAATCCAAACATAAAATATATTCATATTTTATTATGTCTCGGTTGATTTGGGATTGATGGAGTAATAATATTGTACCTTTCTTTGTAATATTGCTTTATTAAAGTTAACATATATTCGTAGTAGCACCAACATCGGGAAAGGCACGATTAATCTATATAATTGTTAATCTTAGTTTTACGCGTCTAAATTATTTTGTTTCCTATGAGGATAACATAGTCATGATTGACAAAAAGCTCTCTCATATTAAAAAAAATGAAAAGTTAACATATCGCTTTGAAGGATAGGTACATTCGTGAATATCTCTAAAACTTTAGCTTCTTAAAGCTCAACAGAACGTTACCTAACTAAAATATGCAACATTATCTCATACAGCTATATAAAATCAAGAAAAAATCCAAAACTGGCCATAATTGACCCATTACTCGTTCGGTGGTCTGTGACGTCACCGGCGGCGTGAGACGCTCAAAGCATTTTCACGCCAGCATATTAATTTATAACTGATCGATTTTATTAATTATACCGTGTCCATTTTGTACAGCTAAGAATTATTTAATTACGACGAAATGTGTTAATTTAGGCACGCTTGGGAATTCACGCTTTGTTTAGATTTGTTCAATGGAGGAATTCATTTTTATGTTTTTATCGATCTTTTGAAGGACTTGATGTATTTTTCAACGAATTTGATTTTTTCCCATAAATTAAGGTTTGTTCAGGAAGAGGTTGATGACCCCTGAGAGAAAATTCTTACGTAGCATAAACTAGGCAAGGGAAAATCAATCACAAATATGTTTGAAATGTTCCTTTTTTAGAAACGTGGAAAATCATTCTTACGGAGCCTTTACATTCTTAGGTAATATACCAACTTATATTTAATACCTATATGCTGGAAAGTTACTTCGAAACTTACATTTTACATACAAAAGTAGCAAGGGACGAAATAATAAAAGCAGTTTAAAGCAGATAATTGAGTCGTTGGAAAAATTTTCGTATAAAAGGTTGTCTGGAAGAAATCGCTTAAAATTTTCTGTCTCTTTTTTAGTTCCTTTGTATATTTCAGTGCAATAAGAAAAAATAAATAAAATTGATTTAAATGGCATCTCTATTCTGAAACTAAATGGCATATTTCAATCGTAAAGAAATCGATTTCCCCACTAGTTATTTACATTATTTTCTCCAAATAAAGCCGAAAAGCCGTGTCATCCATAACGAGAAGGGATAAACCTTTTTCAATCATTCCACTTCCCTTGCGATTACGACCCGAATACATACAATTCTGAAACAACTCAATTTGCATTTGTTTTTATATTATTTTTCTATAGCTGACCGATTTCGGCCAAGGTGGCCAGTCTCAACAGAGACTAGCCAGCTGCGAAGGAGATTTTATACAGCATAAGTTTACGTGCGAATAAAGATCACTTTCTATTGCTTCACTCTCCTAAATCATTTATTATTAATATATTTAAGGGTGTGGGTTCGATCCCCACTAGTGAAAATTATGATGTGATGAACATTGTAGTTTTCTACTGTCTGGGTTTTATCTATCTATAGTATGTATTTACAAAAGAAAAAAATATATAACAGTCATCTATTTTCCATAGCTTCGTTTGACCAGTGGTTACCTGGTAGAAACCACTGCATAGTGATAAGGTCGCCGTTTATAATAAGAAACGTGTGAGGTCCATAAAAGAAACTAATGCTCGAGATTATTCAGCAAAAACAGTCTATATCTATTTCCAAACAATAAACTGAATAATTAACCACAACGCAAACAAAAGCCACATTGTATCAATCGTCTCAAGGTATAAATTGTCACGAAACTTCCTTTAACGCATAGGCATTCCTAGCCATTGAATTCCGTCCCATCGTCTCATTATATAGCGAAATACACCAAAGGACGGACTGACTGCAAAAAACGAACACATGTCAATCTTTAAACCTGAATGAATCCAAACATAAATCACTCAAAAATAAACCCTAAAACAACAGCACAAAGCTCAAAACGTATCGGATCAAAGCCGCGGTTAATTTAAACAGACTGATGTCGATTTAACTAAAAATAAAAAGGCCGATTTAATAGCTAGCTCGTCCCTTGAAGACGGGTATTTTAAACAAAACACCCGTAAAAAGTTAGTTTGATTGTCGTGCACAAGCGTTTGTTACGGATGAAATTACTCGAACGCGTAATTTTATTTATCTTTGTAAAGGTTAAACTTATCTTTTATGGGGGTTTAAATCTGTATACAATAAAAACTTGAATCGGGAGATGTTACGGGGTACTGTTTTACTTGTTTTTAAAGTTTTGTTATATTTAGTTGCAACTTGCTGTATGTACAAATTAAAGAATGGGGAGCTAACTGTATACTAAAGTAAGCCATTGTAGAAAAGATTTTCGAAGCTAAGCTAAAACGATAGAAACAATAATTTACCTGGTATCCCTTTTGTGGAGCTCACTGTTCATAATTCTATTAGTTCATTTTGAAAAGAATTAGAATTTTATTTCAATAATTCCAAGTAATTGCCTTGTATATAAAAACGCCCTATTTTTATAAAAAAACGTTCAATAAGGTCGACACATATCAGTGCCATACAACAAAAACGCAATTGACAAAACATGCTAATAATACCCATGTTTGTTAAATTTTTCTGTATCATTTGCTTAACAATTCAAGTTCTATACACAAGTTATATGTCTATACATATATATAGCTATGACGTCAGTGTAAGTGGCAAGACGCAAGGAGATAATTGACATCAATAAGTTTGCCTTATTGATAGCTATCAGACGTTATCGCCACCTGTGTACGTTTGTCAAAAGTTCAAAACTAATAATTGATAACACGCTGAAATTAATACTTGTGTGAGGAATTTCGTCTATCAAAGGTATTTCACTAACGTACTAAAATTTGAATAATATTTCGAGTAGAACAGAGAGTATAAAAAACCAGGAGCAATGTTTAACAAAATAATACTAGAGTTTGAAAACTCGTATGAAAAGTAAAACCAATTAGTTTCGAAATATCCATGTATATTATGAAAATAAGTACAAACATTTTTCCTTAGGTATACAGATATCTTTTATTGCCCATTATTGGACATAGGTCTCTACAAAAACACAAAAACCTGAGGAATAATATCTTAAAGTTAAAACTTATGTATAAACTAACTACTTTAATTTAAGTAAATAGCAGGACTGTGCATCATGCAATGTAAAATCATCAACTACGAAATTCCGTAGGTATATAAAGCCATAGTGTAAAATAGTAAATAGAAATAAGCCGAGTCATTAGAACCTAAGTTCCCGCTCGGCCCAATCAAGTGAATACGCTCAAAACATATTTGAATAAGTAATACTACGGGGTCAATTCTGAGTGAGGCAATTGCGCTTAGGGTTGCCAAACTATAACCATTCATATGTACTTACATTTTAAACGAAATTTAAATACGTTACTTCCAAATTTTGATGCACAACTTAATAATCTATCAGCTACTCGCCCCAGCTTTGCCTATATTATGCTTTTCTCTGATGTCACTATTGTTTATTTTAAACCGCATCAAAATCCGTTGGGTAGTGAAATATATCTAAGCATACATAGTGACGGATAAACAGACAACGAAAAGTACACGTAAATACCATTTAGTGCCCTAAAATGCAAAATTTTAGACAGTTTTGCTTAGAACTATTCGAATAATAAATACACTACAAAACGTTCAAAATAAACACATAATGAATGTTAATGACGAAAGTGATTCAGTCCAAACGCACACAGTTCATTTATTTAGGGTCAAAATCGTTATAAAATAAATGATTGGCTAGCAACCCTCGGTCCCATACGACATCAAAGAGGCCGCCACGTCGCCGCCGACCCTGCTATATTGATGTCTACACCACTAGTACATTTTATTTCATATGTATATGGACTTGGCAAATTTCTAGAATAATATTACTATTAAATCGCATATTATAGCTGTTTTTTAGTATAGAAGCTGAATTCCTTATTTTATCTAGTTAATCCGTCTATAATATAATATTATCTTGATGGAGACCAACAAACAAATACAAAAGGATTTAAACTCGACTTATGACCAAATTGACATTGATTTTGCAAACATATAACAGACATAATTGCATGTTATTTTTATTAAAAGAAAATCACAATCAAAATTCAACTATAATAACACTTTTTACAATAATGCTGATCGGACATAACAAAAAAATTTCTTTTAGGTATGATTATGAAAGAGGTTCCAAATTTATAATTATACCTAAAAGATATAAGACAAATTAAGCTTAAGCATTTAGTAGTATAGTTCAAAATAATTTAGTACGCACCGTCCCACAAGGCTTTAGGCACGGAACGTTGTGGTCGTTTCTACGGCCCTGCTAAAGTGAAGTCCCGTGTCCGAGGGAGGTAACAAATGTGAGCCTATTCCGAAGATTCTTTAGATCCGATGTTCAAGTTTGGACATCTTTGTTTTTGGTGTGCTTATTCAGTGTTAATCAATTTTTATTATAAGGTTTATTGAGAAATATTTCATTAATAATAAACAGGAATAGAAAAACTTATTTATATGTAGTTGTTAGGACAGTTTTATATCAATTAAAAACTTTGGATAATGGAAGCTTTGTCATAGGTAAGATCAGAAAAATTCTGGAATCTCATTCCACAATTGAAATCTAAAATAAATTTAACTGTTCATTAATTGCACTAAGTATTAACTCACACCAAATTCCACTACATCACAAACATCGTTTCAATGGTCATCACATCCACAAATTGGCATCCCTTGTTATTCTATACCGGTTGTATGTCAAACAAAACTAGCATTAACATAAGGTATTAATGCTTGATTTGACACTAGTCTTACCTTAATTTACTACTAAACATACCTGTAACATCCTTATATGTACACTTACATGTACATATGCCAATATCGAAATCACAGCACATTCCTACATCGCAAACATCGCTGCAATGGTCATCACATCCACTAATTGGCATCGCTTGTTATCATACCGGTTTTGTGTCACGGAATGTGACAGACATATTGTCGAATGCCGGTCGAATGCACGGAAAAATTCATTGCATTATCCCGTTAAATGGGGAATTGATACTGGAAACAACAGTGCTATTGTTTGATGGATGGCAATTTCGTAGTCTTAGGATAAAGAATTGAACATTATATGCGAAATTTTCATTATATTCATTAACACAGTTAAAAAAAAGAAAAACAAGAATGTTGATACCACAATATAGTACATTCGGCGGTTACTCTTAGCACTCTTAAAAATTATCGATAGATGTTTATTTACATAAATAATACATTCTTTTTCCATCCCAAAAACTGCCGATGTATAAGTGTTAATTTTAAATCCATTATTCAATACCATCAAATAATCAAAACTTGATTTGAAGATTTATTTATTTTATTACCAATCAAATACGCATTTCCCGTTCCATCAAGGAGCACGAATACTACAGTTGCAATTGAAATCTAAATACAAGGCTATATAAATAGGCGCGCGAAATGAGCAGAGGTCAGCCCTCCGCAGAGGAAATTTGCCTATATCGTAATTGCGCCCCTGGGCCCGGCTACCGCATATTATTACTGGATAAGGCAGAATCAATATTGCCTCTTTATGCCTAATTGAACTGCAAGATTCAATGCGGCTTTTAGTTCGATAGATGCTACCTAGTGTACATACATTTTAAAAATTAAAAATATACTTTTATTTGAAGAAATAATAACATTCAATTTCAATGAAACCATGAACACGACCGTACAGCACTGTCAGATAGAAATATAAGTATACATTAATCGATGTAAATAATGTTTAGTCTAATCAATAATTTTTAGTGTGATGAAATAAATGTTATTCAATATTTAACTTTTTGGCATTGAATAAGATAAATATTTTTGTTCAGATTATCCGAACATTGAATTGACATTATATTCCGGAAGATAGAGCTAGCTAAAATATAGTATTATCAAAAAGACGGGCTTTTTTGGTGCGACTTTCTACCAGCCAAGTCTAAAGAAGCCACGCTATTCACCAACCAAGTCTGCAGTGTCATATCGGGGTATAATAGAAGAGGCATCATACAAAAAATGGTCCTTATTCTCAGAATGTAAGACAAAATTATAATGCAAATGTTTTACCGACCTACTTTAATAATACACCAGATGTTACTAAGATAACGTAGATAACATAAATTATTCCCAGTACACGTGCACTAACCCGATAAATAGATCTCGCTAAATGTATTCTAGTATTTAAACTTATCAAAGTTCGGTAATTCCCCCGATCCCGATGGACGCAGATAACCAAGGATTAGAAGGAACTTGCTCAATCAACTTGCTCCGAAAGTCAAGCATTGGTTAAGGCTTGTCTTGGACTTCGATTGAGGAACGCCAATTGAATGTTTTATAGAAATAAGTATTATTATTTAGTGAAAAAATCAATGCTTTTAGTGTTTTCTTCACTGCTTCTTTTATTATTATGTATGGACGACACAATATTTTAAGGTAAATATCACTCAATAACTACTGTATGTATTTGGAAGAAATTTTAGTGTAATATAGATCATGCATTAGAATAACAAATAGGCTACAATTTATAATTACGCAATCGAAACTGCGGGCAAAATCTTATATTTTATATTTACATGCTATGTATATCTCATATTGATTTAAGATCTCATAAGATTTTCAACTACACAAACAAATTTAGCGTACTTTCTTTGTGACGCAAGTCTCCCAAAGTATAATTACGTCTGATTTCCCATTACCACGCATGAACTCGTCAACTCAATAACACAATTTTACAAAGTTACGAGAATCAAACGCTGAAATCTCACGCAGATTCAAACACATTTACATATATTACAAATTAGTGGCATTCAATATTCCCTTACATTTTGTTTGACTCGAGAATTATGAATTTTAAAGTTCGCAGTTTTCAAGGGCGCTTAAGGTCGGGTCTGATGCTTTAAATTGATGAGGGTTTTTTGCAAAGTTGTCACCGCTTTGTCGAAAGTACTCCTGTTGTTCGAGTGTAATTAAAAATTGTGCATAATTATTCAAATTCTGCTTTAATGTTGCTTCTGTGTCTAGTAGCTAAAAGTGTTACAACATGGAATTATCAACATCATACTGGGTATTTCAGTTCGTAGTACTAACTAATATGAATTAGTGTTTACTATGCTATGTATGATCATCTTCTAATAACATAAAAATAAACAATGGTTCACTTCAAAATTTACAATTTGACTTTTTTAATAATGAGTTTGTTTTAGTTTTAGTACGATGTTTTACTATTGATTTACCGTTCATTACACAATTATATTATCACATAAACACGCGTATATATCCCGTATTAAAACTACCTTAACAACTAATTTCATCCAAATTGGATCTAAGTTTCGGACCCTATTCAATACAAACAAACAAACAAAGCTTTCCTCTTTATAATATTAGTATAGAAACAAGTATGAGTAACATTGAACATTCTACACTATTTTGTAAATATGGTATCAGGCCATAATCTTTTACAATTTTTATCAAGTCAAGTCACGACAAATGTTCAACATTTTATATTTGTAGTACATTTCCCTAACACAAACGACAATTGTAACAATCAAAGAACCTTATCAAGATGATTATTACTAACCCTAATCCCCCCTTCATTACAATTGTTAAATAACACTAATTTTAATATTGCACAATAGCAGAATTGTAACAAATCTTAGCGCCTTACGAACGCCGAATGTAGCCCTAAGGAGGGTGCGGGTTCGTTGACCCGAGGTGAGAACTACGTTTTAAAATATGGGTATTGTTATTGTAATTGGGAACCGTTGAAATAGGTGGTGATAACTATTATTATCAAATTATAGGTTTACAGAGAATTATAATATTATTTTCATGTATGCTTTAACATGTTAAATTAATCAATAAAAGGTATCTTATTATCTAATCCACGTAAAAGCCTATTTGTATACGAATTTTCATCAAAATCAATTCAATAGTTGTGTGATTGACAAATATCCTTATCCTAACTTTCACATTTATTATATTAGTAGGATTCCAGTAAAATTATTCTAATATATACTTAAATTAATTAAATTAATTAATTAATTACGTTTACAAGAAATATTTGGTTTGCTTACATGAGTAGCAATACATTTTGAAATATTCCATATACACAAAATTCAGAATGTAGGTACAGAAAATAACAAACACTATGTTTTATTGCTTACAAACGTTATCATTGCAATTCCATAAAAATTATCAAAAAATGTAAACATTTGTTTTATACATATTCTATTTGAAATTTTTTCACACAAATACTACGGGGGCGATTCCAAAAATATTATAGTATAAGAATGTTGCATCTTCGCTGAGTAACGTAGGCTTCTTACTTCAGGAGCGAAGCCGCGAGATACAGCTAGTAAGATACAGGACTGCATGAAGATTGACGCGCGGTAATTTAAGCTAAGTTCAAGTTGCACTTAGGGTCTATCTGGGCCGTCAGTCTGACGCTAAGTCTAGACTTGCAGATTGAGCTGACATTAAATGATTCCTGTACTCTTACCAGATTGGGCTATTTTTAACGACCTTTTGATATGGAATTATTGTTTTAATGGCAATATTAGTAAAATAGATTTTTAAATAAGGCGAATTAATTATGACCAGGAATTTAAAGACCGCCCGTTTTCACTGAAAATTGTTTTGTTTTAAATTATTCCCAAGTAATTAAAGAAATACCAAACCGGCTTTGCACGTACTATATCATATATTTTATATGCATTTAAACCGCATCAAACTGTGATGGGTACTTTTGAAGATCCAAGCACATATATGCTTTACATTATGTAGTTAAAAGATATTATCGCAACGCTTCTTTTTATTATTTGTTATAAATAGTGTTAAAATAAATGTATATGTTATTAATGTAAAGAAGTCTATCGCATTGGATATATATATCTGTAATGGTAGTATGTTCTATTAGATAAAATAAATAAATAAATAAATAAATTATTCATCAAAGGCATAATTTAAAATAACCACAAGATTCTAAGTAAAGATAACGTTGATTACAACCACGTAGATATCTTACATCTATCATAAAATTTAATCACAAGCAATAACAATATTTAGAATTACAAATACATACCAGCGCATTAAAATCAACAATAGTAAAACACTGTAAAGGCAATGATACGAGCCATAAAAATCGATTCGACATTAAACGAAACATCTAGTGTTGCATATGAAAACCATCCATTGTCCACCAACAATGGCGTCGTAAGTAATATTTCCATTCAAATCCGAATACATTAAAAACAAGCGGGGACCGATTACCTCCCCTTGCTAAAGTTTTCCCTACCTAATGGGAAATCCTGCGGGATTTATCGGCAAAGATTCGACAAGAAACAGACGTACCTACACAATACATGAGAAGTATTTATACCAAAAATCTTATGCTTATTAGAAATTATTTAAAAACCTGCAGACTGGTAACAATTTTACGTTTTTATATTGTATACAAATTCACAAAATTCGCCGTCACGTTGTAGGTATCATGGTATACAATTTTGATTTTAATCTAAAAAGTAACGTTCGCTATCAAAAAGGAACTTCACACCCGCAATACTGTAAAAAGTGTAAATGGAAAACCTCATTACTCTTCATACAATGCTTTTCGTTAGATTCACGGCATCGCTCCATTCTGTGCAAGCCAGCTGAATCGTACACCCATAAAAATACACGACAATATGCTGTTACCTGCTCCGGCTATACGGCTAGACAAATTTTTATGCATCGGCAACTCTGTCCGTATTGTATTCTATCAATACTCGCTGCCCAGACGTAACCTTCAGTCGACATTGCTTCGGCATTGTGCATTGTATGCAGATTCAATAACAATACTTTACGCAAGCTTAAAATTCATTTTCAATATTTATTTTCCCCATTCTTCATTTTCGAAAATATTCCTCTATTCGAGAACATTTTTGTGTCATGGAAATTCCAATCAATTTCTTTCTATCTAACGGGTACTTAAGATCTTTATCAGGATAAGCAATGTGCCCAGTCTAAGGACTTATTCTATGTTACCATTCGTATTGCATATTAATTGTGAAGAAAACTAGTTCTTATTGCTCATGTAATAGGTGCGAATACGGTCGCAATGTAAGGTTTGTGTTAATCTGTATGCGTAGCGAGTTTGGTTCGCTTGATTGGTTATTCGTTCACGGAAGGGTGACAGTTTAAAGATTTGCCCTCTATCGTCTCACTTCAATGATTTCGTTTTAATTCGATTTTAAAGTCTTCGCCGCTTAGATAACCATTTACAAATCTTCACAATTCTCCGCAAAACAAAAAGCCGGCGAAAATGGAGGCTTAAAAAGTTAGAATTGTTTGTCCGGAAAAGAATAAAAAGGGTAATGATCTCCCTTGAAGTATAAATTAAGAACAATTAGAGGCTTTGACAGTTTGGCTTGTGGAATTAATGGCCGCTTTTATGGCCATCCAAATTATTTTTCAAAGAGTGATTATATCAAAGGGTTCTCGATTATTTCGACAATCTTCTCGATTGTAAAATAAATCATTGGTGTTGCAGAGATTGAAGGGAGCGTGTTTATGGAAGCAATAGTGAATGGCAAACTATAGGTTCTCTCACTTTGGGAGAAACCGCTCAAGTTTAATACATTTAATTCTAAAAGTGACCTCGTCCCATTTCCCTTTAGTTGTTTTGATTAATTACAGACCAGTTTGAAAGGGACTCCAGTTGTTTTGATTTCGTATGAATAGAGAGAGTCTATGGGAACCGTGGTTCAGTATACTGATGACTGTCGTCGTATTCAAATTAATGTTTATGTTTCGCTGTTTGACAGTCAGCATTTGTCGTTTTCACAGCACGCCGGCAAATGATTGGACGTTATTAAGAAATACCAAGGCGTGATGAATGACAATACCGTTTTCATTTTCCGATTTCTATTGTTTTCTTGGATTTAATATCCAGGGATTGCGTAAAATAGACGTCATATTTGTTTGAACGAAGATTGGTTTGTGTAATGAAAATATTTTTCGTTATTGTTGAGCGATGAGTAATTGGTGTAAGGGATATTATTTGTATTAGCTTGTAATGTTTTTATAGTTTAATGTGAAGAAATTTAATATCTGTTATTGTTCGTATGGATGGATTGTAGTTTCTTATTTCAATATTTGTCTCAAACACATGATTGTTATTTTCTTAAATCGTGCCTTGACGCAATATTTCGTGACGCTCCCGAGTGTTTGTTTTTCGGTACTTTATCGGAGGGAGGAATTGCTTACCTTTAGCAATGGATAAATTTTGTTGATTGTACCTTTCAAGTGAGCTTTATTGAACAGTTCCGATCTTCAGCTTGGTGTTTACTTTTGATATAAAAATACAGTAAACAAATATGTTTTATATTCGTATGATAGATGATTTTTTAACAATGATGGAAGACAATGCATGAATAATATAATAAAATGAAGTTAATATTCGTTTAAATGTAGCTGTAAAAGATTTTAATAATTTTAAGAGGATTGTTATTTTTTACGATCCGACATACATATTCCTTTGTAGTTGATACAGTTCGTAAAATAAATTAAACAGTTATCAAATAGCTGTTTAAATATAAAATTTGTTACGTTTTACGTCCGACAATTAAAGCCACAGTAAGACTTTTACAAGCTATAAATTGTTGTATCCTGTCAACATATTTTGGGACGACTTAACACTGAGATGTATGAAATATGAGCGTACCCGCATAGCAAGATGACGTTTATTAAACGGTGTTAAATTTATAGCAATTGGTAGAAGTACTGGCTTAATTATCTTTAACTGTCAATTTGTAACGATAAGTCAATTATCTCTTTGGATAAAGATGTGAAGTCATTGGTTAAGTTGATACAATTTAATTATTAGTGTGACAAATCAGTTAGATAGATGCCTATTTTTATTTGTTTCCACTAAAATCAGAATATTTTTAAATCATTTATGAGAGTGGACGTAATTCTAAAAAAAAACAATTTCAAAAACATTCGACATGCACAACTTTGCATAAAACTTTTATATCTAATCTTTTCAATATTTCGCAAATAAACTAGAAGTGACGTGTAAAAAACTAGAACAAACGTCAATTTAAAAATAGTTTGACACCAAAAACTAAACCGAAATTGATTTTCCACAGCATTCTATCCGAATGTCGGGACGTCACAAATTTTTATGTCTGCGTACATCATAAATAGATTGAAATTTATATCGGGGCAGAGACAATAAAAACAAATTGCTTTTCGAGCCGTTTTATGATCCGTCAATACGTTACAAATAAAGGGACAATACCGCGATATCTTCGGATTTATACACAATTGTTATAATCTATACAACTTTGAGTAAGAGCGCAATTTTCAACTGTCAGCCCCAAGCTCTCCGCGCGGCATTTGGCAACCTAACTGTAATGGCACAATAAATAGTTTGCAGCCCTCACCCATCTGTCACTTAACTAGTAAAATATACAGACGTCATTCAGAGAGCCACGTTGAAAAATCGCAGTGAGTACCACCCCTGACGAAGTCACGGTGCGGTTCATTGCAAACCCCACCTTACCACCCGAGTTTAAAGTCCATTTCGGGTCGCGCCGCTCGATGAATAAATTTAAATATTTGTTAACTTAAAATGTAACCCGTGTACCCGGAAATACAGTCTAAATTGCACGGCTGATCATTTGTTTCACGGATCGCGTAGTGGGACATACGAAAATCACTTCTATCATTTTGATTGTAAGGTGCTTTTTAGTTGTGGAGAGTAATTCCGCGACAATCTTATACTAGGGTTATTTAACATTGAAGTTGTTCAAAAGACCCTCGATTTGGGATTCTGGTGGATTTCTTTTTGGATTAAAGGCCTCATGAATTTAATGATAGTGCATTCGGGGCCGTATTTGTGCGAATGGCACGCGGCCGATTTAATAACTTGTAATTGTTTTCTTTGAAAATAAAAATAACGACCTGCAGTGGCAACCCTAATTACAACGAATGCCGGTGTTGCAATGTTACAAATGTTCGCATTTTATATTTTATATTCAATAACATAGACAAGGATTGAAATAAAAAAATTGTAATATGTTTTTTTTCTGTTTTAGGTATGCTTTGGTGACCATGTCTGCATTTGTGTAAGAAAAAATACCGCTAGTCATCAGTATGTACAGTAAGTTAAATGAATGTTCCTGTTTATGTGTCAATCACGACAAAATTACTGAACGGATTGTGATGGAATTACGTATACATAAACTGGCTGATTAAGGTTATTTTTTTATAAAAACATACGAATTTAAAGCGAACGAAGAAGCGCCGAATAAAGACATTGATTCTTGTCACAAAAGAATCTTGTTTATACACATAAACACGTCCAAAAGTAACAAGTATATTTTAGCGGGTAGATGAAGAAATACTGTCTGCCGTGATTTAGCTTTACCGGTTAATGTGTGAATTTGTGAGCGTACTCATTAGCGATTCAAATTTATGCAAATCTGATTAACAACTTCATTGTAAAGCGAAAACTGGGCTAGGCTTCACTTTTGATACCTCGTGAAGATATGTTATATTGGAAATTCTGTTTACGTGAAAATGATTTTTTTTACCTAAGGCTATTAATATTTTTTTTTTCTAAAGATAAGAAAATTTTATTCCTTTTTTGTTTTAATTTTATTATCGACTATGCGTGTTAAATTCTCGGACTGTATATCAAAGGGTATCCTATCATATAATCTAGCGATGAGCCTATCTGTATATGGAAATTCATCAAAATGCGTCCAGTAGTTGCATCGACAAATGAAAACATTCATCCATACAAACTATAATTTATAAAACTAGTAGGATTATTTGAAAATGTAAGTTCATAACGAATTTTTTGACATTTTTCAAACTGTTTTTATATAATTCTTTGGATTATTAAGTCTTTGCATTGGAATACTATTCTTATAACTGAGGAATTCTTAGAAATGTAAAAGCTAGAAAAATATTGAAATGCGAACAAGTCAAGCTCAAGATATAATGTTACTAAGCCCGCGTAACAGAAGATTATCTGCGGTTTACAATACTTTATATAAATATTGCTATAAATGTATAAGTTTTGTGTTATAAATGTAACTAACACGCCACATTATTAAGTAAGAATGTTTTATACGTAACTATATGTTTTATGTATTGACTAACGGCCGTTTTCTATATTCTATCTATCACTTGTTTTGCTAACTAAAGTCAGGCAAATTATCTATTTGCACTTACTTTGATTTCAATATGCTGTCGACGGATAGCTCTTGTTATGCCTTTTGACAATCAAATGTCATTTAATCTGAGATTACAATCTATCCATAATCTTTGATGCATTATTGAAAACGACCGAATATGTACTTCTTTGTTGTTTAATTTTCTATAAATGTGACAAAGATTTGGATTGTTTCAAAGAAGGGGGGACACATGATCTCCCCCCTGGATAGTGTTAAACGTGAAATAACTCTTTATTTAATCTTGAATTCTCTCTTTAATTCAACTAACTGTATTCTTTAACTTCTCTACGGGGAGTATGACCCAATTTGACCCATGTCCCTACCATAACAATTTTATAAATAATAAATACCTATTTATATTTATATTGTACTACCGCCCTTTTTCAATTAGGTACAATATAAGTTTGTGCATCCGAACTGTTTCCTACTAGCTTCTGTTCGCTAGCGTTAAAATCACTATCTATTGATCAATAAAAGGTATTGATTGGGTAATCCAGCTATAGCCTATCTCTATACAAAGTTCTATCAGACATACAGATTCACTGTCATATCTATATTTTCCCACAAGCTCACAAAAATCCCACATAACATTACGTAGATAGGTCAACCTTTATACCTGAAAACAAATGCCAGGTATTTCCTAAGCACTAAGTCGTCTTGATTACGTCACACCGTATCTGCATATAAACGCTAGGTCCTATCTCAGGTAACCTAACTCTTGTGGAAAGGTTTTCGCTGTTGGGTCTAGCTTGCAGGATTACGAAATAGGGTTTAAATTTTAAATTTCAATAGCATTGGATGGTTCTCTTTTACGGTTAAGAGAATAACGTATTGTTTTGGTAAATGTGTACGTTGATTATATGGTTACGCGAAAACATTGAATTATAGTAGCTTAAAAATTCTGTAAAGTCAAGTGTCTTCTTTAAAAATTGATTATTTAGATATAGGTCCAAGTATTTGCTATACATTTCATATAAATTAGAATGTGTATTTTTATTAAACTGTCTTTAAATTGTTATATTTGCATAAACTACTGACAGGAAAACTTATTATGGCCCGGTTCCTATAAACGAAGGAACGTCATAGTATAACAAATACGAATCGTTTTCACTAACGAGCGGTTATCAACCGATCGAAATCAAGTTTTGGTACTTATGTTACGCGTTTATTAAATACGCTTTAGACTATATATCTGTTGGTATAGGTACTTTATACAATTATTTCATAAGCTTATATTAATGTTTATCCTAACTCAGAAAACACACAAACTGTTCATTATAGGTAAAAAAGTCTCACAATCTGCTTAAATAGATAAAATGTAAATTGCATTGAAATTGATATTTACGTAAAGGGTAATCAAAAGTTTCGCTTAAATTCAGTCTCAAACGACTAGTCAATCAAGAACGAAACTCAATATAGAGTTAATTAAAATCAAAAGATAAAATGGATGTTCTTTTCGTTACAATGTTTGCGTTTTGTTTAATTACTCGAATTACACATTTTAATCAACGAATTGTATTATGTTACTGATTAAATACCCTTTGTTGGTCTGAAGTTTTATAGGTGATTGTTATTGAGATTTTTGACGAAATTTTGGATGAATAATTCATTTATTAACACTGTAACATTAATAATTATATCTACGGATTATGGTACAACATTAAGAACCATATTTACATTTAGTGTTTGTTATGATGAATGTTACAACAAGAAGTGTAAAAATGTCCAGAGGTACATAAAATATAGACACTGTTTCGTAATTTAAATTAAAGTCGGCTTATACTCATATAGCAAATTTTAATGTATAATACAGCAAATCGTATATTTACCGGGATTCAAACATTTTATTAGCCATTGTTCTCTAATATTTTAAATCTTATTCCTTTTTGATTCTTAAAAAAAGTGTTTCCGTGATAATGTTCTTAAGTTAAGACGTATTACCTTTGTATTTTTTTGTGATATTTATTTATTAATTTTTACTACACTATATGACTATACAAAAAAGGGAAAATATACAGTTACATACAAGTATAGTACAAAAGGCGTCCTTATCACTCGCAGCGATTTCTTCCAGGCTCTATAAAGGCATTACTCTACGATCCAAAAATAGCACTTCATTCACCTTTGAAATTAGGCTTTGTGAATACAAAATGAAAATATAATTATTTAATTATTAGAATTTATAATCAAAAAGCACTATTCTATAACTTCTCACAGTCTCGCAAATTCTAAAATGACGTCACTCATTCACAGAGGCCCATCATTACCAACAAATTGCACGGCATATAATTAAGCGTGGTTAATGATGCTGCATTATAATTGATAATGAGGGGGTCACTGCGTCCGGAATAAGGTTGTTTCAAGAGATTAATTACATCGTGTATGCTTTTTGTAATGATGTGTCATACGTTCTTTTTATAGTAAAGACTTTGTGAAATAAACTTGACTTGAGAATGAAGAAAAGGCTAGTTTGAGGAATATAAAGAATAAGGGTTGGGTTTACAACGGAAACGAAAGGACGTATAGGACGGCAATTGTACGTAAATATGAATCTAATTGAAAATGTTTATATAGTAAGCAATGTTTTATCATCAAAACATGTATTTTTTTTAACTACGTAATATCCAACGAAAACAGTATAGAAGCTATTATGGCCCGTAAGTTTCCTATGACTTATTATTATAGCAATGGAGTATTAGAACAAATATCTAATTTTTTTTGGAAAAGAAAAAAAAAATAACAATCCTAATAGGGACATGAAAGGTATCAGATTCAATGCAATTGCATAATATATACTTTTCGTATCATTTTCATGCAATATAATCGCCTATTCGCAAAACTTTATCAAAAATATTGTATTACTTTCTCGTACATATGCATACCGATAGCTAATATATGCAAAATACTAGATGTACCTAAGTACACCTTGCCACGCAATCTGAACATTTTGTTAGAATCAAATTAACCCCCAAATTACATACGGAAAACAGTACATAATCGCAACTCCGCCAATCGAAAAAGAGTTATATTTCGTTGGAATACAGCTCAATTTTGTTTGTAGGCAATCATTAGGTAGGCTCTTTAATATTTGAAAGATTCTTACGACGGGTCAAGGGTGAAACAGGCGTAGTCGAAGGAAATTAGTAGTATTCAATGCTGAATGGTAGTTCATAATTTGCCAAATTAGAGTTTTCATATCAGTAGAGCAGTAAGTTGTTTGTACCGATATTAACTAATAATAATACAAAACTGAAGATTTTGTTTTTTCTTGAAGAAATCGCGTAAATCTGCAATATATCAAAAAAATTGTCGTCTCGGAGTGACAAATGAAACAACTGACTTCTTTATTATATTATGCACATCATACCTCCGTAGCAATATTAAAAAAATGTTTACATTTGTTTCATTGAGGTAAATATATGTCGCAGTAAGATAGATATAGCCGTAACATAGTTATATCCCTAGGGATATAATTATATGCCGGAACATAGTTATACGAAAGCGATTCATTACTATCTTACTAGGAATATAGTTATAAAACGGTCCAAGTTTAGTGATATACTTATATTACTAGATTAAGTTTAGTGGAATAGCTTTCGGAGTGTGCAGCGTTCCTGTAAAAAATCGAATATACAGTGTTCTGCTAAAAATGTGCCTGTAAGAAGCATTCAGTGCTACGAAATTCTAGATGACATGATTCCGCTTCTTGTTTAAACAAAAATTTGAAATTACTAACAAAGAAACAAAGATTTCAACTTAATAAATATAAGAAATAAAGTTATCTCAAAACTGTTGATTAGTTTTAAAAGATTTTTAATATTTCATTATATTTAATTGCATTGTTAATGTTTGAATTCCAAAACATGGTAATTTGAATTATAATTGGAATTACTTTAATACGTGTAATTACGTGTTAATGTCACAAAGTATTGTAACTAACTGCAGAATACATAAAGTAGATTTTTGAATGAAGATAAAACAAATTTATTATACCAATATTTATTTAATCCTATGGCAGATTTCTATTTCACTAAACGAAATCTAGTAATATAATTATATCACTAAACTTGGACCGTTTTATAACTATGTTCCGGCATATAATTATATCCCTAGGGATATAACTATGTTACGGCTTTATCTATCTTACTGCGACATATATATATCATACTTTAAACTAAACAATAAATACGTGCTCAGGAACTACACTGGTCCGATTTTTACACATATATTTTTTTGTGTTAGATAGGCCATTAATATTGAGAAAAGCTATATGCTATATAACGTTATGATTGCCACCATATCATAAAGTTGTAAAGTATTAACGTTTTAACGCTGCAAAGAACAGCGAATTCTTTATTTTATTTAGTTACTATGTCATGACAATCTAAATTGAAATGCAACTTCGTAGCACAGATTTAATTGTCTTAATTCACCCCTTTTTACGCATTGAAAGTTTCAACTTAAGAACAAATTTATGGACCCTAATGACATTATTGAAACATAAAAATCATAGGAATTATAAGTTAAATGGCTCTGAAAGTTGTGGTAAGTTTATTTATTTGAAAGAAAATTGGACGACTTTACAAATTCATAGAAAAGTTTTTTAGAGCTTTGAAGTCAGGCAATTATAGCGAATATAGAAAATTATATTTAGTACAATGTATATCGAACCAATACCCAAACAATAAGAGTTATTTAAACACCTATAAATTTGGTATTTTTATCTACACTAATATTATAAAGAAGAAAACCTAGATTGTTTGTTTGTAATGTATAGGCTCAAAAACTACTGGACTGATTTTAAGAATTCTCTAACCATTCGAAAGCTACATTATCCACGAGGAACATAGGCTATATAAATAACATTATACGACGGAGCGAAGCCGCGCGGATCAGCTAATTCGTTAATAATTAAAAATTACCATTAATGTGTATATCATACATCAGCTTAAAAAGCTTAAACATTCGTTACTCAACCGTGCCTGTAAAATATAAGCTTATTATACTTTAAAAGCAAATATTTGATGAGCAAGAATCCGATAAGTATATCATAAAACTCTAACGTAATCCCGGAGTATAATAACTCTTAGAGATTTAAGGGATATGCATATAATTGACCTGTGTAACGGTTTTTATGCGCCTTTTGTCTAGAGCCTAATTGAATAATGATAATATTTATTGAAGTATTAACTGGCTTGGTGGTCGTTGCACTCCATGGATCTTAATTTTGAGAATTGATTAAAAATTATTTTTATTAGAATTGAATATTTCTTTTTTATTTATTCGACGACCCGATTGGCGCAGTGGATACACCAATCTTTTGCTCAGGAGGGTGTGGGTTCGATTACTATTTGATGAAAATTGTAATTTTTTACTGTCTGGGCGTTCATTTATCTATAGTATGCATGTATTTACAAAAAAATATGTTTAATTTTAAATAATTGTTTTTTTCCATAGTACAAGCGTTGCTTAGTTTGGCACTAGATGGCGTATTCAATGCCCCAGAATATTATATTCAAGTACAGTTTCATTACACTCTGAAAGTTGAGAATTTCTTTCGCAGGGTTTGTCCCAAATGATTCGCATTGGGAAGTGGCCATCCTGTATAAATTGGCGTAAAATAGATTTTGATTAGCGTTTTAAATTATGTTTTCCTTCATTTGTGTGGGTGCCGGATGTCCGTTCTGTTACAGAATTGGCGACGTAGATGTAGAAAGATGGTATTCTACATCTACGTCGCCAATTCTTTTCTTAGCTAATTTTCTTTATCAGCAAAACAGTTGCAGTGCTTGTGATGTTATTTGCAAAGTAACTTTTTACATAGTATCTTTCTTCATGTGAAATTTTTAGATGTATAGATGTTATGTGTCGATAACGCGACAAACATGCACGTATTGAGATGAAATATCATATTCTGATAGGCTATAAGCTGTATTACATGAAATAATACCATTTATTACTGTATAATTCTCTAATTTAACGTGAGCAAAACAAGGGCAGAATTTGTATGATGTCATCTTAAATTCTTATAACTAAGTTACCTTATACGAAACTAAATGAAACTCAAACAAAAATCGCAACAAAACAAAGTTGAAACGTTTGTGTTACAAACTTCGTACCTGAAATTTCGTAAAGCCTGTAAAATTTAAACCGTCCCGGATCACATTATCATAAGTTTGATCCGGTTTTATCAAGTAATCCCGGTTAAGCCGGATCGCAAGACCCGGTTAAGACATTTTGGCATAGGAATGTACTGTTTAGGTCTCTGAATTAATTCTTGGAAGTTCCCTTACTACGCAACCTTTTAAAACTTTTTCTTTTTACATAATTAGCTCTGAAAGCCGCTTCAATATAGAATACGAGTTAATAAATATTCCCGTAGTCTGTCTCAGGAAACATTTTCTTTTTAAATCGAAGCGTTGTTGTAAAGTCGAGAGGAAAAGCGTACCTAAATCCACTTACGGTGTTCAATGCAATCACTGCGTACCGCCCCTTAGACGCAACATTAGCATTTTTATAGATAGAAAAAATTCTATGGTTAGGGAAGTCGTTAGTGTATATTACCCATAATCCCAACCTCCATATTAAATTTCGTAACGAAATTGCTTTTCCAAACACCACTTATATATTCGTTTCTGTTCTGTAAAATTTCACGAAATTGTGGACCAAATACTTTATTTTCCTTTCAAATAATACCCCAAGAACAGCTATATCGTGAGACTGAATTGCTAAGCGCAGGCGAATTTCCATACGTACACAGATCACAGCCAGAGTTATTGGCAGTCCCACGAGTCTTCAATACATTCGACTATTTTTATTTACTCGGAGAAAGCTCTCGACCGTCCCGTCGCCTGGCCTGCGGACGACTGAGGAATACGTTATTTGTCACTTCTATTTTTGAATTCGGTTTACTTTTTACAGCTGGCCAGCAATATTCGATTTTCGAAGGAAGTTGTGTTGTGGAAGTTTCTACTTTTCTTTATTGTAACCGGCCAGTAACGTCGACGTGGCATACATTAATTGTTACGTTAAGGCTTAATTATTCCCGTGCGTGACGCAACGATTTTCCATCAGCAGTTTAATCTAAATTCATTTACCTGTTGTTCGATAAAAATGACACGTAATATCCGTATTAAAACAACAGGTTCTGTTTCGCGAAATTGCTAACCATTAAATCCGACGCAAACATTAAGATAACTTTTAAAACAATTGCGTTGGGGGAAAAAAGCGCGGGAGTTTTAATTAATAAAAATGGCAGCACGAAATGTCTGCAATTCAAACATGGCGGAGTCGGCCAATGAACGGGTCCCTTTATGTACATATGCTAATGAGTGACAGGCCTCTGAATGGGATTGTCGTGTTAGTGCTGTCATTACCGCGAGGTTACAGTGTAGAGAATTGTTATTTTTGCTTTTCATTTGAATTTGTCCATAGACAATGTAGCTTTCTGAATTAGGCGAGAGTTGCCCTTTTTTCGCGCTAATACGTTGTTTACTTGGACGTGTTAACCCAGTTATGAAGACCGGATTTTAATTTAATTTTTTGCGTAGGTAATAATGTTGTTGGTAGCTGTTAAAATTAAATATAAAGTGTAATTGGATTATGAAATTTACACATGAATTAATGAATGAGTGTGGAGTTAATTCAAGTAAGAATTACTTATATAATATTTTAAAATAGCTGTACCTCGTGGCTACGCTTCCGTAGCATAATGTATACAGCCTTCCTCGATTAAGAGTTTTTCATAATTATTTTTTTCAAAATTGTTCGTGTATTTCCTGAGATTAACAAGTTGAAACAAACAAAGTTTTAAACCTATATTGTTATTAAATTTATTATTACCCAATACCTGGTTAATTTTATGTATTCAGAAACAATTAATAAATTTAGTCTGATGAAAAGAATATAAAAATTATTACCTAAAGAAATAAAATGTAAGATTAAAAAGTTATTTTTATTGTCGGTTGGAACAGAATGGGAACTGGGAAGAAAGTAAATTATCGAAACCTTTAAGAACGCTACGAACGAATGCCTACCGAATTGAGTTTGCATTTTAAAAGCCTATTTACAACGCAAATTGTTAGGCATAAATAAAATCTTAGATTTACGGCCATTTTGTTTTTAACCGAACATTTAGTATTAAATAATGTAAGTAAGCAAGTAAATGCATCAGTAAGCATTGAGAGTCTAAAATTAAGTTTATTGTATGTTGATCTCCGTCGATCATGAATATTAATACATTAGAAACTCCCGAATATTTAACCGACTTTTATTTTTAATTGCACAGGAAAGATGAAAAAAGAGCTGTTTATAAGAAAAAATTGTAAATAAACTAAATTGCTAAATTTGTTTTTAAAAGTGACGTTTTATACACACTACCTGTACACGGTACCTGTTTCTGTTATATAGACTACAGCCTACAGCCACCAGTAATTCCGGAGATTAGCATGTACAAACAAACAAACTCTTCAGCTTTACATTATGAGTATAAACATTAACTAGTAATAGATGCCATAGTTTGGATGTCAATGACGCCGCAACTGTTGAATGGATTTCGATGAAATATCGTATACAGGTAAGCGCCTAGCTGGATAAATGAAGGATTCCTATTTTAGCCAAGCCGCGGGCACAAGCTAGTTTGTATTAAAAGCGTTACATTAGTTAGTAAACTTTTTGCATTGATTAAAAATAAATAAACAGCTATATTATTTTAGTTAAGGACATGAATTCCGTGATCTTAGTTTAAACAGTAATTGCATTTATACAGCAAACACGGAATGCAGCATTAGCGAGTGGAAGCCATATTTAATTTTATTCGGATTTAGCGCTTGTAAACTAAGCGTACAGGGCCGGCTACCTGTATCCGATACATAAAGCGTACATTCCTTGCAATGTATGGAACATGGGATGGGGATAGTGTAAGAGCTAAATGTATTTTTAGAACAACAAGTTCGGAGGTATGAATTTATAACAAGAAAGAAGGATAGGAACAAGGGTAAAAATTTAGGGTATATTCTTTGCGACCTATTGTACTGTTAGTGATAAAGTTTTCTATTTTATACTATCCGTAAACAATTGAACGCCACGTTGTTTCAGTGGATAGACGTTACAACCGGTAGGATCTGGGTTTCTTTCTTCTTCGATTCTTGGTGGCCTTCCGAATAGGCGATATATAAAAAAAGTATGACAATTCGAAAGTGCCTCTAATGAGGCCTAATTGGAAGAAATAAACATTTGAAGTTTGAAACGTAAAAAAGAAATTTCTCGGTCTGGTAGTGCTTAGAAGGCTGATCACCTGCTTGCCTCTGAATAAATATTGATTAGTAGAACGGGTTTAAAATCCGCCCCAATTTAACATATTGGATGCAGGACTTCACACTTTCCATAAACAATCATAGATACCTGATAAAACTTAGCTCAATTCCACCAAACAATCTTCCCCAAAGAATACAAAAGATTATTATCAACGCACATTCAATAAAAATCACGACGGTTTCAAAACAAAGCTCGCAAGCTAAACTTTTGTTTTTCCGAAGTCGTAGCTACTTAATAAACCAATTTGTATTAATACTGAACCGTATTACATAAGCCGATCCAATTTTCTTTGGCACAAACAAAAGTATTTTTTTTTTATTTACCTCTGCCAATTGATAAAGTAGATAAGTTAATAAGTATTGTGCTTAATTTAATGTAATGGAATCTGAAGTTTCAATATATTTTTTAAATGAACTAGACGTATAAACATTTTCTTTTTAGAGTTCAATAACTTTGTTAAAGATTGGATTTTATACAAAACAATTTTGCTTGCAAACTTAATGCTACATTATTGGAAGTTATTATTTATTTATTTATTTTAAAACTTTGATTGTACAAATTACAAATAACAGTAAACACATAAAAACAATACAACACATTAAACATATTTGTACAAATATACTATTTCATATAAACAATTTCTTACTTTTAACTAAATAACAAATTAATCGAAAATAATTGTTTAGATAAATGATTATTATTGATAAAAACTTATTTATTTCTCAAAATTAATATCTACCTATAACATACAAAGACATTCTAAACATATTCATCACAAATACTCTACCTCATATATGAAAACTCAATAACCATAACACCAATATCAAAAATTGATATAGAATCTACTAATTTAACTTCAACCCACATACAGACTAATTTAAACTGTGAAAATGTAATAAAGCATCCGATTGGAGCAGACAGTTCAATATTTCATAAACATAGTCGAGTGCAAGCGGTAAGCCGATTACGATGGGGTTTATAAAATATATTAGCTTTTGAACGTATTAGCTGGAAATGTTTTTTTACAAACTAAATTTATTACATGCGAAACGACATGTGTGATTTAATGGTTTTACTCGCTTAAATAGTTTTACTTTTATAAATATAACTAATAATTCTTTTGTAGATATTTTTTAAATTATTTATTATTAAATATTAATAACTTACTTTTAAGTGTAGTTTATAAATATTTAAAACAAGATTTCTTCAAACTTCAATAATGTAA
>LQNK01001040.1:199998-226314 GCA_001586405.1 Phoebis sennae
TTTTACAAACTAAATTTATTACATGCGAAACGACATGTGTGATTTAATGGTTTTGCTCGCTTAAATAGTTTTACTTTTATAAATTTAACTTTCTTTTGTAGATATTTTTTAAATAATTTATTATTAAATATTAATAACTTACTTTTAAATGTAGATTATAAATATGTAAAACAAGATTTCTTCAAACTTTAATAATGTAAAATGATTATATTTTTGCGTTTGATATAAATGCTTAATACTGTTCCAATTTCATACTTATAATTATTTTATCTTTAAAACAGACTAATAGATTAAATCGATTTAAATTGCAGAATGGTTAGATATATCGTAAACAAAAAATGAAATGCCCTTCCAAATACCAAGCAGCAACATATACCACAATTCCGCAAGACACATTTATACAAACAAAAACACACGAAATAAAACTGTTAAAACAATCGCGTCATAAATAACGCTTCACAATGCTCGCGTTTTGTCAAACATTTCCATTATCCCGCAAGTAATTCGCCAGGGACACCTACAAATGACCCAGCACTCCGACTTTGTTCTAGCCGGCACCCAGGTGCTCCTGCCCACATTTCTCTACGTCAGAACACAATCTAGTTTTTACTAAACAACACGCTTTTACCCCAGCACCTATCTCTGAATATGTGATGAAATATACGGCTATGTATTTTGCCAACGCCCGCTGCGAAGTCGCGTGTCTAGGTGTAATAAATTTCGCCAGGATTAACACGGAATATCTCTGAAGGTAAATGTTTGTGAGAATAAAACGGCGATAAATAAAAGGGTATGAAAATGACAAATTATTGCGATATCTGTTGTTTATATAAGCTGTTATGTAAATAAACAGGCGTATCTATTAATGTTTTGTTTCGATACGAGGTACTTGTTATTTATATCAACTATTGCTTCTTTATAGTGTATATTGGATCCATTGATTCTTATTTATGTACTTTTCAGTTTAGAATCGTAATGCACCGCCTTCAATGCATGTACATCTAGCTGTTCATGTACCATTTTATAGGTATCTAGCGACCTGAATCTTTATTGTTATCTATGTTAACGTTTATAAAGTCTTAACATAAGGTAAAATAAAATACTATTTTCTGTTTCATTAGACGATATCAAAGTCATAATCATTAGTCCTACATATATTTTGCCCTCAAAAAGCTTAGTGACTACTTAAAAAAATGAATTTATTTTCATCTTCTATAAGTCACTGCTATAAAGGAAAATATACTCTACTCCATTTAGAGCTATTTAGAAAAGTTCCAGTACCAAAATATTCCAGCTTAATTCCAGTTTTACGCGCCAATAACGTTGCGACGTAAGTGGGGGCTGTCGTCCGTATGTCCCTAGAATTTTAGTGGAACAACGGTTTAGTGATGCCCGGGCATAAATTCTAGTTTTTATCTTCGTAATATCTCGGCGCAGACTTTATGCTGTGACTGGGAGGGAAAATATTGAATCTGCAGTGAATTCGTATTCATTTCGTGAAAGAAACGCTTGTAACGGTGTTTGGTATTGTTGGATGTGTATTCCATTTTTGAAATTAGTCTGAATCCTTAATAACGGATTCGTGTATGCTTTTGTTGGTGTAGAATAATAAATTAAAAAATAAAGGAAGCACATATTAATTATCTGTGCTAATAATACAAACCTGACCAGTGATTTTGTTATGTGCTAACCTAGCTCAGTTAGAGCTGGTGCGATTTAAATAAATACTTTTGTGTTAAATTAACTATAAATCGAGCAATGATAAAGGCTATATAATAATGTGCTACGGGAGCAGGTACGCGAAACATCTAATTAGTTAATTTCAAGTTGCCTGTTAAGTTTTAGCAAGAATGGAAAGAAAAATTATTCTCTTTGTTAATGAGCTATCTGTGTTTTAAATTTCACTCAAATTCGTTTAGTCACTTCACTATGATTTTATCACGACCACATCAAACAGATCATGTTATTCTCATGTAAATAAATATAACAAACACTATAGTAATTTAATTAGCATTAGATTTAGTTTCATTGTAAAACCGCAATAAAATGTAATTCGGTCGACTATTGTACGTACATACTTGCATAAAGCAAACGCGAACAATTAAAGTGGGTCTCAAAACAATTGCTTTATGTACTTACGTAATTTATGTCAATAACTTCCAGAAATATAGGGCGGAATGAAAACCGATGTACGTAGGGTTGCCAATTGTCAACTTTTTTTTTATATTTTTTGGTACTATATTGCAATTAATTGGTTTTATTATTTTTTATGACGACTAAATAACTAATAATTGTTCCACGCAGCTTCGCTGCCGTTGCATTTAAAGTTTTATAGATCAAAGCCGTCGTCAATTAATGGTCTATCTCAATCTTTTTCCAATCGAGTTAATAGTTCCTGAGATTGGTGCGTTAAAACAAACAAACAGACTTCATCCCACGACGAAATAATTAAGACCAATAATGCAATATTTGTTATACGGTCTAATTATTGTATAGAAGCTTAATTTAGAATTTAGTCTACTTTACAAAAATAGTGTCAATGTATCTCTTAAACATGGAAAAAATGCTTCATATTAACAATGTACAGACCTAGTTTTGTTGGCACGCGTGCTACTTATAAGCCTTTATACAGCCTCCATACAACGTACGTAAAAATGAAAACACAGATAATGGAATAGTTGACGAATTAACTTCTGCATATGATTGTAATACATTGTCTAGAATATTACTTTTACCAAAAATTGAGGATCTAAGGATTATTGTCAAGTCTTATACATATTATATACTAAGTAGCGAACAAATTTAAAGAGACTTGCCGGTTTCTTGACGTTCTTCTCAGTAGATACGGGAGACCGATTCGAAAAGCAGAATCGGTGGTAATTAAAAATAATGTATGTATGTGACGTTTTAAAAGAATTTCATTTGAGAGAAATTTAGTATTTTTTTTTTAATCTTTTTTATTATAGAGATTTTTGTACATAAAATGACTATGACAATCTCACTGTATCTATACTATTTAACCATAACAAACTAACAAATTAACATAACTAATTATTATTATTAATCTTAAGGTTAAAGTTACACAGCATCCTAATTAATTTAGTAATCGTGATTAGTAAATAATGGTCAACGTAATTTTCAAGCCTTGGAGAGCACGTAAAGTCGTCTGCCCTGGTGGTCTACAGTCCTTTTGGGTTATGGGTGTAAAGGAATAAAGCGCGCACCTATGTGGGCGTACACTTGTGCACTATAATGTCTTCGACTCATCCGGCTGGTGTCTTTTAGGATTGTGCAAAATCGGCCCAAGGGAGCTATTAATGGAATTTTATATTATTCTATTAGTACCCATATATATTGTCAGTACCGATTTTTTAAATTAAATAATACTTATAATTATAAATTAGAGTTGACAACCCTACATGTAAGCGGCTTAACTCCAAGTTTCTCAAAAGTTGAGATCACTGCTAATGGCTCCGAATTATAATACGACTTTATAATATTTGGCTTAAAACCTCGCATATAAGACTTTTTGTTTTTAATGCCCTATCGTAAGTAGCTTTCAAATGTTACATTTTAATTTGAAGTGTTACCAAGAATGTGGTTAAGTTTCATTCGAAGGACGAAATATATCTTGTAATATTTGTAAACTTTTTACAGAAGATAACTTAAATGTGTTAAAATTATATTACTTTATAATAATCCTAATAGTTTATTCTGTCTCTAATCCGTTTCATGAAGGAATTTATTTCCCGTTTCCGTGAGATTTGCGGAATAAAAACTATGATATATAATTTCTCGGGTCTTAAAATATATCTGTACAAAATGTCATCCAAACCGGCTGAATGGTTTAGGTTATGCCTAGAAGAGGCAGACACAGTTACTTTCGAATTTATAAGTAAGGTTTTTTTGTACAGAAAAACTACTAATTTTAAATAACTTGAAAATTACCAAAACCTAAAAGCTGTTTTGAGATACTATTAAATAATAAAAGATTAGAAAAATAAGCAATTTCTCTAAAGTTTACATTTCTATACATACATATGATGTAAATAACGTATAGCTCTAAAAATATTCCTTTTGATCATGCCATTCAAAGACAATGCATTCACTTAACGAGTTACCAAAAGGGACTGAAATTTTCACATGCATTTTCACCGGCGATTTCGCGAGAAATTCGATAAATTCACTTTGAGAGAAAACATGGGTATTTTATATCCGTATTTAAGGACTATCGTGTTTGGTTTAAAATTTCGAAACGCTTTAAATAAAGATATGTTATGTCATTTTAGCTTGTAAATGAATATCGTTTTAATAGTTTTTACCTGATCGAGAGTAGATAGTTTAAATAAAAATGCTTTTTATACTGAAATTATTTAAAGATTTGTTGTTTACATAGACAACCTTTATGTAGAGACATTTTTATCTTATTAAAGATTTTTATCAATATTAATACATGGATATTTAACACAACGTGGTGGTTCAACAATCTAGTTAAAAACTAAACAAAGCTTGTACTATGGAAACTAGATAACTGATAGACATACCTAAACATTTTTTTTGTAAAAACATACATACGATAGATAAATTAAAAACTAGACGATAGAAATTGCTGTATCCACTGCACCATTCGGGTCGTCATATCATGTTTAGTATGAACATTCAAACGATTCATTTTTTATCACTTATTTCTCCTTAGAGTTAGTCTTCATAGTTATATTTATTGATATTCATATTACATTTGGTCTGTCATAAAAATATTTCCCTGTCCTTATATTAAACGCATCCCACACTAGCCATAAAAGCCTAAGTGTGAGGAAATGGTCTAACCTTAGAATATTCTAGACTTATCGGAGTTATGGAAATCGGAGCGTTAGTAATGGCGCCATTTCGGAATATTTCGATAAGATTTGTTCGAAGATTTCTGATGTCGAGAGCACTTAGCGTTTTGAGTCGAATTTGTATTTTTTGTTTATTTGAGTGTGTTTCGAGTGTTTATTTTTTTTTATTTCCATTGAAAGGTAATTTTCAAAAATTGACTTATTTTATAGTATTTTTTTGTGTTTGTTTTAACGCCACGGATGACTGAGAAGACCACCCGTGATTACGCTCGCTGTAAAGTGCTCGAAACGTCGAGTTAATAATAATGTATAATAAACCGCGTTTAAAATCCTTTTAAAAGAATTTTATTAGAAGTTTTTTCAAGGTTTAGGTCTCTATGGTCCATTTTATGTCCATGGTCCGTTAAAATAAAACACGTTACATGTAGTTACTCAGATTAATTATATTGCAATATGATTCCAATATATTCTTGTTCGTGGCATCAACCACGAAAACTTTTCCTATTTGTTACCTATAATCCCATTAAAGGTTGGCAACACACCCGTAACTAATCGTTTAATGCTTACGGGAAACATATGTTTCTGTATTAGATAATTCTTCGACCTGCTTGTGACAAAAACAAAAAAAGATCACTCTTTATAAGCCTATTATTACATACACATACACATTCTTGGGAAAATTAGACAACTACATGAAAAAAACAATAAATAGAGTATTTATACAAAACATTAACGTTTAAAATTAACTTAAAAATAAATAAATTGTCTATGTTTTATTAATTATTAAAAATATCAATAGGTAACCGTCCATGTGTTATTTTAAATATAAATTTTAATCCATTTTTTTAAAAAATATAAGTTCTCGTTCAAAGTATTTTAATAAAATGTATAGTATCAATTTCATACATGTTTAGCCCAACCAAGAAAAACCCCATCCTGTTTAACAACGGTTACCCTCCATATTTGTTCCCCCTTATAAGCAGAAATACATATCTTAAGAAATAAATATTCCCGCAGTTAATAAAAAACAAGCTTCTAATAACACGGTAGGTCCATGACTCTAGAACCATTTACGTCTATGAAATTTTAACCCAGCCTCCGGTGGAATATTGTGTGGGGCAAGACATAAGATGTAGCGGAGGAATATATTTTAGAATAGCAGCGTTGACCGGTTTACCCGCGTAACTTCGGATCCTGCGGTAAGTCCGGGATTACAAGTAGGTTATTCTCAACTCTTACCTCTACTATATCAAGTTTCATTGTAATCGGTTTGATAGGTTTTGCGTGAATGAGTAATAAACACATACATACATACATCCTCACAAACTCGCATTTATAATATTAATAAGATGAAAATAAGCATACAGTCTATATCTATACTCCTAGAATCTCTATGTGCCTTCTTGGTAGCGAAAATTATTGCGGACACGATACGAATGTTTGCTAAAAGATTTAGAATATCAAGTAGAGGTAAAATTTTATTATACCTGACTAATGAAATATTGGCCGTTACCGACTGAGCGTTTCCGTAGAAAATTCCTACCATGCAAAACAAACAATGACCTACTTATGCCATAAAAATATACTCTTTTAATGTTGGAATAACACAATTATTTACTGCGTGAATACTATCATATTCGTTTTACTTACAAAAAGTTGGTTTAATCCAACCGCTTGTGACTTATGCTGTACAATAATCAGGAATGTAGAAGCCCACTCGCTAAATTTAGCCAAGCCAGATCCCTTTTACAGATTATCTTAGCAGCGGTGGTTATTGCTCTTTTTGTTAACATATCATATCTAACTGTTAGTACATAGCATTGTACAGTAATATGCTGTTTAAAAGGAAAGCCCGTACGTTCTTGTTATGTAATGAAAAAATGTGTATTGATTATTAAGTATAGGTTTTATGTCGCTTTAGAATTGTAAAATATTAATGTTTTTATATCTAATCTCAAATGTTGTAGAGGTTCGTTTTGTGAAATCATAACAGAATATATGAGAATACTAGTCATGCCTCGCGGTTTTTGCCGCGTAACTTTTGATCCCGTGGGAATTCCGGGATTAAAAGTAACCTATATGTTATTCTGAATCCTTACCTATATGTATACCAAGTTTCATTATAATCGGTTGCATAGTTTTTGCGTGAAAGAGTAACAAATATACATACATCCTCACAAACTTTCGCCTTTAATAAAATTAGTAAGATCAAAATAAGTATTTCTATAATCCCTAGAATCTCTATAATGGACATAAAACAATTTAGCATCGAGTCGTTTTTGTTCAACTGCATGTGCAAACAGCTGAAACCAGAGGGAGCCTTCAAGACACCTGCGTCTCAGACAAATGACTGTTTATATTTCTGCTGAGCTTCCCCGCCATCATTACAAAGATTCATGATACACTTTCAGCTATTTTATCATTGTTTCAATTTAATTTAGTTTTGTTTAGGTATTTATTTTTAAATCCAATCCACGTTATTTTAGGAGTTCTATTACTGTTATAAATGCGAAAGTTTGTGAGGATGTATGTGTTTACTCTTAAACGTAAAAACTGCTGAACCGATTGTGATTAAACTTGGTCTTCATATATAGGTAAGGATCCAGAATAACATGTATAGGATACTTCTAATTAAGGAATTGCCATGGCATCATAATTTACCGCGGGGTGTTGCTACTCTATTATAAATTCACAATTAATTTAATCACTTTACTTATTCACAATAAAATTGAAACTATAATACACTACAGATTTACTCCGAATTAAAATATAAATAAATCGAAACGATGTTTTGAATGAACTATATTCAGAGAGTCCGCACAATTCATCAAAAACATTGAACCTATTATCCCATACCGTTCAATGTAACACAAAATATCGAATTTGAAAAGCTTTTGAACACTTCAAAACACTCCCCCGCGCTATTTGTCACATAGTAAATATGAGAAATGACGTCATTTCACCGAACCTATAGCGTTTCCACGAAATAAAGTTCACGCGTAATAAAACCGGTGCAATGACCCCATATTTCATGCCACCTGCAGGATCCCAGGTCCAAACGGTCCCGAGGGACACAAACAATTTTCAGACCCCCGACAGGACAGGCTGTTAGTATGAAAATATTGGAAGGACGTGGTGTTTGAATCGGACTTACGGTAATTGGCAACTTTCAGTCGCCACGTGGTATACGTAAAGTTGTGAAGGTTGAGTTAAAATGGAACGGTTGTATTCATATGGGTTCATTCTTTTCTGGGAATTTTTAAAATTTTTAACGGACTTACAAAAAAAAAGAAGGAGGTTCTCATTTCGAACGTATTTTTTTTATACATGTTACCGCATATCTCCGGCATTTATGGACCGATTTGGATTCTTTTTGCATTCGAAGGAGTAGAGTGTCAGTGTGGTCCCATAGGTTAGAATTTAATTAAGGCCTGAAAGATATTCCGGGGAACTCAACGAAAATCAACAGAATAAGCTTTGCGGTCACTAAAAATGGAAAAATAATCTTTTAATATAAGAAAGTCGGTTCTATTTTTTGGCAAAAAGTTATTATAATCATGCATAAACTACCAGGCCGGCATAAAATATTCCTATAAATAAGCATATAGTACCATCACAAGGTTACGTTCATAATAATTTATGAAACACGAACGAGGGATTAATGACGTCAACGGGGTTTTAGTTTTTACGATTTTACTTGCTTGACCATTAAAAATTGTTAGTCAGAAATACTAATTTTTATCTAGTGATAAGCAATAGTTTTGTAGCCTAGAGTTATGTCAACACTTTAAGTTACTTGCATCCAGTTATGATACTCGGACCATATTTATATAATATTCGATTCAAAATAGATACGATAGATTTTGCACATATCAGTATGAAACACCATATTTCTATGTGTTATATACCCAGACTAAAGTAGGGGTAATTATTTATCTATAAGTTGTTAGATTCGTGGAATGCATTTAGACCATTAGAAAGGTTTTTTACATATCTTTTCAGTTTGAAACACCATATTACTATATGTTATTTACGCAGACTGAAGTTGTGGTAATTATTTATCTATAAGTCGATAGATCGAGGAATGTATCTCCTTGAAGTAGTATCGTATATAAGTACCATTTCACGCGATTTTCCTGTCAGAGTGGTTCAAGTTGTGTTGACACTCGGCTCCCACTAATTTATCATTGCTATTTAAGAATAATATATATAAAAGACAAGATAAACACTAGTTCTAGTGCAGAAAAGGTGTAAAGTAGGAGCTAGACTAGATAAATGTCGACACCTGAAACGCCATACACCTGGGCGGGAGCCACTTTTGTACAATTGTACCAAACTGCGATGGATTTGCGAGTATTATACGTGAAAAATAGATACAGTGTATAGGAGAAATTTTACTGCCTTAATATTGTGTTTGAATGAATGAATGACTTTATGGTATGTATGAATACATTTATACAAAAATAAAATAATACACAAGAGTACATATACAAAGGGCGCCTTTTTCGCTTTTGAGCGATTTCTTCCAAGTAACCCATATGTTTATGTTTTTATAGACTAGAGTTACGGTTAAAATTGCAGTTTTCAGCTGATAGACGTACTATAACGGAGTGAATAATCCTACTAATATTATAAATGCCAAAAGTTTGTGAGGTTGTATGTTTGTGTGTTTGTTGCTCTTTCACGCAAAAACTACTTAACTGATTATGATGAAACTTGGTATACATATAGAAAAGGATTCAGAACAACAGTTACGCGGGTGAAACCGCGGGGCGCGGGTATTATAATAATAAAGATGAAATAACGTTTCTTACTCTTGCTAAAGTGAGATTGAATTTAACTTGGTTTTGGTTGGTTAACTAAAGATGTCTTATGCTTAGCGTACCACTTCAGGGAAAATTGGAATGTGTCTCGAATACATGATTCAAAAGCTTCTATCCTTTAAAATGCATTTCCAATTATCATATAAAAACTGGCGCAAATAACTTCCAATAAATCCTCTTAAGTACTTACAATTTGACTCGCAAAATCAGCATCTCGATTGCCGACTATCGATCACATATAATGAGCCAAACCTTATTAGCTGTCTAGACCTGATACTACACGCCCACCAGGTGTCTTTGGATCTCCTTAAGGTTATGGAAAAATAGATTTCAGTTGTCATGGAATTATATAGGTAATCAAATTTTTGTATAACTCTAACATATAAAATGGATATGTGTCGAAAACATCCAGAAAAATATACCTATCCATCGATTCGACATTAATTAATTTTATAAATGCGATGGTAACTCTGTATGTATGTCTGTCTTTTCTTCACGCCTAAACAATTGAACCGATTTCGATGAAATTTTTTACCAATATAGTTTGGAGTCCGAGAAGAAAAGGATTATTTTTATTCCTGATCTCCTACGGGGATAGGAATATACGCAGGTGAAACCGCGAGGTCCACTAGTCTTAAATGTAACAATAACTAGTTATTATTAGATATCAAATGAGGAACTAAACTTTGCTTTTTCGACATTATTATTCATTTTAAAGTTGTTTTTTTTTAATCGTAATTATCGCGAAGATAACTAAAAAATAATAAGGCTCTGCTATTCCTCTAAATACAAGCTTCATAAAACATACAAGTTTGTATATAAATAGTTAACACGGTATTTAACAGTTGAACCCCAACACCAAGTAAACCCGTTCTTTACCAGGCGTGCAGCTTGCAAATTTAAGATAAAATCTGTTATTTTGCATTCTTCGACACCCATTTACAGTTTACTCGCTGTTAAATCCGCAATTGAATATAAATTCATTTATTTCAACATTGTTTCGGTTAATAATAGATTGTGTCAAAGTTAAGGGTTTTATTCCCACGCAATGCTTTAGTATACACTAATATTATAAAGAGGAAAACTTTGTTTGTTTGTTTGTAATGAATAAGCTGAGAAAACACTGGACCGAATATAAATATTGTTTCATCATTCGAAAGCTACATTATCCACGAATAAAATAGTCAATATTTTATAGGCTATAATATATGTAACATTATGCTTCAGGAGCGAAGCCGCGCGGATCAGCTAGTTCTAAGAATAAAGTGCTAAGAATATAAACTCTGATAATTCAAATGTGTTTTTTTTATTTTACGTAAAACAATGAACAGTACTTTAAATAAAAGGTGTAAAATACAAAAAGGTACTGTGATACTTTTAAGGGATCATTTAAAATCAATGTTTTTGTTAATTGAACTCACGCGATAGACGCAATTATATAGATGTGATATATCACAATATTTATTCCGTCAAAGTGGGTTGAGACGAAAATTGAGTTTTCTTCTCTGGTCCTGATAGTAAAAGCTTTGATAAGGTATATCGATAATGTTGGTTTAAAAACGAAGGAATAGTTATTAAAAGTTTTTTATGCGGCCACGAAGTCTTGTTTGCTAATTTTAAATATGGATTACAAACATTCCATTATTGAAAAGAAATCAAATTATCTAGTTAAAGAAAAACGCTTCGAAATATCAATTACCAAGAAAAAGCCTGTAGCATGTGTAAACATTGTCTTTCAAAAACAGATTACGGCGACATATTAGATCCGCCAATAACAACCCTAGTCACAGCTGATGAATGGTCCTGCTCCCTCCCACAACCCTCCTATCTCCCATCCCGCTCCCACAACGTGTTTATTTCATTAGGTTTTTGTCGAAGAGCGATAATTCTCGATAACTGTCAATTTACTAAGTGCTGTTTATAGCTGTTGTGAATAGATGTCCCGGTTGTTGGGATACTTCCCATTTGCGAGATTTTTTGCGAAAAGCAACATATTCTAACCTATTTTTCTTCTTTGTTTATGTTATCTATATTTTTTATAATGTAAAGAGGTTTCTTGAAAACACACAAGTTTTTTTTAATATATCGACTTGTACTTTCGGCTTCGCTCACGCAAACTTATACGAACGATAACCACTTAAACGATATAAAATTTGCCTATGTCCTTCTCCATACTCCCTACTACTGGAATTTTTGCATAATTATTTTTTTAATACTATAGATAGGAAGTTTACTCAACATAAACAAACTTTGTTTGCGAAATGAAAAAAACTGCATTCAAAGATTTTTCTATAATCCATTACAAAGCATTTTATACAATTTAATAAAGATGTCTAACATATATTTTTCTTTCCAGATGCAATCCCACGATGCGACGATTTGACCAAAGGACAAATGAATCAACATAACATACCAGCCATGACTACCTCAGAGCTGGACCCCTTAGAGAACAGAATACGCCCCTCGAACCGCCTTCAAAAGAATCTTCTAGAAGACAGAGGCGGCCATGTTCCCTGTACGAAGTGTAGTTATAGATTAGACAATGTTAGTGAATGTAGGAATAGGATCTCAAGGGGACTGTGGAGGTTTAAGACGTTGTTTGTGCTGTTGGTAGTGACGCTGTTCGTTGACACCAGGCTGCAAGCGGAGGCCAGGAGTTCAGGTCAGTGTATATGAATGTATAATTTAGGGTTAAGAAGTTCTTTGGCTAGCCGCACACCTGCATAATAATGTACTGTGTTGCCAATAATAGTGTGTGTGTGCCTTTGGCTAAGTTTATCGAACATAAAAGTATATTTGCAAAAACATTTGTTTTATCTGTAGTAATATGTATTATAAGACTTGGATATGCATTGTACATTTTTGACCCAAATTTATCCAACCTAAATATGGCAGATAAACACCTATCTCCTTTACGTGATAGAAATACAATTATAAAAACAATCTAAAATTAAAAGAGAGGGAGATAGTTTTTCTTAATTATTTTACTAAAATATCACAACATAAAATATAACATATCAATTAAGAGCAAATTGATTCTATGAAATATAAGTGGTTGTACTTCGTAAATAGACGAATGGCTGGTTAATATATTCCCACAATTTATTGAATATCACAGTAATAAAGTACAACTTCTTCGAAATTTAATTCGGAAGGATTTAATTTAATATGCATGAAATAGTTCGCAATAGTTATGTAGTTTATTACTATGGTTAGTTTCTAGTTATTTCAGTTTATTCTAGACTAGCTTCTCATGAGACCTAAATTGAGTAGCTCGTATTTTGATTGAGAAATTAGGCCAATGAAGATTATATCTGCGCGAATATATGCTATATAATGTAATGATTTGTACATATATAGGTTCCACTAGCTATTTCGCGCGGCTTTACTCCTGTAAAATAATTATAAATTGATGTGTCGGAATAATATTTTAAAGGCTTATTTTCAACGTTGAGTATTTTAAAAGCCCTTTTATTAATGACTGAAATATGTTTTTCGTAGAAATAATATCTGTTCTAAATCAGTCACTCTGATTCTAAGTAATATTTTTCCTTCGATCGAGATAGCCCTGTGGAGCCTTTAATAGTCTTCGATAAATTATATAACAAACCTTATTTTTTTCTAATAAGATCAGTAGTTCCTGAGATTAGCGCGTTTAAAGAAACTACATCTTAATATAAATTTAACAGCTAACGAGTTACATAGAAAGAAGGCGTACATAACTTATGTAAACATGAAATTATAAATTACTTCCAACACTTTTTGCACTGATGGGGAGTGACAAAAAATATTGTAGACAGCCTAGTATGTAGTGTTACTACAAAAAGGGCTTACGGCACATACTTGAAAAATAACATGGGGTGACATACAATTTTTGCATCAAATTAATTTGATCCTGACGCGAAGTGAGACACCTTTCATACTCCAAATTGTGCGTGAAACAAAACCTCCGCATTGAATGCGTGCCAAAATTCTTTCACATTTGCATGGTTTTTACCCTTTGTGAATGTCGCGTATTGAGTCATACTATCTGTTGGAAATGTTCAAATTACATTGCAGAATACGAATGCAACGGATATTTTAACTGTAAATGTTTAACAGAAATGGAACACATATGTGAGGAAATGACGTCTTATTAAATTTTATTATTAGTGTAATCCGTTTTAGAAATTGCAAATACTGAGTCATTGTATTTACATAGTTGCAAAAATCTTGTGGTTTAGTGAATGGAGTGTTTATTAATGAAATTAGTCACGTTGTATGTTAATTAGAAACTGCTTGTTAATTTAAAAAATCTGAGTAAGGATGATTCAGAGGTCATATAAATATGCTTTAGTGAGAGAATTTAAACGGGATTTTTCGGGGTTTCTCAAAAATTTTTAAATAGTGAATCACTAGTCTCCACCCGTTGACTTTTAGATGAAAATAAAGAATGTTGAATAAAGAATGAATTCAATATTATTATTTTTACATTTCAGTGTCTTATTTGATGCCATATCTTCAAATATACCCTTTGACTTTTCCTGGCTATTGTTAGCTGTGACGTTAGCACACTTGTTCTATATTTATACAATACGTCACTGATAAGCGATTATACACAGATACGCCTACACAATAAACGTGTTGAAAATAGAGGAAATTAAGGTTCATTAATAACGTAGCGAAATTGTATTATAGAGGTGACGTCTTGGATAATTTTTTATTAGTCTATTTTTATAAAGCCTCATCATTGAAGTGATAATAATGTGTGATAAATCTTGATAATACCTTGACGTTTATTTTCATAAAAGTAAAATATCATTTTACGGACATTCGATGGGAATAAAGGAATCGAGTACAGATTATAAAAACATTTTTATGTAACCTCTACTAAAGAGGAATAAGTATTAGTACAGATAATGCATATACAATAGGCAAACTCACACTCTAAATTATCATGAATGTTTATCACTCGAATTTATCATAAAACAGGTACACGAGCAAATGTATCTTAAAGACTTTTAAAATACAGAAACTTCCAATTAATAAGGATATAGCGAAATAAACAATACCATCATATATCGTCAAGAATCCTTTTTATTTTAAAATGGTTCTATCCTAAAGGTATAGCAGTTTTCTACGAAGCCACAAAGCAATCACTTAGCACCCACGGCCGATTGAAAACGGGAACAGCTCACCAATCGATACACGTTGCCAGCGATAAAAAATGATCGTTTTAATTGCCAATACCAAAAAACAATTGAAAAGTTAAGTATCGCTTGTGAGGACCCATCAAAACGTCAAAAAATTGTTATGGAATAGAAAAAAGTAGATAGACCTATATTATTGAATACAATTTTTTTTTCATAAAAGTACATGTTAATGTGAAGAAACAAATAAATTCTTGTTTTGTTTTATTTATTTATTTTTAATTGAGATACACAAATCCATACAAAATTAGGAATGTACAAGTTTAACGCAACCACATTTCAATAAATAAAATCTATTTTTATTTTATTTAATAGTTATAGTTACAAATAATTGAATAACTAAAAAAGTATCTCGTTTGTAACAATACACTGGACCTCGGAGCATATAGCAATACACAAATAGGAGATTAGGACATTATAAAGTGAATTTCAGTGTTATTTTCCTCCTCCTACAGTGAAAGTATTGGTTACTTTTTAAAATTGTAATGTAATACTACCTTTTTATAAAACCTCAGAGTCATCATTTAGCACCCACGGTCGATTGAAAACAACACCTTACCGATCAATAAAACGTAGCCAGCGATAAAAAATGATCGTTTTAATTGCCAATACCCGAAGACAATTGAAAAGTGTAAAGTATTACTAGAGTGGGCCAATCAAAGCATAATCCATTAAGATTTCGTAACGCTTCGACGAACACACTTCCAAACTCCCGCGAGGTAAATATTTCACCCCCAGTATAATGTATTCTACCCCCCAGACCTCATCTTTTCGCCCCTATTTTGCATGAAGGGGGAATTTAAATTGTGTAATCTAACTTTGAATTCATTCATACATTGCCATCTCTGGATTGAAACTTGACTGGCGTTTAGCTGCATGCATTTAGTGTTGAACTTCTATCGGATTTTGGAAGTTTAATGTATCGCGAATTTACTATTTCATGATTGTCTTTTGACTTAGGCCCGGTGACTATAAACGACGGAACGTAGTATAACAGATACAAATCGTTTTCATTACCGAGTAGTAACAAGTTTTGGTAGTTATGTTAACGTCACGTGACATAGATACACCTAATAAAAATAATTTTCTTCCCGCCGTAAAACTACATAAAAAATCTTACAATAAAAAAAGCCTGGCGCTGTTATCCAATATAGATATAATAAAAAACAAAACCTTATTTGATTGCACATGTCCATGTCAAAATGAGAAAACAATTTTATAATGTACTCATAAATATCGCATACATACACTTAATTTTAATACATAATAAAATCCCAAAGTTTAATAAGCAAAACTTTACATGTAACACAGTAAAGATTATGTTCAAAAACCTTACGTCTACATAACTCCTATCGCCTCACAGATCGACACCGAGAGCTTTTCACGTTGTTGTAATATTTCTCTTATTTCGCCTTATCTCCCACATAACCAGATCCGCTATGAATGAGTCTGTTGTCCATTAACTAAATTAACACGTCATGTACTACTGTACGGTTGTTACTAAGAACTGTGTTTTTCTGTGAGATTTAACATATTCACACAAATACAAATTAACTACACTAATATGATAAAGAGGAAAACTTTGTTTATATCTTTGTAATGAATAGGCTTAAAAACTACTGGACAGATTTTAAAAATTATTTCACCTTTCGAAAGCTACATTACCCACGAGTAACATAGGCTATATCTACAACATTATACTACAGAGGCGAAAACGCGCGGATCAGCTATTTAAAATATTTAAATTTTAGATAGAAGTTTGAATGGATAGAGAAAAATTAATAGTTAAAAATAATTGTTTAAAAAATTTTGCGTATTTAATATCTACAATGTATGTCTTGATGTTGTGAGGCTTTATCGTAAAAGATTTACGTTAAAACAATTTTACGACTCTTGAATAAAGTTGTACGTTGAAACTTTATGACTGATATTTATTCCCTGTACATACTTACTTTATATTGTTAATAAATATTGTATATTGTTATTAAACTGGGCATGCTTATGATGACACTAGCTTTTAGTCGCGACTTAGCACGCATGAATTTTCCACGTAAATCCCACAGCAAAAGTATATTTTCGGGATGAATGGTAACTCTTTTCTCCGTATTTCCAATATGTATAAATGCAAAGTAAGTAAACAAAACCATCTAACTAACTTATTTTCGCATTTATAAACTGGTATTCTTATAGATTTACGTAATACATTTTCACCATTCATTAATAAATCATCACACATCCAAACCTTTCATACAGCCTCCATGGGCTCACAATTTCTAACATTTCTATTTTTCCCAAAACGTCACTCCTAAACGGACAATTTGCAATCAGCACTAATGAAAGGGCTGTTGATTCAACATTAGATTAGGCTTTTGAAATGCTGAGTAAACCGTATTTTTGTACGTTTGTCATATGTAGGGAGATCTTTTTGACAAGAATTATCAGTACGAGGGAGTTCTTTTTTCTATTTTTTTGCGTTCATGAAATCAAAGCTTTGTTTTGATTAATTAAAGTCAATAATATTGTTGATTTAATTCTATTATTTAAGATCCTCACTTTTTCGTAAATAAAGACAAAATGTTTTACTTCTACATAAAGATTTTTGTAAGTAAACTTAAAAACAATGATTTAAAACCGAATCCAAAATCTACATTAACATTCAGCAAATCGTCTTATTTCATTTGTATGTAACCGAAATGAAAAAACCCAATTCAATTTGCAAAGGTAAAAATTGTAATGCCTATGATTCGCAACCTAATTTCTAAAACGAAATTCGGCTGCCTGCCAAGAGATTGCTTCGGACATTTTGAAAGCATTTTAGCCTATTGACCTGTAACTACCCTCACTCTGATTTTTCCGCATTATTGTTGAGATAGTCAATAGTATTATCTAATATATGTGTTTTTTCCTATTAATCTATTATACATCAGTTGTGCCCCGAGGTTCCACCTGCCAATATCTGTTTTCTTCTTTCATGTAGTATTAGATCAAAATCTTTTCTCAGCGGATGCATATGTCATAACATCTACCAGCATGCCAAATTTTAGCCCGATCCGTCCAGTGGTTTGGGATGTGCGTTGATACATCACTATGTCATCAGTCCGTCACCTTTGAGTTTTATAGGTAGAGTTACGTTATGATACGCTTGTATGATTATTTTTTTGTAGTCATCCAAGTTTGAAACTAACGATCTCCTAATCTGACGAATGAACATATCAAAAAGACAAACGTAAAAACCAGGAGTAGCGTGGGTGGTGATAGTCTATGAAGATATAAAGTAAATGCTTTTGTTTCTAACAAGATAGTTAAGATAATTTTATAGTACTGCAAGCGAAAGAACATGCGGGTCATCTGATGTTAAGTGGTCACTGCCGTATTAACCCGTATCTGTAAAGCATTGCAGTCGATTTATGGTAAACGTCCACATGTCGCTTCGGTTTCATTTTTTGTATAGTGATTGGCGTGACTGCCCCGGTCTAGATGCATCTTTGACTACAGACCGAGGGATTTTAGGTTCGAATCCCGGGGCCGAAGAAAAAAAAATTATTGGGATTTTTCTGACAAAGAAATCTCATTAACAGCCTCAGGGCTGCTCTGGAGTAGGCGGTGTTGGAACACCCCTGTGCCTCGTTTTGGTCTGCGGACCCATCGTGTTTTGAGAGAGATAGAGAGTGTACCTGTGTTCGCGCATCGTCAACAGAGTGCCTACTCAAATGTCCTCAGAAATCGAAAAGGCGTTAAGGGAAGAGAGAATAATGTTCATGACGTCATAATTTTTATACCCATGGAGATCGAACCCACACATTCTCTAATCTAGTCGTCGAATAGACTCGTCTTCTCATTCGAAGAATATAATACAGAACTTTTCTGGTGCAAGATTCATCACACAATTGATGTCAAGGCTGGATTGACTTATATACGGAAACGGAACAGTAATATATATACTAACGGAAAAAACATTCGAGATCATAGAAATATGTTTGAAAAGCTTTCAAATATCGTATCAAACGAATCCGCCTTGTTTCACTTCCGACCTGGATGTGTGCGTGTCGGTTGTTTCGAAATAACAATAGATGTAGAACAATGCGTTTATAGGTCACGGCTAGATTCGGTTATTTGTGACGATTTTTACATGAAAATAATGTTTGAACTGTTATGCAAGTGACAGGGCGGTTTTGCCTTTGGAGATGAAAGAAAGAAAGAAAGAAACATTTGTTAAGACACACACAATTACATGTACACAGTAAAGAACATCAACAACACATTTAGAAACAAAAAGATATATATAACACGTAAATTTTATTTATGAGGTTGCGGTGTGTGTCAAAAAGAGATACCACTCAGGATTTTTTGTGGCTTTGGATTATCTAGTCATGCTTCACAGAGGAAAATTTGAGTTTATGTTTGTAATGTTTACACATAAAATTACTAGATCGATTTTAAACAATTCATTCACCATCTGCAAATTGCATCTTCACTAAGTGATATAGGCTATATTCTACGTGAGAAAGGCTGCGCAGAAAAGGTACTACATATATACAATTTTCAATTTTTAAACTTTTGTTAAATTTTAACGGTTGAAGTAAAGGATATATTTGGATAAATTGGACGAAACTCAGACCACGAAATTTTTTATTACAGTAGCATGGGGAAGTAACATTTTAAATGACTGAGTACGGTCATCAGACACCCGCCGTCTCCTACTTTTTGCCATAAATCTTTCATCAAACCCCTCCTTTGCCTTGGGGCTAGCAAAGCATTTGCGAAACTTCTATAAGAGGTGTTCATAGGCGGTATGTTATAATAAACAAATAAATGTAATAATAATGCAGACATCTACGGGAGTAAACTAGTATTATAATGAAACTATCGAACTACCTTCAACAAACAAAGCATTGTTACTTTACTTTTAAAATACTTTGAAAGCTAAGGAGATATAATTTTAAGATGACAATCTACAGCCTCTTCAGTTGGCTGTAATTGAAAATTGCTAGTAATGACCTTCAGTTATCGCACGAAAATACACCTTTCTACCTCGGTATAGAGTGTAAATTAGAGTGCAGTACCGTGATGTACAGGACAATAGGATAGAAAGAGGGATCTTTTGACAAAGGTAACGATGATGAATAGTTTTATAGTATAGCTAGGTGCAGGCTATATTTAGTTACTGCGCTTTATTAAAAATACGATGTTAAAATCTGCAATATTGATCTCGTAACCGATGAGTTTTACTACGTGATGTATTGATACATTGAGAGAACCTATAAAGTCTTGAATTATCAGGTTTAGACGTTTTTTGTGTTAGTATCAATCTTTTACTTATTAAGTCACATTGCGTTTTAATTTCGATTAAGAATACGATTGGAAGAAATGGCTGCTTAGAATGGGTCGTCTTTTACAAATCTTAAAAATTGTAATTTTCTTATCTGTCTGTATGTGTTTTTATACGAAAAAGTATTATGAATAAATAATTTTGATTAAAAATTTACAATTAAATGGACTTAAACCTTTTCTGTATTATTTATAAAGTGCTTATTCCGAGTTATTATCCACAATAATTGGAAGATTCTCGGAACTTTGAACAAAGCGAGATTGTTATTAGTTTCTATAATAAGGAAATTGCAAAAATAATCCATCACACCTTCATAGCGAAGCCCTCGAGTAATATTGCGGAAAACAAACGTAAAATATAATGAGGGACGGGAAAAAATGGACAGAGACAATCACATTAAAATCTCAGCACAAACGGCTTTAAGGAGAAAACATTTAAATCGTGGATTTTCTAACAAAACAAGCAATTTGTGACTAAGACGTACTCGAGTCGGACATAAATTTTTCGAGAAAATTCCGGGTAAGTGCGAAGCGGCACATTCCATGGATTCCGTAGGTTTAAGTGGTAGTAAGTTTGTACGCAAACTGAAAGCACAAAGCTACAGTGTAAACGAATGTTAAGTATATGCTCAAGACATTCGATTTGTGTACAACAAAGTATATATTGGAGTACAACTAGCAAATAGTAGAACATAGTTTTTTCATTTGATTAATGAAGAAGAAATGGCGGATTTTATCCTTATAATTGGTCTGAACGATCGATGCAATAAAAGAATAAGATGTAACTTTAGAAGATTTTAGTCAATGGTTAAAAAATCATTGAATTTAGAATTTTTAAATAAAGAAATATATTCTTTGAGGATTTTTTTTATCTATCGGAATGGTAATCTAAGGTACATTCCTTCGGGTGGCCCTACAACCACTTAATAATGTACAATTAGTATTAGAAACAGAAGTAAATTATAAAAGTTACTATGAACCCTTACGTCAAGTCAAACAACGTATTAATTTAACGTAAAAATGTTAGAAATCATAACCGTAATTTGTGCAGAACCCCAAAACCGTCACTCCGATAACATTCAATTATAAAAAATCATAAATTAGGACCTTTCAAGGGAAATAGTACTCAAAAATTATTTTCCGCGACGTCCATTGTGAAAATGTCCGCTACATTGAACGCGAACGAATATTTTCGGTCTGTATGAAACTAATGTAATGAGTGTTTTGGTTGACTTTTTCAATAATTTTTCATCTTAATGCTCGTTTGGCTTTCCTTTAAATTCGTGATTTATTTCTTAATGGTTAGGAATTCGTTTATCTCATTTGATTCTATTTTTCATGCGTCCTTTTAAATATTTTTTATATTCTTTTCATTGGTAATCATTTACTAGCTTCTGTGTTTATTGTTATCTCAACTAATATTATAAATGAGAAAGTGATTTTCGTTCTTTTGTTTGTTACCTGTTTACACTTTACCTACTCAAGCAATATCTTGTCTTGAAATTGCATAAATTTAGTTGGGAGTGTGTACTGACAAACTATTAAAAATATAAATAGCTAGTTTCGTATAATCTTAATATGACGAGGGTATAAAATAGGTACTTAAATAATTTAGACGTGTACTTCTTCCTAGTAAAAATAGTAGTTGTGAATACGCTTTGAAAGTCCGTTTAAATGTCACTAAGTTTATTTCACATTGCACTAAGAGTTGGAATTAAGTCGGACGAAGTTAACTTTTAACTTTTAAAGCGGTCAATATAAATTCGCATTTGGAAGTCCGGCGTGGTTATTGCGCTCGCTGGGGAATGGGTTCTTTTATTTTGCACATGATTTGGTATTTGAACGACCATGTTCGATGGTGATATTTTGTAGTGTGCTATTTGACCTAGTATTGCAGGAATTTTAAATTGCGTTTTAGGTTCTACAAATTAACCGATTTCTCGAAGTGATATCCGGAGTCTCTGGATCAATAAAATCCTATCTATATAAGAAATTTCATCAAAATCCATTCAGTAAGTGCGCCATGATTGACAGACATCACTTTCACAGATACCTATGCACCGTATTTATCAGTAAGATGTTGATAAAAAATTAAGTTGAAGTAAAATTTTAACTTTTAAAGCGGTCAATATAAATTCGCATTTGAATGTCCGACGTGGTTATTGCGTTCGCTGGGGAATGGGTTCTTTTATTCTGCACATTATTTGGTATTTGGACGGCCATGTTTGATCGTCACCATTTGTCTTTGTTATTTTCACTTATGTCGATTTTATTTGTATTTGATAAAGTTAAATTAAATCGTATTATCTTTTAAAATACATTTAACAAGCTGGTAAGTCATATAGATAGTAAGACATACGCTTCGCTAGAAGCATAATAATCTCATTTATTTTTAAAATTTCAATTGAAATTTATCAGCACTTTTGCACTAGTGTTCAAATACGTTAATATTGAAAATGGTTTGTTTATTTTAAATAATAGATAATATTAACAAATTAAAAGAATGGGTCTTTTTTGGGAATTGTCTTTTCGATGTAATGGGTACATCGACTCACGATGATGACATCTCTGTACTCCTTAATTTACTTAATACTTAACTAGTAGATAAATAAAGCAGAAAATGTAAAATTCTTAAACTTAGGCGCCATCTTTGCGAGTAATAAATAGACGCCATTAGAAAACTATCTACGAAATGTATTCAAATTTTCATCGGAGCTAATGCGATAGTTTTTCTGTCTATCCGTCTGTCAATTAACCGCGGTAGACTCTGAAAGTTTTAATGCAATAGTTAGAGTAGAGGATTTAGAGGTTACCTTAGGTTGTAGGTATTGTGTTAGGTTATTGTACCATTACATAATTTATATTTTGTATTGTTACCTCTTGATGGAACTGCATCTTGATTCATTTGTAAAAAACACAGCAATTATTTATTTCCTACACTATATTTATATAGCTTCGAACACCATCTCATTACTGTATATAAATAAATTATAAAATGCGTCGAACACTTATTATATAGTACATTGTATGTATGTATAAGTAGTATTTGATAAATGTTCTATTAATACAGGGTGTGGCGTAAAGAGTAGAGAGGACGTTATGACGGTTCAGAAAATATTATGTTCAGTAAAAGTCCCTCGGTTTTTGAGATATTTCATGTTTTCGATTTTTTAAATACACCCTTTTTAATATATGATCAAAAAATTTGATCTTTTCGAATCACATTTTACAAAGCTCAATCATTAGGTTATACAATAAAACTATCTAAGAATGTGACTTGAATAAAACGTGATCTGTATCTATTATCAATTACTATGTAAATTTTAGGTTTGAGTGATCAATGAGTCATTCATTTTGCATAATGAATATAAAAACTTAATGTACCTAGTAAAAGCTAACAGGTAAATCGAAATATGAATATCGTCTTAGAACTAAAACCTAGTTAATTTCGTTCCACATTAACCCTAATGCTTGTTTCATTGTATTTTATTTGTGCTGAGTCAGCGCATTCGGAGGTTCCCACGGCGGCTGTTTTGACCCGCTATCCGTGGAGCTAATTCCGACAGAGTACCTTGGTGCAGACACTGTGACAAACAAAAACATCTTTACGTCAACTTTATGGATTTGTTTTGAAAATTTCATTTGTTGCAAAAAACTTGTGAAAGATGGAAGTTAAAATAAGTAAATATTGGTTTGGTACTTTAAATACTATCTCTCAAAATAACTAGATTTATAATAAAACTAGACCCCGTAGCATGATGTTATATATGTTATATATATATATATATATAATACAGCCACTTGTGGATAATTTAGCTTTCGAATTTTTTAAAATCGGTCCAGTAATTTTTTAGGCTATCCATACAAACAAACGAACAAAGTTTTCCTCTTTATTATATTAGTGTAGATACAATACTTTTCCTTGAATATTTTTATTCTAAAAATTCATTTTTTATTGCCAGTTTCGTAATAAAAATATTTATTTAATTTTTTTAAGAAGACGTTTTTTGCTTCAGAAAATTATATTATATTGTAACATTTCTAAATTAACAATATTTTATTATCCTAAATAATCAATCCAAATTTATTATGACAGCGTTATTTAAAAAATAATTCGAATTAAGCATATTGTCTTGCAAAACCTAATTATAAAATTAATCCGTTACAAAGCAATAACTATTATATTAAAATAAAACAATGATTCGCCATTCCGAGGTTGCCGACGTTTTACGATGTCTTTAGTTAATTAAAAATTCCTTAATATTATTACCAATTTAATTCCATTATTCAAAGCGTTTTAATTAATGATGTAAATATTAAAACGATTGTTAGTTTGGATCTCGTTTTGTATCGTGGGAGTGTTTTGACTATGAATCCATCTTTGTTTTTATGACTTTGATTTATATTTAGGTTAATTAATACATCTGATACGAAAAACATTGTTTTTACTTGTCTGGCGATGGGATAGAGTACGTGTGTCGCCACCCTATTTCTATTTGTGAGTGTCGTAAGAGGCGACAGAGGGTAATTCTGCTGCATAACATCTTAAGCAATACAAGAGTGGGAGCCGAGCATTGCACGATTGGGCCAAGCTCGCACAGCGTGCTCCGCTTGCCTGCGGCAAAAAAAATCAAGCAAAACCTTATCACATAATTTCTATTTCTGAAGCGAAACCAGGGTTTAAACATAGTTTTATATGTTAGTCTATTAACTACTCTGTACAACAGCATAGAACGAGTTGATACCAAAATGAAAGGCTTTAAACGGCTTAGATATTATAATGCGATTCTTTTGTGGAAACCTAAACTTATGGTCATTACTCACCCATTAGCGGGAAAACAGCATTATGGAAAATATTTTTCCGCGTCTGAATAATATTTTGAAGGCTTATTTTTAACCTTGAGTCTTTTAATGCTTTGAATTACTGAAATATCTTTAGAAATTAGGGCAATAACAGTACTGAAGTTTTTCGTAGAAATTATGTCTTTCTAAATAAGTAACTCTGAATGTAGGTAGTCTTCTGCAATATTTTTTCTACGATCGAGATCGCCTAAAGCAATTAGGCCGCCCTTTGTACGGTATTCTTAATTTAGAATTTTTTATAACTTTTGCTAAATAGTAGCCTTTGTTTCTATTCTATTTTAAGTCTCCATTTACATTTATACTTTTATTTACATACTAGCTTTCTGCCCGCGGCTTCGCCCGCGTGGACTACAAAATTCTGTACTTAGTGGATTTTCGAACTAGAAGTGGTATGACAATTTTTACGATTTAGAAACGTACGTTTGTAAGTATATCTCGTCAATCCCTTTAATAAACTTCTATTTTATTCAAAAAGAACTATCCAATAATTATGATTTAATAACTGTTATTTTTTAAGTCAGAAGTATATCCTAAATTAAATATAACAAAAGTGTCACTGTTCAAGTTCGTATAATCCTAATAAATGTATTATAATTTTTTTGCATAATATTTTTATATTTTCGATATCTGTCGTATACTTATAGAATAAAACTTATAGAATAGAATAAAAGAGACGCATTTAACGCATATTTGCTTATATAGGCAAATGATAATTTATGCATGTTGGTTACTCTTTGTTGCGATTGGCCGCCATGATCGTAATCTATTTTGGAGATTAAGAGAAGGCTACATTAATCATTAAAAAGTACTGTGCAAACAACAACTAAAAAGATTCAACTCAATGTACCTACGCACATTGATGATGTGTTTTGATGGATAACTTTAAACCCTCATATCTTCTTTATTTGTGGACCGATTTGAATGAAACAAACACTAAAACATCCGGGGGACTTGCTGTAATAAATAATCGAAAACCGCATTTAAATCGGTTAAGCCGTTTCGGAGTTGACTGCGTACAAACGCCCGACAAACAGACAAACAGACAAAAATTCTAAAAATCATTGTTTTGAGTTTAGAATCACAAATGAAACACGAAACACTAATTTTTCTTGAAAATATTAAATGTACAGACACGGCCAGTCTACGATTTTATTATATGTATAGATAATAATAATAAGCCATTATTTGAATGTATTTCGTTCACGTTTATTATTGAGACGTTTATTCACAAAAAATAATTTTTAAACTCGATTTATTTGAAAAAAACAACATCTA
>LQNK01001040.1:226360-245549 GCA_001586405.1 Phoebis sennae
TTTGGAGGAGTAGATGTTCAAAGAAACAGACAGACAGACAGACAGACAGACATGAAAGAAAAAAAATATTGATTTGCCTTCTGTATCCCTTATATTATCGCCCTGTATTAAAATTTCCCCAATATATTCAATGTACAAATTTTGACTTGCTACGATTTTATTATATGTATTGATATAGTCTGTGTCTTGGGCCTCAGAGTAATGGGAAACTCTTTCTTCTTCATAATTTAATGTAAGACAGAGACACAGAACCGATTTGGATGAAGTTTTGTACAATACTAGTTTGAGACCCGAGAAAGAACATAGGATAGTTTTCATCCCGGAGATACCCCGGCAATGTGAAATATACGCGACAGAAACCCCGGGGCACAGCTACCACTATAAATAGTGATTGAAATTTATACTCTGTCTACGTTATTGATCTTTAACCTAAATCTAAATATTCATGTTTTTAATGAATGAAATAATATCTATATTTAAAAAACCTCCTAAATGACAGTTACATTAATAAAATGCTTACACTCCCAAAAAAATATGCATTTAGCTAAATTATGTCTTGTCCATTTGAATTTATAATTAAATAAGTTATTTTATAATACAAGATATTAAATTTCTAACAACTCAACACATGTTACGTCATCGCTGTCGCATTCGAAAATAAAAAAGTCATAAAATTAATTTTTAAACATATTAAATTTCGGCTTATTAAACGGCAAACCACGTAAAACAAACACGGACCACCCGCGAGGTGAGTTAGTGGTCGTAAGGCATACGACATAATGTATCATTAGAAATTAATTTATTTGTGACATCTGTGTGTTTAGTGTGGCTTTTAATAACGATCGTTTTGTTTGGGTAAGCTTTTGGATCAAAATTAAAAATGAATGAACTGTAAATATACTACGAATGATGTAATTAGAATAGGATATATTTATCTGGTTTTATTTATAAAACTTCAGTATGAAATGAAGTAACAAAATTCACAATTTCATCAAAATCTGTTCTGTAGTTGCGGCATGACTGACAAACACACAACATTCGCCTTTATAATACTATAGTAAGAATAAGACAAAAATTAAAGTACATTAAGTGTACATTGTTAAAAAATTTTGTTTATGACAAAACATATGAATATAAATTGATTTGAAATACAATTGTACATATTTCTGACTAGAAATTTGATTTACATATTATAATATGGTTCATAAAACTTCTTCCTTTAAAATATGGTTCATAAAACTTCAAAAAACAAAACATCAAATTTAGTTTTAAACAAAGCCAACGTGAGCACATTAATGTCTCATCTACACAAACATAATGCTATCAATCTTCCCTTTAAAGATTTATTCGAATTATAACATTTCTTTGATTTTTATTAAACCTTTGTCTATGCTTTATACAGGGGGATTATTTTAGCAAGTAGCATGTTCAATATTTGATTCTCATTCCGAATATCAATGAAATAATTTCATTTTTTCGTACTCAAAAATGTTTCCTAAATCCTGGATTCTTTCCAACAATCGTATCTTAAAGTACTAGTAAAAACTTGAATCACACTACCTTTATTATCGTAAGCGAGGCCCTAAATTTTAGAATATTTTAGGATATATAATGGGGTAGTTCTTTACGAATACTCATGACCTTTCGTTGGTTCGAATTAAAAATCATGCTGTATATTAGAATCTCTTGATTTATAACACCACCCGATACTAGACATAACCATTTTATGTTTTTATTACTAATTTTACTAATTAGTTTTGTGATAGGAAAGTTTTATTTATGTAATTAAATACGATCTTTATGTACGTACTAGCTATGCCCAACGGTTTCACCCATGTATGTCTGTTTCCCCGTTCCCGTGGAATTTAATCAAAATCCTTTCTTAGCGGATGCCTACGTCATAACATCTACCTGCATGCCAAATTCAGCCCGATCCGTCCAGTGGTTTGGACTGTGCGTTGATAGACACTATGTCAGTCACCTTTGAGTTTTATATAAGGTGTTACATAGCCTAGCGTTTGACTTGTTTACAGGACATTCAGAATATGTTTCTATACACGTAAAAAATAATGAAAGGTCGGCGAGGCTTTGTTAATTTCACACAGTAACACCTTATATGTATAGATTATCTTATTAAAATTGAATGGTTTTTCTCCAGTTTATAATATTTACATTGCGTTAGGTTAATTTGTTAGAATTTAAAATTAATAACTGCTATTTTGAAACTCTTAATTAAAACAATGAAAATAACCTAATATAATTATGATTGATATAACGATGCTGACTTTGTTTACAAACTAAATAATTGAGCATAATTATTTTGAAATACTGGATTATAATAATATTTATGAATTCTGAGAGGGACGTGATAAAATAATTTTCTATACGAGATAGATATAAACGTACATAACCTTTATATCATATTGATGTAAATATATTTTCAACCTCATTATTATCTTCCTGCCAGTAATATATGTTACATAGCTGTGTCCCGCGGTTTTACCTGAGTAGTGCTGTAATGCTAGACAGTTTTATATAGCCTTTCACATGACCTACCTATCATAATCGAAATAATTATTAAAAATAGGTTTTTTAATTTGCGTATTTGAACAAATTTAACGCTTCGTATTATTAGTACCTATATAGTTTAAAATTATGTAAATCATGTGGGTGAGTGAATTTTAAATTTTTTGTCAACGACGCAATCATGAATAAATTCAGATAGAGTTAAGATGCTTACGTCGTTTATTTTATTGCTGATATTTTCTAACAAAAAATCCCAAAGAGAATACAAAAGCCAAAACAACGGCAAAATAAAATAATACAAAGGAATTTGCATTCCTATCAGCATTCTGGAGCGATTTTAATCGTCTCTCATTAAGCACATTGCTCTGCGTAACCACGCAGTTTACGACTGCCATTTTGAATTAATTTCATGAAAAACAAAATGGCGATGCGTCGCTATAAAAAATATTAATCGCGCGACGGCAAGGGAATAATTATCACTTGCTTATTGCGTGTGGTCATCAAATTCTTCAACTCTGTACATAGCTGGATTAGGTAATAAATAAATAAATATTCTGGTATATTTAACACTACGCCATATAGTACGAAACTAAACAAAGCTACGTAAACTAGATGTCTGATAGACATACTAAAATACCTTTTTTGTAAACACATACTACATACCTAAGATATATTATCACTCACGCTTTTCTACTCGCTGGGATCGAACCCACACCCTCCGACGGAATCCATTGCTATATTCACTTGCGCCAATCAGATCGTCATACTCACAGATAACTTATATGACCTACAGCTACCTAATCAGGATCTAGTATTCTAGATTCGTTGAAAGTTTATATCGTGACATAAAACAGTCCAAAAATGAAGTATATAGAGAAGATGCCGTATTTTACACACCTAGTGTTCTACTCACTTGGACTATTACCAGTTATTACTGGACAAACAACCCCCTACGACTAAAACTTAGAAAGTTCCCAGTACCAATAATTCTTAGCCTGTTTTTGCGATTAATTGCAAAACGTAGAAGCAATATTACAATACCACTAATTTCTGTTAGCCTCTTTTAACGGCGTTTGAAGTTGTCACTTACCATATCAATATAAATAACAGATGTACTACCATTTTACATAAAATCAATGACATTAAAATGAAACAAACGATTCAAAGACCGTAAAAATAGCTACCATGCATTTCAAATAGAATTTGTACCGAAGACGGTGGTGCTGAAATATTCAGACGGTCTATTCCGACTGACAGTGATAGGTTTTAGTATTTATAGACTATGTTAGGTCTCAAAGTAGGCTATGTAAGCCTTGATATACTTAATTGTATCAGAATAGCTAGCAATCAGAGGAAAAGCACAGTAACGTCTACACGTAATACATATAAAACCAAATTTTCAAATTTTACGAAGGATTTACCAAGATATTTGATGAACATAGGTAAGGCGTTCAAGCCCTTCTCGAGAAGTCATTTTTTCTACAAATTTTTGATAATGACTACGAACAATAAATGAATAAATGGATTCATAAATAGTAACGTTTTGCAAAAACTTATATCTTAACTTGTATATAATTTCTTTATTTCATTTTTCTTATATAACACCTGATGTTAAGTGACTGCGGTCAGTCCCATGAACATCTAAAACAAAGTAAAGAATTGATAACAGCAGAAATAAATTCTCAAAAAACATCATGAGAAATTTATTTTCCATTTGTTTTCCGGTATCAACTAAAAAAATATTTATTCCACATTAAATGTATTAAATTAGAAATGTGACAGAACGTGGAAAAGCACATGTGTATATAGGGTGTAATAGCGGTGTCAGTACACCACTATTGTGGGTTTTAGATGTCAGCACTGACACACATCAACTGAAAGCATTATTTATAAGGACTATTGGAAAAGGAATGATATATTTACTTTAAAAATAAAGACAGAACTTAATTTTTTTGTTGATGAAGATAATTTGGGCTTTGAAATGTAAATCTAAGATGATAGTGAAGTTAAGTAAATTATTGGTGTGCGTAGTTTGAAATAGTATATTTAAAACATTAACAAATAATATTAATTATGTAAATGTTAATGATGTTTTCAAAGCGTCTTGAAGGCAGATTTGTTAAAGAAACTATTGAATTAAATATGGAAAATAAACATTTTGACTTTGACTTTGAAAAATAAAGTTTTATGGAATTCAATTTATCATTTTTATTCAAAATCCGTTTGGTTTCGGTTTGAAACATATAAAATAGATAAAAAATTCATCGGAACGCATGAAAATTTGTTACACTGTGTTTTTATTGTGTATTTCTGTATTATCTCCCGAATTCAAAATATATTTCTGACATGCAAAGTTTTGTTATTACTTTGATACATGAAAACGGGTAGAATTTATTGTATATTTTGGTTTTTATTTTTAAACTGGTTTGTTTTGAACATAAAAGTACTAAATCCTAGTAAAATCATAAATGTAAAAGGTTGGGTATTTGATGTTTGTGTCTAAATCACGCCGCAACTATTGAACGGATTTTGATAAAATTTTGTATATAGATAGGCTATTATGTAATAGTTTACCTTTAACAGAAATTAGTTCTACTTATATTACTTAATAATTTGGAAAACAATGCTATTATGCACCTTAAAAGCTGTTGAAAATGATATGTCTGTATTAGGATACATTTTGACTTAGACGTTGAATTAATTGTGTAATATATATATTTTTTAGAATTAATAAAATGGATAATATAGAATGAGATGAAGTGAAAATAGTCTAAATCATGTTTATAAATTCTTAACTTCTTAAAGTAGGATTGACCAAACTAGAAGAAAACTCAAAATGTTAATTTCAATTCTTCAGAACCATCGGCCTTCAGTCCACATCTATCTATAATTCATAAAAACCCTGCCTTTTAACGAGAGCGTACGTTGAAACCACTTACAAGTTACTCATTAGAGACGGAATAATTGATAAACAATTGTCTAGCTGTACGTAGCGAAGAGTTATGTGCTAATAAACTTTTAATCTAGAATTTTTATGGAATAGCCACGCCCTGTTTTACCCACGTATGTCACTTTTGATTGAAATTAAATATTAGTAGGATAATTATAAATAAATATTTTACACTACGCCATTTAGAAGCTTATTCTATAGAAGGAAGATGGTTGATATTTAAACATACATTTTTTCTTTTGTATATTCATACAACGTTCATCAGAGGTTGCGCAAAAGAGTAATGTATTGATTCTAAAGTTATTAATATATTTAATTTGTTAGGAAGATCAAACTACAGGAAAACGTTTTACCTTTTAGATACAAAACCACAATAATGTCTTTCACAAATTAAAAACTTGTTGAATTAATTCCTAATTTCATATTTTAAGTTGATTTGTTAGTATCGTCTTGCTTATCAGTATCCCTGTAATCCTTTCCTTTATATCGCTAAAACAACAATATTACAAGATTTGAGTGTATCGTACATTCAAAATACTCATCCTCAATAAAAAAATCCGAAAAATAACCACAAATAACCTGCTTTATTTTTATCATACAACAAATGTTCAGGAAAAATGTTATAATACATAACCCACGTCAAAGTCGCCGATTGGGTCCTGTCAAATGTGGGTCCACTGGTAAGTTTATCCGATCAAACGAAATTGGGTTGAATATATCTTAAGCGTTTTATTGCATCAAAATAATGCCTCTATCGAATACTAATTGACTTTTCCTTGTAACTTCCTTCCTTTTTATCGTCTGCAGGGAAGGAAGCCTGTTTTATATACTCGCAGTTCTTTCTAGTAAAAAAAATATATAGCTATTGATTTATTCATTTAGATATAGTCAATAATATCATACAACTGGATATTTTAACTGCGAAAGTTTGTGAGGATGTGTGTTTGTTACTCTTTCACGTAAAAACTACTGAACCGATTATGATGAAACTTGGTGCACATATAGGTAAGAATTCAGAATAACATATAGTCTACTTTTAATCCCGGAGTTGCCACGGGATCACAAGTTACTCGCGTAGTTTTATATAATTAGGTACATAATCAGTATTTATATACCTAAATTGTTTGTTTAAAAAAGGTTTTCCGTAATAAAAATAGCGTTATCTAGCCTTTTATGTTCATTTTTTATATTAGTCTCACTTTGTCATTTTCTTGTACTTTTTACCTAAAACACCTTAACAGAAGATTTGAATCTAGGATTTACCAGCTCTTGCCTGCGTCTATTTTTCATCTATTTATAATCTATGCTACCGTACAAATCTGTCCAGTAGTTTTTACATGAAAACAGATACATTCTTACAAATTATTATGGATAGTAAACTGTTAAAACGTATATAAGACTTTTTCATGAACAGTATTACCTGTTCTTTGATATACGCATACAATTTCAGACATCAGATCAATGATAAAAAATCCCCCACGTGCAATACTCGTACAGTAAAATAACGAATACCTTGCCTGATTTACGACTTTCCGAGTGTAGGGAACTTTTGCCTTGATAAGTGCTTTCGCAATTATATCTCCGTTTTTGAAAGGGTTTTCCTATTTAGTTGTTTTAAAACAATGCACCGTTATCACTTTAAAGGAAGACTTATGAAATAAAGTTCTTTATGAATTGTAGATCAGTAATGAAACTGACATTTGAAAGAAAGAAATGTGTTCTTTATTTTATTTTACTAGTTGCGCGCCATGATTGCCCCCGTATACTTCCCGCTTCCGTGAGATTTATGGGATATAAATTATCATCTGTCCTTTGTCAATTTTCAAAAAATATTTGTACCAAAATTTCATCCAAATCGGTTCAGTTTATACGTGAAGAAGACAGACAGTTTTACTTTCGCATATACGCACACATAGTATTAAAGATACTTTGTGATTTACGACTTTAGAAGTGGAGCGAGTAGGGAACCGTTAAAAGCGATAAATGTTTTTTGCAATTATACAGTTTTTAAAGGGTTTTTCCTATGAGTCTGGTGTTGTTGAATTTTTAAATAATAAATATTATTCTTATTTCAGGTAATCATCTAACTTATTTCTAACGTGAGTTCTTCGATGTTCGTAAGTAGTAATGAGTAAGTTAAATATGTCTATTTTTGCATAAAAAAAGTAATGAATTTTATTAGCAGAATTGTGGACACCGGACACGCAAAATATGAAGAAATAAATAATATACATAATATAACTCGGACTAATTTGAAATTAATTTCATTTGTCGTTTTTAATAAATAAAAACAAACATAACACAAGCTTCACAAGGACTGTAATTCAGGTTATCGTAGATATAGTGCAGACAATACATATTATGAGAATCCGTAAAGTAGTTTTTAATTACTGCAACACCACAAAATTACATACATCCATTGTGTAAAATTACCTCTACATCTGTACCAAATACACATAGTTCAATCACGGGAATTAAACTAAATTCAAGGAGAGACCTAATTAAGTTGTATGTCGCAACAATGTATTACGACATACTTGCTTTTGCCCGCAATGTCTCTCGCGTGTTCCTTGTCTAGCAAGAGCAATTGTTATCTTAGGGATTGTATTCGTATATATTAACGCAATGTAGAACTGATTTTGAGTCCTAAGTATATCGAAGGTCCAAGGACAGGCTATTTACTCATGTCTCATTTTTCTCGATATCAAAAAAGTGGAGGTTCTTGTGAAGTATTTTCTTGTACAAATTATTTATTAATTATTTATTTATAAATTAATTGAGACCATATATAGCCAATGTATGGTCTCAAATCTCAATAAATAAGATGCAGCTAAATAAATTTTCCAATGAGAAAATAAATAAACTATGAAACATTTTTTTAAATTAATTAATAATGATTTAATAATTAGCATGCTAGAGTTTTAAAACAATCAGTCATTACTAACATCATTTCAATTTATTTTGTAACATATTTCAAGACAATAAACAAGCGGATTGGTGAGCTTACATTTCATAATTTATACTATGACATTCTGTCATGTATTGCATTTTCATTAATACATAAAAAATAAATTACACAAAGTTGCACTATCATTTTTTTTTTGTAAGACTGGCAACACTTTTTAAGTCTAAATAATAAGTATACAAAATGACCGGTCAAAACCGTCACAAATTGCAATTTCGTATTTGTCATCTGAGTTAAAAAAAACCCAAAAGCTAATTAAAAAAACAAAAGCATCAGATAAATAATTTGTAATTCCCGCCGTTCTAATTACAGACCGGGCAATCTACAAAACGTCTAGATTAGTCATTTCGCAAACATAACTCAATTAGCCTAACGTTAGGTTAGGGTTGTCAACTGACTGAAAAATTAGAAAAAAATTCTAAAATTTAAAAACAGTTTTGTATTTTCTGAACTATAAAAGTTAAAGAGAAGATAAGCGAAATATAGTTATGTTCTTAAAGAACACAGAAATAATAATATTACTGATGTAGCAGTAGTTTAATGCTGGATTTGCTATAATTTTGGTAGATTCGACTAAAGTTCACAACGCTTTATTATAGATAGTACAATTTATAATTACTAATTTCGAGTAATGTTAATCGCCAATTTTCACGTAAATCCATGGATTTTATACTATTTTATCTCAAACTAGCTGTTCTACGCGGCTTTGTCCCTAAGACATAATGTTATAAAACCTAAAGCCTCCTGCGATTTACGATTAATCTAGTACGAAAAGATTTTTTAAATCGGATCAGTAATACTAATTCCTGATGTTAGTGCGATCAAACAAACAAAACTACAACTTAATTATTAAATAGATAATGTTCAGTGTTTACTCTATAAATGAATTTTAATAGTTAGGGAGTTTAAATGTATATTGATATTTTTGACAACCCTACGAACCCCGTGACAGAGCTTAGATAAATGGCTGTTTTAAATTATTTCAGTTTGATATTCCGCTGTAAACTAGCCGTAATGTAAACCGGCATTTTTCATGCGCGTCGGAATTCGTTTAGTTTATGATTTATTGAAACTATTTATCTCATTCGCATATATATTAACTGATTTGTAACCATATCTGTTTTCACCATTTTTAAAAGACAAATACATTAATGCAATTATATTTTGAAAACTCTTAAAATAAATAAAAATGAAGAAATAAGATTTTAAATAGCCTTTTTCTTTAAAAAAAGAGTTTGATTAAACACTGATTGATTTTAAGATATTGTTGAAAATAGTCTCGTAGTCATTGCATTTGAAAATTAATGGCACAGAATTACCGATTAAAACTCAGGTTTATAACATTTTCATATTGGCTATATAACATAATTGTACCTTAATAGAGTTCATGAATGGTGTTCTAAGTGCAATTCCAAACCCCTTACATTTCTAAAGACATTCTTGAATAAGGCTTATTTTGACACAACACCTCATTATCAATGGATACGTTAAGACCCATTCACGGGAGATTAATTGAATTTGATATTAGAAACCAATTTCAAAGGGTTTCAAATTTGAATGTCATATAAGTGTCAATTATCACACAAACAAGATTGTCTAAGACCACCCTCACACTGGTCGGGACGACAACGCGACATTGGTATTATTTTACTTACATTAAATACCATCGTGTGTAAAGAGCGTCCAATGCAGGAATTGTACTGGATTCTGCGAACATAATATTGAGATATTCGATAAATCTATTTTAATTTGGAGATAGTATTTGCCTATATCAAATGTCAACATCCTTATATTTTTGTCCTCACTTAACCAAAGGGTAAAATAAATTAAAGTAATCACATATTTAAATAGCTTCTCATATGGTATTAACATTGCGAAGCTCTTTACACCGCCCGGCTAATGTTGACGCGTGTATAGATCAATGTCGCTCAACATTAGCTTGTAATCTTTGTAGTATCCGTGCCGTACCGACAAATGAAGTAACCGCTTAAGTCTGAGGGTAGGACCAATTAAAATTTCGCATTATCGCCCTAGGCCACGAGACGTAATCTTGAACAAAATGGTTTCCGATGACGGCTTAAATGTACCGAAATTATTTTATCTGAGGTGTACCCGAATTGAGATTTCAATTGCCAATCATCCGAGCGCTTCAATAGTATCTTGTAATTGATATTAACTTTGAATATTGAGGGGGTATTAAGGGACTGCCATTGTAGAAGAGAGACAAAACACTTCTCATCATGTTAAATTAACTGTTATTCTGTTTATTTTGAACTTGATAAATGTATTGTAATGTACGTTTACTTGTAGTAATGTATTCTAAATTGGAAAACTTTAAACACAAAAGTGAACGGATATGCTATAAAATAATGGAGATGACGTGCTATAACAATGTGTGGCGTAAAGAGTAGATAATATGTATCGCCAAAAAAATTATATTAACTACATCATTACACGAATAAAATTAGATCAATCTCTACATAAATAAACTTATATACAGAAGAAAAACATAAGTGAACATCTGCTCAGCTTAGCATTGGCTTACTTAATATATGTTGGGTTGACATTGGATAATTTATACATACATACAATATATATTGTACTGTTACCTCCCCATGAAATTGCATCTTGATTGATTGACAAAAATGACAAAATAAATTCCATACACTTAATATTCCGTGAGTTTCTCACCAGCCAGGTCTGCAGTTCCCTGTCAGGGTATAATAGGAGAGGCATCATACAAGTTTTCAGCTTGCCTCAAACACCTCCTCAGAAAATCTTCCTAGCTCTAGAATATAAGTAACTACTTCTACTCTTCTACTATCGGTAAACTAACCGCCCTACATTTTTCACAATCCGTAATCAGTAATCAGTGATGTAACAAAAGTTTCGTTTATTACTTGTTTCCCGAACTTCATGAAACACTAATATGTTATATTTATGTAAGTTTGTACTTAATCTCTGACTGGGCTTCGCACGCTAAATGCGCATTAATAATAAATATAGCAAAGAAGTTCGGTGGCCCAAGTAACGGAGTTTAATTTTAGTATATTAAATTATTAATAAATTATTGTTTAATTATTTACTGGCTGCGCTCAGACACTTATCATTAGGTGAATCGCATGCTCTTCTAACCTGATATACCATAAAAAAAATATTAAAAAATAATTAGTATGACCCCTTTTGAATAACTAAGATTACGACTATAATCTATATATCATGCACTGGTAAAGTATTTATACTGCGTACTCCTTTACAACGTAAGTATGTGGTGTGTGTATAGGGTGTATATTTCATCAAAATCGCTACAGCTTATCACTTGGCAATACTACAACCCTGTAATTAGGTTTCAACTTACCAACCTTTATTACAGCTACTACCATTTGCAGACAATCGATGTAAAACCTCCTAAGAAGTTTTTTATATATAGAAAAATAGGGCAAGCGAGCAAACTATCCACCTGATGGTAAGTGGTTACCGCCGCCCATAAGCGCCCACAATACCGTGGGTATCGTGGGTGTGTTACTAACCTTTTAAAAAGTGATATGCTCTCTTGAAGGCCCCTATATCGTATCTATAACTGTCATCTCAATCACCCGTGACCATCACTGTAAAGTGACCAAAACCTCGGATTAAAAAGATTTTTTTTTCTTTCTCTATCATATTTGGGTATTAGGAGGTAGGGATGTATTTTTTTCCAATATGTTTAAAATTTTTTCAAAATCGCTACAGCCTATCACTTAGCCATGCTAGAACCCTGTAATTAGGTTAAATAGCCATTTAAAAAGTGATATGCTCTTCCCTTGAAGGCCCCTATATCGTATCTATTCTGTCATCTCAGTCACCCGTGACCACGCTCACTGTAAAGTGAAGCATCGGGTTATTTTTGTTTTCAATATGTTTTAATTTTTTTCAAAATCGCTACAGCCTATCACTTGACCATGCTAGAACCCTGTAATTAGGTTAAATGATGGCTGCTACGATTTGCAGACGCAATCGATGTAAAACTTACTAACGAGTATTTTTCTTCCCTTTCGCGGAAATTGCCCCACATTAATTTTGTTTTTACCGCATTTAAAATTTTATAGTGTTGAAATTATAATGGAATTCCGACTTGCATGAAAAGATTATTGATTACATGAGTTAGATTCTGTTTTAGGAATTCGTTAGTTATTTTATGTGATAAGTTTTGACTTACTATAAAAATAAATAATCCTTTGAGATTGACGCGTATTATATATTTAAACCAAACTAAATGGTTTACAGAATTAATTTTTTTTTTGATACTGGTATAATCCATTTTTTATATATTCCTCATGTGAAAATTATATTTAATACCTCAAAAGCATAATTATAATATTAAGCTGAAATTTTTGTGTTAGATAGATCAATAATCAAGGGCTATATAAAATTGTGCTATGAGCGAAACCGCGCAAAACAGCTAGTTAAAATAAAGCCGTAAAATCGCATGTACTTTTAATTAGTGTAATTAAGTAATAATCGAAACAGCCGTTTTGACTGTCACCGATAGTTTTATCACAGTCATTTGGTTATCGGTTAAAACAAGTGTTATTAATAACTGTTATTGTTATTTAAACTTTATGCCGTTTCACTGATACGTTATTTCACTGATTCGATTTAAACTTTCCTGGATGATGGTTTAATAGTATTGAATTATCTTTTTATTGTAGGAAATTAAACGTGATTTAATGCAATTGGTTTATTACTTCCTGTTCCGCATGGTTATACTTATAGCCTGGTTTTACACCAGGCTATGCATGGCCCGTAAAAAATCTTCAAACATCTATTAGTTTTGGAGAATGTAAGAAACAAACAAAGAAAATTTTCTGTTGTATAATTTTTTAGATTTATTTACCGCGCCTTCGCTCGCGTGAAATTTCACGCGGTTAAATCGGTACCTATAAATTAACAATTTTCTATCACCTAATCCAACTATCCGTGTGCGAAATTTCACCAAAATTCCTTCAGTATTTGCGTCGTAATGGACACAAACAACACATCTAAAAAATTTCGCATATCCATAGACTTCGAATTTAACAAGAGCAACGCCGCGGGTAGAAGCTATTTCAGTGAAAAACACCATTACATATTCAGAACCTTCAAATTTCCTAATATTTACATAACAGTTTGACTCTTTACATGCTTTTGAATGAAGGAATTGAATATCAAATATAGGATTTACATGATTTATTACATTATTTATCCGATGTATGTAAACTAAACTTGAATCTGATATTAGATTTACTCGGTCGGACCAATAGCGACAATCGTGGAGCGACGAACGTTGGATATGCTAGTTAATAACATTTACGATAACTGGACAGGGCAATGTAGAACTTTGAATAAATTATTAAGTAATTAATTATTCTAGAACATTTAACACTAAGCAAAGCTTGTACTATGGAAACTATTACTGATAGATATGCTTAAACATACTTTTTTTAATACATATATACTATAGATTGATAAACACCCAGACAGTGGAAAATTATAATACCTCATAATTTTCTACCCGTGAGGATCGAACCCACATCCTTTGGTGGCATAGACCTCGTCAATTAAAGGACCGACCGCTTCGTTGGTTCAGTGGTTTGCGAGTTGCATGATACAACTGATGATGTAAAAAAATGTCTGGCAGGGCATAAATGGCCTTGCCTTTCAACAAAAATAGATCAGTGCATCGAATTTAACATCCGTCCCAATATGGGTCGCAGGACTTTTGATTTAGTTAAAAGCCCGTGTGGTACACATAATATTAATATACCAATCAAAAGGCATTAGACACATTAATTGCCAACGTAACACAAATGTACCAAACGGTATTAAACATAAAACATCACACAAATTAATATTTCTGTCTTTATATCAATTCTAGACCTATACCATTTTACGGCAACCTCAAGTGGGTTTGGTAAAAAGCTATAATGAAATGCCCTAAAATTGTAAGATTAAAAAGAATAATTACGAAATCAAAAAAATTCGTATACCACATCCATAGAATCGTTCACAAAGTATCGCTTCAAATGTCTTCGCTATTGATTTTGTGTAGAACACGAGGTATCCCGGTGAAGTATGTAAGGACTCGTTTAGCATTAGAATGCTAGGATTGCGTTGCGTCAGCCTAAATATTTCGACAATTTTACCCCTTTACTGAAATTAATATATCAACGTTAACTATAGAACGAGCTTCGCAAATAAACTTGTCAAATGAGGGCAAAACATCTTCTTGTGTTTATTCAAAAATAATGCAATTAGGGGAAAACATATTTTTTACCATTATCTGAGTAGAACAACTACAATAAGGTCATCAATAGTATGTTAGGTAATCTATAGCATGTATGTATTTATAGAAAAAGGATGTCTATCAGTGATCCAGCTTCCATAGTACAAGCTTGGCTTAGCTTGGGACTGGGTAGCGTAGTGTTAAATGTCTCTAAATATTTATTTATTTAATGAATAAAGATCTTTTAACTTCACAAAACAACATATTCCCTCCAATAAATAAAAAAAGACACTGGTGGATTAGAACATAAATCAGACCGAACTACCCTGAAAAGTGTTCATAAAATATACTAAAAGCAAGATGAATCATAAGCATTGGAAACTCACCAAGTATCATTTGAAATGTCTCGACTATTGATTTTGTTAAGACGTCGAGGTTCGGGTGAAGTATTCCTAAAGACCCGCTTAGCATCAGAATGCGAGGATCGCTGACGGTTAAATAACAACCGAATTTCAGATATCTTGCCTTTATGCTTGCTTTATTTAATCTGTACGTATTTCATCTATAATCAATTTGATATTTTTTGTCTTTATGTGACTTGCATACGCCAAGTTGAATTCGAAAAAGAGCTATACTCCTAATTCTTTCTTTTCCTCTTTTATCGTAACCATATATTACAGTTAAGTGGACCATGTAAAACGTATCTCATAAGTTTATCATTAACTGTCAAATTCCTTCGAACTCATATATTTGAATGGTGATCATCCTTTTAACTCGCTTTATCATAGGTGAAGAATTTTTACAGACTTTAAGAAAGAATAAGGTTAGGTTAGAAAAGGTGAGTGGAGAAGTGAATTTTACGTTATAAGACGCAAGATAAATCAAACATAAGCATTGGAAGCTCACCAAGTATCATTTGAAATGTCTCGACTATTGATTTTGTTTAGACGTCGAGGTTCGGGTGAAGTATTCCTAAAGACCTGCTTAGCATCAGAATACGAGGATCGCTGACGGTTAAATATCAACCAAATTTCAGATATCTTGCCTTCGTATCGCTTCATCACGTATCGACTGCGTTCGTTTTAGAATCGTTTTCATTGATATAATAAATTTAATGTTTAGTATCTTTAAAGCTACAAAGAGTATTTTATTATGCTAACTGTTCGGCGCGGTTTCACATTCATAGTATGAAAATATGTTGCGTTTAATATAGCCTATGTCAGTAAAGATACTGCAGTGATGAAAATTTTTTTAAGGTCGATACAGTTGTTTTTGTGTGTAAGCATTAAAACATAAAAATAAAGAAATGTTCCCTTTTTTATAAAACTAGTATCTATATAGCCTAGATACATTCAAGTTTCTAAGTATTTTTTAAATATTTCAATTTTGAACGTAAAATTTACTTACAAGTCATTGTACCATTAATTACAACGTTAATCTATCTTGTAGTTAGTAATTTTACTTTTTAAGTTCAAAGTTGAAGTAATCAAATGGACATATTCTTTAATAACAAAATCAATAACAATTTGGTCTAGCCTAGCGGGACGAGGTACGACCTTAAACCCTTCAGGTAATTCGGTCGTTATATTTTTGGATTTATGATTTTAGTAACTAGATTGCTATAATGGAAGAAATCGTTATTGTAAATAGGATTTACTGATTACATTTTTATTTGGTTAGAATATAATACTTAAGAAGGAATAGTTGTGTATTGCATAAAGAAAAGATATAGCCAACAAAGTATAAGTGACATGTAAACATGCCGGTCTTATCGCCAATAACTATCTCTTCTAGACAATCTAAGAAGGAATAGTTATGTATTGCACAAAGAAAAGGTATAGCAAAAAAGTTTAGCTTAAAGTGACGTACATATGCCGGTCTTATCGCCAACAGCAATCTCTTTTAGACAATCTACAAATACTAGAAAAAGCTTATTAGAGTGTGTTGGTAATGGTTACGTAAATTCATAAAATAAAAGTGTTTCCAGATTTTTAATCAGTTTTCGCTTACTTTTTGTTGTATCACTGTTCAACGTACATACATTTTTCATTCGTTTTCACGGGCTATTAAAGGCAAACAAATAGTAAGAAGATAATCGCTCTAATTCTTAAAAAAACTGATCATTATATTAAAATAAGGAGTCCCATACGTGTACCACATGCTTTACAAGTCAACCATTACGTCAAATTATTTGGAACTAAAGGATCCGACCCATTAAGTTAGATTTAGTTACATCTTGCTAAATCAGATACAAAATTAACGCTCCAATTCGTTTTATTATGTCGATATAATACAGTATCCCGTTCCCAGGATAATACGAATGTTCAATAAAACTGCGTTCACACGATTTCCGCATTGTATTTATTATGTATGTTGTGTACGTCTTTTTTCTGTTGGAGTGTTAAGACGATATAAATTATAAGAAGATAGTTTGTTTATTGTAGATTTACTTATAACTTGAGATTTTCTGGACCAATTCGGCAGAAAATTCGTCGGGATATAGGTTAGGACCAGGAGAAGACATAGGATACATTACCTTATTCACCTGATTATAAAATTTTGTGTCGAGTCTCACTTCTTATTATGTTACAGAAAAGAAAATTTATATGTTTGTCACTTATTCTCGAAAAAAGTACAGCACAAATTTGAAACTACGGAAGACATGTGTATTCATTATACTACGCGTACAAAGCCATAGTCAAAACCTAGTATTTCATAAGCCTTTATATTGGAGCTAATCCTTAAGAGAGTCCCTACTCAACTAGTAGTTGATGCTTCAAATAATAGTATCACCTTCAGACGACCACCGCCTTACAGATAATGAAGTGCATCTGATTGCAGGCCGCTCAGTGCGTGTTGAAATTACAAGGTACCAGCCAATTAGTTCGCAGTTGCAACGCAAAGTTGCCATGATTACAGTCTCCGAGCTAATAGCCCGCACTTGCTACGGGGAATTTAACTCCACAATTGTTTGGGGGAAAATATGACATGTATACCTTTGTTAGTATACTTTCGATTTTATCGTATAGATTTTGCCGATCTGAAACCTACACCTTTCAAGTGAGTTGAGGTTGAATGCAGGCCAGCTCATCTTTACTAGAATGATTGAATCTGAAGGTACGATGCCGTTAAAACTTAACAAACCTTTCCTTACTTATATTCACTTATTATTAGTGAAATAGTTGCAATGTTGTTAGTCTCCGAGCTAATAGCCTGCACTTGCTACGGGGAATTTAACTCCACAATTGTTTGGGGGGAAAATATGACATGTATACCTTTGAGTATACTTTCAATCTCATCGTGTAGATGTTGCCGATCTGAGACCACCTTTCAGTTTAGTGCAAGCCAGCGTATCTTTACTTGAATGATTGAACTGTATATCTGAAAGTACGATGCCGTTACTAACTTTACAAATCATTCGATACATCATATATAATTCCTTACCTATACTCACTCATGTAAGTAAAATAGTTACACTGTTGTTACAGTCTCTATGTTAATAGCCCTGCATATGCTACGGAGAAAGTAACTCTATAATAATTTGGGAGAATAATGACCTGTATTTCAGTATCAGTCTTAGATCCAAAACATTGCTACAATTTAGGTGTTCGAGGAATTGATTGAGGGCAAGATGGCATATCTTCACTAGAATAAAATTATTTTGAAAGAGTTACCATGCCATACTATACATCTTCTTTTTCTTATAAATAATAATCAATTGGTATTCGATAGTATGAAAAGGTTGTGGAAAGAAAAAAAACAAACTACATTTTTATTACAAACAAATAGTTCGCAATTACCTATCCATTAATTTCCAGTTGCAATACGCACAAATACTTTGCAGTATCTGAGTTTAAAAGTATACTCTTATGAGTATACTTCTCAGATCTAAAACATTGCTTCAATCTAGCTGATAAGATAGACAGGAACATAGTGGATGGAGTGCAGGGGAGCGTATCTTACAAGTACTATGATGTGCGAAAGATCGTCCTATTGTTTACCATTCAAGAAAATAAAATAAAAAATAATGTAAACCACGTTTAAAATCCCTTAAAAAGTATTTTATTTATTATGGAAAGTACTCACGTTAAACAAACACAAGATTATACTATTTATAAAAGTAAGTTGTAGTTACAAAACGTACATACAAAATTACTGATGATTGAACCATTTAAAGATCCAGATATGTGTGAATATTTTATTTTGAAACTACAAAAAAGACGTGTTGAATCCATAACATGACTTAATTCTTAAGTATTTAACATATGTTTTTTTACATTTCAGTAGCATTAACTTATTCTTCGTAATGCGATTTAAAATTCCCATCGCAAATACAGAACGTGTATTTAGTATAACAAGCCACAAATGAATACTTCATTACTCATAAGTAGTAATTTTAGTTGCAAACTGAACATCTATTCTAGCAGCCAATAGTTGAAGTGTTAACGGTATCTCTTTCAATGTAAGCCTTTATAAGTAGCCATCTTTGATAATTGTAAGCACT
>LQNK01001040.1:247074-274911 GCA_001586405.1 Phoebis sennae
TGATTTAATTCATAAGTACTTAAAAGTATTTAACATATGTTTTTTACATGTCAGTAGCATTAACTTATTCTTCGTAATGCGATTTAAAATTCCCATCGCAAATACAGAACGTATATTTAGCATAACAAGCCACAAATGAATACTACATTACCCATAAGTAGTAATTTTAGTAGCAAACTGAACATCTATTCTAGCAGCCAATAGTTGAAGTGATAACGGTATCTCTTTCAATGTAAGCCTTTATAAGTAGCCATCTTTAATAATTGTAAGCACTTATTAAACTAGCTTCCGTCCATGGCTTTGCTCGCGTTAAATTCGAGGTCGATAAATCAATTAATGAACGTATTTAGTCAGTGGCTTCTATGTAAACGTATATCCATGAAGTAGTTACGCCGTGATTGATATAGAAACATCCAAATATTCAAATTTATTATATTAGTAGGATGAATAGAAAATGTTATTTATTGCACACACCATGAGAAGACGTTTTTTTTGTTTGCAGCCCTTTTACGCTCAAACTATTCAACCAATGTTTTTGAATTTTCCATACATAGCTGAGAGTACGAAGTCTTTATCGGAAAGGTAGTTTGTATCTAAGTTTGTGCTATTCTCAGTATATATCATTCACGCAGGCCAAGCTAGTAAAAGCTAGTTATACAGAACCAATAGTTGAAGTGTTACCAGTATCGTTTTCAATGTAAGAGCTTCTAATAAGTGGCGATCTTATATAATTGGAAGCAATTTTCTTCGCCTCAGTGCATTACGAGGTGTTTTAATGAGATGGCTCGAGGTTTCAATGGTAATGTGGTGCATGATTGAGCTTTTTATAATTTGCGCATTTCCTGTGTGATGTTACGCTTGATATGATTTGTACTTAATGACAAATTATTCTGATATATGTTTATAAGTACTTAATTTGCTTTTAGTCCAAATCCGTTCAATAGGTAGTGAAAAAGTAACACACATAGGCACATCCTCACAAGCTTTCGCATTTATACTATTAGTAAGAGGGATTTTATTTACAAAATTAAATTCTACGGTAGGTACGTTATTGTATAAACAATAGTTCCATAGCATATCTCGTTAAATTTAATATTAAAGTTAAATAACGAACAAGAAATCCGTTCCGCAAGTTGTATCCCCCGACTACTCCGAAACAGTAAAGCGTAGCTCATCGCTTATAATTTCAAATCAGATATAACCGGCTAAAACCGGACCGGACCGCCTCTAACCGCCCCGAACTGGATTACAACCGGGACGTTCTGGTATTGAAACTGGATTAATCCGGTAAAGTTCTGCGCATGGTTACGCTGATTTAGAAACTTGTTCTTGTTTCTTGAGATACCAATGTTGTATTGAGTGGTCTAGAACTGAACTAGCAAATATATGATACTGATTGTGTGTATTCGCATACAGTGCAGAAATCTTTATCTACTGAAAGAAATAATTTCGTATTATCAAATTTTAAAATACATTGTTAATATTTTGTTAATTTTTATAAACATTTATTTTAGTATCACCAATAATAAATAGCTATTTATAAAATCCATTTATCTGCAGAAGGTTATGCGCGTTTAATTTAAAATATCAAAGCATATAAGGTTCAGCGAATAATGCAATATGTTATGCCAAGTTTATATTTAAGGAACGAATAATATTTGAAGTATGTGTAAATGTTGGTAGTATCGTTGCACACAGTTATTGCAGCAACAGAATATTTATTCAAATATAAAGAAAATATTCCGAGTTGTATTCTTGGCTAAAATGATATTTCCATTTGAAAGAACAGCAAATGCAACGTTTTAAACTATTGAATTTTTGATATCTTGTTTACGACGATCCTAATTTATCACTTTGTTCGTTTTATGTCATAGCTTTTTAGCTTATTTAATATTAAATATATTTTATTGCTTTAAAATGTCTGTAAAGGATATTTTTGTCAAAAGAATTATTATAAAGCTTTTCCTTGGGATGTAGCTTTTTGCTAGTGTTTATACTTTATACTTATTTTACCAATGCGGCCTACAACACAAAAACCATATAAAAGTGTTAAGAAAAATATATTTTCGTTAAAATTGACAAAAATATTTTCGTGTTATATGATTTCTTGTTTAAAAATCAACTTAAGGAATTTTATTGATTATTCAAAGCCAAGGTTAGTCGATCATGAATAATTTATGTCTGTAAACTTATATATTTAAAACTCAATTAAACTAATCTGCATTCCTCCTTTTTAGTCTAGATCAGATTATAAGAAAACCTATCCTAATAACAAATTGACGAAGTTTCATTATTAGAATCAAGACTTATTACCTCTCTCCGTTTTCTCATTACACACTATCATACATCCCATCTTAATATAAGTTTCCCAAAATTTGCAGAGAGGTAAATATAGCCTAAGTTTATCTGGTTGCGGTCTAGGTTTTATGAAGTCACCTGGGGGTAGGGACTCCACAAGTTACTCTGGGATTTCGTATTGTCAATATTTTCAGTTGGTAAACAAAAGTTTTAGATGAACGGTTTTGCTTTGATTGTTCATTTACTGTTAAAAACTAATTTTCTTTTAAAATAGTTTATAGTTTTTATGTCTTAGAAATTATGGCCATGTTTGCAATTCATTAATTTATATTTCTATAGCATACTATTTTATACTGTATGATATTTACATACATTATAATGTTCTACTTTTTATAGAAGAATACATAGATAAAACATTAGAAGAAAGCTTTCTGCTAATGTTTTATGTTCTTGTTATTTTAAAATAAATTTTCTTTATAACGTTATTATTTAAAGTAAATATATTGAATACACAACCATTAACCTTAATATTTTGGTAAGTATCGACACCCTAATGACCTACTTAACTCAACAGTTACAGGATTATATGGTTTGGGTTCTGGCTCCAAACCGAATGTGGCTTGTAACATTTTCGTTCCAATTTCGGTTCATATTTAGGTTTCGTCTCATTATCAATATTACCTGAAATGTAGCGCGGGAAGTTTTCATTTTACCTGAAATTATTTGCGTGTTTTAAATATTTTTAAACTGTGGTGGGACAAATGTAAATGTATTTAACTTTTTTCCAAAGAACATATTTCTAAAGTATAAAGTAAGAAGTAATTAAGTCCTAAAGGACATAGACCTACTATATTCTTTAGGTATTCAGCATTCTATACCCTCTCAGTTAGAAATGTAAATTTAGTGTCTCCTACGGAGTTTGAACCCTGCTTAGTTCTCACGCTAATGCAGCAACCATTATACCAGCGCAGCGTTCATAAACATCCTCCAAAGCCTTAATATTTCATACACGATTTCAATGCTTGCTTTTCTGAAATCTTCATAAAAGCCACAAGCCATAGACAGATGTTTTGACGTTCAAGCTTCAAGAGACCTATAAAAAGAGCACTTATTCTAAAACCTATATAATCTAAACAGACCCAGATGTTATTCACTTGAATTCACAAACCAAGTTTCCACAGAAGCCAGCGGTGCGTAAATTAATTACTATACATTAATTAGACGTGTGATCTTCAAAGGACTCATATAATGTACTTAATGCTCTTATGTAAATATCCAAATGAGTTGGAGTCTCTGATGTATGGACATGTTTATATTTCGGTGACATAATATCATTTTTATTTCATTTATTTATATCTGCTTCGTCTCTTCAAATACCTTTATAGAATGTTTATTGAGTATGACATAATTTGTTAGATAAAAGCTCTTTGAGATGTGTTTTCTTAATTTGTACTTTATTACCAAAAAGAATGAATAAAATAAAATACTTTGTATATTTCTAAGTTCTTATAACCAAACTTTTGTGTTAGCTTATCCGGCGAATATGTACGGTGTCTATTTGCATCTCATATCGGATTCCAAAAGTTTTTCGTTTTCGGAATCATATAAAACCATATTCATGCTTTCACGCTATTCTCACGCGAACAATTTTACAACATAAAACTTTGATTGCATTTGTGAGTTTATCTGATTAAATAGACTGCTCTAAAAGTTTTCCGTAACATGATATATGTCTTATATTCACGAATAATAGATAAATAATTGCTCATAGTAATGTTTACATTTGAGCTTAGTTCACTGAAATGCTTAAGTCTTTAAACTGTTTTATGGGAATATTGAAGAGAAGACGTCCCAATATAAGCCCCTGTGAGACGCCTAAAATCACTATACGTCCCTTACTCCGCCAACAACCGCTGCCAATGCGGTTCTGAGACACATACCTTGGGATATATTCTCTGCGATTAAATTACCGTCAGCAACGGCATCGAAACGTGAGCACACCGAAATGACAGCACAAAGTCATATAACCACCTTATCGTATGCTTTGTTGGGAACTTTTTGAGTTTCTTTGTAAGAAAGCACATTATTGCAAAAGAAGGATTTATAATATCATTTTAACGGTTATTACAGATTTATGCGGTGAGGAACAAGTTCATTTATAAACTTCAAAGTTTATAAGACAATAACTCTGCCTTGCAAAAGAAACAGTATGCCCTTCATTAATAAATTCATCTTAATACTTTTTATTGTAAGCGAAATAAACTTCAGCGCTTTATACATCGTTTATAACTGCCAAAGTATTGAAACGTCGGAAGTAGAAATGTAAACAATAAACACAAAGAAATTTATAAACCCCTGAAGATATATTACGATGTAAGAGCGGAGTGGAATTATGAAATTTAACCGAGTCTGGTACCGGTCGAACGGATCCGAATATCGGAGTTTACGAGTAACTTCGAGAAAAGTTCCGAAGTCGCACCAACTCCACCGCGATCGCTTTGAAAAATGAATTGTCTGCACTTCAAATATATGGTTTAAGTTGAGAAGCTGCAAGAAATATGAAGAATATTTCTTGCAGATCTTTGCGTCTCTTTGTTATCATTTTGGCGGTACTTGCGCTTTTAAAATTATTAATACACTTCGTACAATATTCTATTTACGTTTGATTTAAGCTATTTGGTCTGCAAATTCAGATATTCAAATGAGATTTGAAAATTTTAAACATCAAATTTCATGTCACGTAGCACGAAGAGAACAGTTTATTATTGTTTTTGTTTCTGCTAATTGCCGTAGTTTTAACTTCTGGATTATATGCATCACCTTACTCCATCTCACTTAGATCCCAAGGTAGCTTGCATTGCTTGGCATCTTAGATGGATACAATAATCATATGCAAAGTGTTCATTAAGTATGCGGGTTGCATCTTGCTGCATGCGACGTAGAATCTAGCTGTGACACTTGAGTATTCTGTATAATAAATAGCACTCCATGTGTCCTACTTTTTGTTGTGACATTGAAAGATATATTCAATGTGAATGCTATTATAATTGAAGAGGCTTTAACATTGAGATAATTATTACGTGTGGCTTAGCTCACTCTGCACTTGTATTCAAGAAGTATTTTTTCATTCTATTGTGTACCGGTAAGAATGTTTGTAAGGCAACTCAAATGATTGTGATCAAATTGTGGTTGCCTACGGTTTTTTATTTTCAAAATGATTGCTATTTTAGCTACATGATTTATGACTGTTTTCAGTTAAAGTTTTGCAAATTTCCTAAACGAATAATCTAGCGTCAAATTGGTGTATTATTGCTGAACGTTGCGTAATAATCTCACAATCAATTTGACATGAATAATTCGAATTACTCATTCCTAAATTGAATTGCGAATATAATCCATGTTTTCATTATTGGTACGTCACAGATTTAATTTAGTTCGGCATCTGTGGAGTGTGGTTATTAGTGTTTGAATCTCCGCTTTTACGTGAAACAATTGTTTGTCTGGTCATTGATGTGTCGTGATGTGTTGTCCGCCGCGGTTCAACAAATGTGAGGGGTCTAAATGTGGGCGAATTTGTGATAAAGCTTTTAGGGGCGTGTTAATCAAACGCTTATAGTCCTAGCTTTAGTTTAGGGTTCTCGGAAATTTTATTGTGATGGAACGTCCATTGTTTAAATTTAGTTACGTGCTAAATTATGCCTGTGATTTAATTTGCGTGATCGAATAGATAATTACGCGGTTTCTCCTGCGTTTATTTCTTATACACTGGGAATCTCCGAACTCAAACTATATATATCTAAAATATTATCCAAATTAGATCATTGGCTTAGTTATGAAGAAAAGACAGAAAAACAGACAGAGTTATTTTCGTATTTACAATATTAGATAAAATCAAGGTTTTCATTCAATCCATAAAGCTCATTTTTCTCTGATTTATATAAACTTAAATGTATTATATTAAGTTGGTCAAATAGCAATTTCTCTCGTGTAATTTAAAACAAATCCAACAATTCACGAAGTTGATAGTAGTTAATGATTGTTACCTGCAGTTGATACTGTTCATTTGTCTCGTATAAAGGATGTTCAAAATAAACTATCCGGATAACTGGTTTAGGGGAAGATGAATGTCCGCTGCCTGAGTTTGATTGATGCGATGTAGTGTACTGTTAAGGTGAACTGATAACGTACAAAACTTAGACAAAGTAGATGAAGTTACATCATACTAACGGTTTTATTCATAAAAACTGTAGAACTGATAATGCTAGGTGTTCATATGTCGCACGCATCAGACGCATAGAATTCATTCATGAGCCGCAATACTCTTTGTATAGGATGCCACACTAGTACGTCTACTGATTTGCATCGTACTGATCGCATTTTCTTCAACGAATCCGATGCGTGCAATGGACGATGAACACTTAAGTGTACTATAAGTTATAAGACTATAAGATCGTAACTTTTAATTGTTTATATGAGCCGCATTTCTGGGAATTTGTTATATTAGAAAATGTAGTTGGATTTTATTGTAGTATTTGCGATCGTAATTTTAAATAATACCAAATACGTACACGTGATAGGCTAAGCATACAATTCTAAATTCTTTTTAATCTTTATAAACACAACAAAAAAACTCTTAAGACCTATTTACTGCGTTAAAGTGCATACTTCTAACTCTTATTTAAAAAAGTCATCTTAAATTAGTTCATTTTAAAAATACTAAACTGAACTCAAAGTTAGAAATACAATCATTAATCTCTCAGACATGAAGCAGATGAACCAAAAAGAAAGCCAAATTATACACAACCCATTAGGAATCCCGATACCGCCGGATTCGAACACGTGACCGATCGATCATAACCTCTGTCTACGATCTTCCAGCTAAAATGAGAGAAAAATGATCGGTATTACGTTTGTAATACGAGTGAGTTTCGCGTGGAACTAAACAAGCGAAATAACGTATGTGTAATGAAAGGTGATGGAAGGTGTTTTATCAATTATGTAATAACCAGTGATATTTGAAGCACTTTTATATACTTGCTTTTTCTTTTTGTCGATCTTTTTTATTAATACGAAACGAAAGTAACAAAGTAGTAACAGCGTAGAGAGCAGACACCGACATCCATGAAATATGATACACTATTATACTATCTACAGGGTGTAAGAAAATTTATAACGTGATTTTTTTTTCAATTTAGAATAAATACATTCAATTATGCGTTCAAAGCTACGAATCAAGGTCAAACATCTTTGCATTTTCTTATATAGTAGAATTAAAGATTCAAAGGTGAAAAAAATGCTCATTAATTTTACTTTGTTAATAGAATATTGTTTATAGCTATATACATTCAGCGCTGCTAGGGGTAGCTTATGAAGATGTCCAGTTGGATGGTTTTGGTGAAATGGTCATGTTTTATTTATTTTTACCTCGAGCATGGTCGGTGTAAAGCCCGGCTTAGGATGAATAATATCTTGTTATGATACAATAGTTTCTTATATTAAATTTGATGGCTTGGATGATTGGATGTTTCAGATACAAATAGGTGATTAGTTGGATTGATGATATATTAGATTGATTCTAGACCCCGGATCTAAATCGAGAAAGCCGAGGGACGAAGCTAGTAAAAAATCTAAAATAGTGAATGATAGACTAAATTGTAAACATAATACAAGAACTTAAGTAATTATTAATGTTTCTTCCCTTAATTCGACCTTCTAAATAATCGATACCTACTTAATGAAACCGCATCTCAAAGTTTTTGTAAAAAAAAATTCTAAAAAGTACATTTTAAAACTCATGGGTCAAATTTATATAAGGCAACATTTATAATGGACTTTCATAATAATCTAAATATAAACTTGAGTTAGATATATCTCGTAATATTGATGTCAACTTTATAACCATATTTAAAAGTAAGCGGATTTTTATGACACAATATAATATAATTCCTCATATTATCAGGCTGGGAATCAAAAAATATATTACCGTAAACGCTTTATTACAAAGAGCAAAATAAAACCGGAATTAAAGGCTAAATCGGTAGACAACCGCAAAAAGCCATACCGCGAAATTTAGACCGGTGAAAATAAAACAATAAATGAGATTATTCATTTATGCGTGCCCCGTTTCCGTTAAGGGATGGTCGCAAAAACGAAATGGTGGAATTCTAAATTGATCTCCGGTTTGCGACAGTGCGGTGTGCACTGATATGACTGTCCGTTTTGAGTGAACTTTGATCGATGGTAGGTACAGACACGACTTGGTTATGACCAGTCGAATTGCGTAGAAATTATTTTTTTTACGAAAAATTGTAATTATGATAGTGTGCATTTTTGGATGTTTGTGTGCCGACGCTACAACAACTGAGTGATTTTTATAAAATTACCTTTGATAGGTTTGGATTTAATAAAATTTGATTTATTAGCTGGATTAGGTGGTAGTGATTAGTTTTAGTTACTTAGTTGCGTAGAAATTAGAATTTTTGATGAAAAATGAGTTTGAATATTTGGTTGTTCGTGCGGCAATCACGTCACTACTGCTGAAAACATTTTGGCTGCGAATAGGTGAAATGAATCCTTAGGAAAGTTAGCTAAGCTGATAGAAGCAAGCATATCAATAAATTATCAATAATTTTTTATCTGATACCACTATGATTAAATAGTTTTTACAAACCAGAAAAATGTAGTTAACAGCTGTAGCAAACTGTCACAAACTGTACAAACAAAAATATTATTTCCAAAACATCGGAACGCCGCAAAAACATGAAATCTTTTTTAGAATATCGTGACATTTATGTCTTGTCTATTTCGAGTATTTGACGTTCAATTTCCGGACAAATAAAATATATGTCAAGTGCAGAGCGGGGGCTTCTAGATGTTTGTTAAGTATTTGTACTGAATATTTGGTTTATCTGTCAGAAATAAACGAATCTATGTGCATAAATTCGTGCATCAAATTCTTCATAATTTATTTCAAAGTGCAATTTAAAGACCTTAATAAATAGTTAGTTTTAGTTACTTTCTTGTGCTTTTTGCTCGACCTACTTTTCAATATTATATCTACGCCTAAAGATTGCCTGGCTGAGTTCGTAGCGATACGGCCGCCTATTGTAAGACGTTCTTTATATAAACTGTTAATGACTATCTAATTTAAGTACAACAAAGAGATTCAAATGATTTTCTTTGTAATACACCATTCATCCCAAATATTTTAATCATGGTTGCATATTATCGATTAAAAAAATACAAGATAACCTTAGTTAAGCGTTAAGTACAGTAGTGTTAGAACTAATTATTTTAATGCAATTTCAAGTACTATTTCCATTGAAACTATCGGAGGGCACTGAATCCTATGCAGATTTCTAATAATATCTTCAATTTAATTTTCCTTCAATTTAATGTAAGCTTTTGTTATATATGTGACTCAATCAAAAATGGGTTTGATCTGTAAAATAATATTCTTTACTAGCTTTCCGCCCGCGGCTTCGCTCGCGTGGACCCGGCAATTCGAACTTTTCTTAAACCTTCCCTAGACCTCCACGAATAATTCAAGACCAAGATAAGATAAATCCGTTCAGCCGTTCTCGAGTTTTAGCGAGACTAACGAACAGCAATTCATTTTTATATATATAGATATAAAGATATAACTTACTACGTCACGGATTTTTTGTCTCGCCTTGTTGACACTGCACTGGTCAAATACAATAAAATACAAATCTAAAATTCTACCCTTGTTGGCTTAAAATTTAATTACAAGTTGTAAAATGTTAGAAATCGTGATAAAATGTAGAATGCGGGGATCACGGATCTTCGAATATGTATTAGGTTGTCCCCTAAAGGGAAAATTCCGATGATTTGTAAGCTATATAATAAATAATCCCTGATCAATAAAGAATTTATTATAATCATATTAAAAATGTTTTATTTTAACTTTTGAGCTTTTTAGATGTGTTTTAATAAATACACGTAAAATTAACATTTGACATGGATCATATGGGGATATGGACTACAAAAAAAATATCGAGAATTGTATGTTTAGTCTATTGCCTCGTAAATCTAACAAGTATAACATATGAAATTAATTATAATTGCAATACTAAATACCGCGCCATCTTGTTACGTGTGAACCTATCATCGACCCTTCTCTTTGTATCATTGTCTCAAAATTTGTAATCTTACATCTTGCATTAAATCTATACGTGAGTTGCTCAGTTTTATTTTATCATTAACTTAATTTTAAAATGCTGTTTTAAACATACAAAACGGGCAAGCTGCAAATGCTTTCTCACTAAAAGCAATTACGAAAAACGCAATCTTTTTAATACAGAAAATTATATTATATATTAAATTAATACCTACAAATGTAATAGAGAGCACACTAGTACTAAATATTTACCATATGTATACATATTTTGACACGTATCAGTTCAATCCCATTTAATAACCAAACGTTATCCATACATAATGTAAATTGTTCCGCATAACTTACCCCGCATTAGGTGCGTTTAATATCTAATTATTTTCATTATTACACCAATCTATTGTCGCCCTTATCACCTTGAATATAAAGGTCATTATGTAGTGAAGGAATATCTCGTTAATGTAGAAATTCGATTCGCACATGGCACGATCACATGTGTTTCATTTGTACAGTAGTGCTTAAGGGAGTTTACCGAATTAAGTATTATTAAGTAACGGTAATCCGAGTTATTGCTGTGTTGGAGAATACATTAAGTGTCTTAGTGATTTTGTAATACTTTGACATTTATTTTAAATATCTTATTATTTGTACGAATTTAATAAAAAATGGAAGAAATAAACATCATTTATAGTTTTTGGATCACCTTAAATTTCTGTTACTTAGTAAATAAAAATACTCTGCGCAAACAAACCGACAGATTAAAACGTAATTGATGGAAGTTACTGCATTTTTACACCTTCATACATTACGTATTTTAAAGTTTGGATATTTATAATTGAACTAGCTGTACTACGTGGTTTCACCCGCGTATATAACGCGTTCCCGTAGTATTTTCGGGATAAAAACGATCCTATATCATTCCTGGGGTTTCAAAGAATCTTTGTACAAACTTTCATCCAAATTGGTCATGTTGTTTCAGAGCCTATTCAATTCAAACAAACAAACAAATCTTTCCTCTTCATACTATTAGTATAGACTTACTTTTGTCCGGGTCTGCGTTGATTAGGATAAAAGGTATTGTAGGGCTTTAGTATACAGATCATGAGCTTTGACACATTTTTGTGCTAAATTTTACCAAAATCTGTTCATCAATATTAAAATACAACATATTACATACATTTCAGAAAGGATCATAATTCGATAAATGCTTACCAGAAATTCAAAATGAAATGAATTCATAACGAGCATAATAATAAATTAATAGAAAACGGGAAGGAACCTCCGCACAAACAAACCGACAGATTAAACCGTAATTGATAGAAGTTACTGCATTTTTACATCTTCACCCCCGCAATTCATATTGCTGAGGGTTTTCCAGATCAGGTTTTAATATACGGGTTTGCGAATAATTTAATTTATTTCACGTTTATTGCTTCGCTGAAGTTATAATAAGTTTGTATTAAAATTCGAAATAATTTACAAAACATACTCTTGGATTTGAAATATAGAAGTACAATACAGAAAACGTTTAACGGAGGCCTTATCGTTACAAGCTGTGTCTACCAAGCAACCTTTGGTTAGGAGATGTAAATAACAACAGATACGTATGAGATAGTACTAAAGAATAAATAATTAGTACAAACTGCTTTGTTATTTTATAATAAATTATATAAAAATGAGGTATTAATAGAGTCCAATGACATAAGCAAACCGTGTTAAAAAGGTTTTTGTAATTTTCTTTATATTATAATTAGAGGAGCGCAGTATATTTATTTGGTATTCGACATCTTTTTACTATTTATATTCGAATATATTCGTTTCGAAGATTGCTATTTTTTTTTTAATTTCATAATTACAAGCGATCATGTTTGAACTTGTATTTGCAACAAAACAATGAAAATATGGCAAACCGAATAGTTGTACCGAATTGTATTCAGTATTCCTATTCCATTTGTTACTATTTTTAATCAAATGCCTACACGAGACAAAGAACTATTAAAAAGTTTATAGTAATAGATTGAAAGTTAATCACTGGCAAGCAAGGTCGAAACACAAGTTAAAGCCGATCTCATGATGACTCTCAGAGGTCATTAGCACGATCTTTTCATAGGATCACGACAGTTCTGGGCCTGCATAATGACACTCGAGAACGCTACGTTTTTACTCGTTCGCTCCAATTTAAAATTTCGTTCGTTGATATTAGTTTCATATTTTGGTCAAACGGTTTTGTTTCGTTTTTGTTTTGTACTAGTTCTCTAACTGAAAGTTTATATTTTATAGTTATTATTCCTAGTACAAATTGAACAAATTGTATATAATTTGACGTATATCGTGATAACTACAAATAAGATATAAGATCCTTATCCATATAGACGAAATCGCTTGTAGAAGCTAGTATATCTTACTTGGAAAAGTATATTATATGTATGTAATTCAACACAGATATTTTATAAGCAGAAATAGCATATAATATCCTTGTCCAGACAGACAAATTGTTTGTAAATGCTAGTATATATTTCTTAGAAAAGAAACCTTTACTTTTAACTAATATTTTTTATTATTATCGGCGCGTAATAGAAAAAAGATTAAACCAATCGTGTCACCTCTGTCCATTTGCCTCTATGTAAAAAAATATTCCAATATTAAATTCGAAATTCAAACGTCGAAAACATCGCTTCAAGTGTGATAAATCAATTAAGGGAAAATAAACCTTTTAACAAGTACATAGAACACGAATTGTAAAACCGTGCGCAATGGGGCGAAACTTGCAAAAGATAATTAAGGTAGATAAAAAATAGAATGTTCGAGGCCTCTCCAATATCCGCTGTCCGGTCGGAAGTGTCGCCATTTTGTATCGTCCTGTTTGAGTTAGGATTTTTGGCGCGAATTTGTTTGAAAAGAATGGAATGATGATATTTCGGTTTATTGCTTGTTTTGTGTTCTGTGTTATTTTATAAAATCAAATCAAAGTATTGTAGATTTTTGAGAAAATTTTAATTTTTAAGTACACGTCACATATTTTAAATGAATAAATCTACGCTGTGATACTTAACTTTGATATTCCCTATCAATTAAGTGTACATAAATACTGTCGTTACTTGTTATATTTTTTTAAACCTTGCAAAAATATCCATATCATAGTAATAGCTACCTACTATTTATGAACATATTTTCATTTAAATTTATATAATTTCCAACGCTAATTTCCACCACTATTCTAATTCTATTCTTCCTCGTTCCAGGTACGTACCATAGATCTAAGTACACCCAGAGTCGTACATCAACAATTTGGGGAGAGTTCTGATTGCACTGCGGGCCACATTAATGGCTAACTTAATTACGCCGGGATCTCGATAGTGACAAGTGCTCCTGTGGGATGCTGCTTTTATTTCGCCGGTAGGTGTATTTGAGTTAGGATGCGCAATTTCTTTTGTGAGGGAAATATAAGTTAGTGAAAGTTACGAAAGTGGCGATAGTTGTGCAAATAAATGAAGAAATAAGCATCTTATATATAGCACAAAAATGGAAATAAGAAAATCATATAAATTAACTGTTTACACTATTATAAAGAGGAAAACTTTGTTTATTTGTTTGTTTGGTTGTAATGAATAGGCTCAAAAACTACTGGAACGATTTTAAAAATTCTTTCACCATTCGAGAACTACATTATGCACGAGTAACATAGGCTGTATAAATAACATTATACTATGGGAACGAAGCCTCACAGATCAGCTATAATGTTAAACAACTTTATTAGGCAATCAAGTGGATCCAAATAGAAATGTATAAGTAATTATTTAAATTAATCAATAATGTCTTCAAAACCCTTTTCAAAAATCATACCTTATAGTGCCCATAAAACTGATGCAATAAATAGAAATTTAAATATGTCGCTTAAAATTCAAAAGCATGGTCACCATCGAAATATCTGATAGATTAATGAAATAAATCACTCCCACGCGGCGGCAGTAGGGTGACAACTCAGTGTTTTAATTAGGGGACTTTGAAAACTCTATAATCCGGTGTGGGCGGGACTCATCAATAACATTGGGCCATATGATGCCGGGTCACATGGTTATGGAACAGTTCACAGATGGCATAATTTGGGAACCATTTTATATTTTAAATGAATATATGAATCGTTTATTGTTATCACAATCTGGTTGAAATCGGTTAAAGCTTACGAAACTTTGTCACATTTTATTGTAGATACAAATGCGCCTTATATTTTTTTAAAGTCGATATCAGGTATTAATATGAAAAAAATATTTCAAAAGATTCTGGTCTAATATGGGTACAGAACAAAGAACGAATAATTCAATCAAACAATCACCAAAAAAACAATATTTAAGAGTACAATATTTACTAGTACTTCCAGGACGATCCTATTATTAAAATCCTTCTTCTTTTATAAATGCGAAAGTTTGTGAGGATGTATGCATGTTTGTTACTCTTTTATGCAAAAACTGCATCATAATGATGAAACTCGGTAACGTAGGGTATATGTAAGTATTCAAAATAACACGTTACGTGTGTGAAACCGCGGGGCGCGGCTATATTATATTTCGTATTTATAAAATGTAACATTTATCATCACGTTGCTATAAACGGAAATTACATCTGCATTTTTATACACGATATTTTTTAAATTTAATGTTTTACGCGCGCTCTCAATCGAATAAAGTTTATTAATACATTTTTATGTTGAATGCGTTTAACGTGGCGTAGTGTTGTTTGCTTTGTTTTATTTATGAGTCAATTTCGATTAAGTAGACGTTATGAGTTACAAAAATGATTATTTACAAATAAGATAGATAAATCTTAATTATGCAAAAAATAGAATAGATACAGTACATAGTAAAAAAGAACATCTTAAGTATAAGCATTTGCAAAATAGGCGGCCTTATTGCAAGCGGCGATCTCTAACAGACTTGGCCATAGGAGAAGTTAAGCATAGATAAGAGCAATAAACTGCAGTTAAGGAAGATAATACAAATATTAGAAAGTAAACACAGTTCATATTATAAATTTCCTTAAGTAGACATGATTGTTTAAAATATTATAGTGATTAATATTCGTCATTAATAAACTTATATATCATTATAAACAAACAAACGCCTTAAAGAAGAAATTTGTATAAAACTTATATTTTAGAAATTATTATACAGTGAGATTTTTTAGTCGAGTGATATATTCAAAACGGACACGATTACTTGCACAAAAGGTTGAATTTAATTAATCTCCATAAATCCATGACAGCTCAGTGCTAAAATTGATAAAATTCTAACAAAACGTAAAGCGCAATAAAACGTGATTCATAGCACCGTATCGTCCATTACTTACTATTAATCAAATATCTAGCATTCGATACAAAGGCCCCCTATAATTAGCTATGAATGCATTTCCCTCTAATGGCTTGCCACCCTTGTATTCAACCAAGATATTTCTAATGTTTCAATATTAGAAGGAAAATTTTACCGCACTGCCCCTGTGTACACGACTATTTGGCGTTCATGCAAGTGGAAAGAAAGGAAAATAAATTAGATACATCTATGACTTAGTGATCTATCAACGCACAAATGAAATTAAACTTAGTTAGGTATATATTAATATACTAGCTTATCGATAGCTAAGGATCTGGTAACCGTGACAATTGCGTTTCTGAGCAACGCATCATTGTCAAATTACATCTGAAATTTGTGTAACCTTAATGAGTCCATAACTATACACAGTAAAACTAAAATACTCAGAAACCGGGCATTAAAACAATAACTATTACTTAATGGTTAAAATTAAAAATTATTAAAGACATAAAACTTCAAACATTAATCAATTAAATGAACAATATATTCTAATCTATCTAATAATGTCATAGATTCGTAGTATGCTTTAGGCCTAAGCTCTTTACGATCATGATGACACCACAAAAACATCGTAAACTTAAAAATGTAAATAACCAAGTCCTTTATCCCGCCATCCTTAGCACATTATTACGTGGAAATATCAAGGCGCCTCGGCGTTTATTAATTTACAATTCATAAGTTATTCAGCGTTGTATAATAAAGATTCTATATAAAGTTGTCCCGTGTAATGAACAGGGAGGACTGCTGGGGCCCCGATTCTTCATACGTTTTAAGAATGGCATTATTCACAAGTGATAAAGAAATAAATACTATTTTTAGTCGATTAATTCATCTTAGGATTTGTGTTGTTATTATATATTAGCTATAAATATTATCATTAATGAGAGAAATGACGATATAAGCAGTTCAGCACTTCATCCCTTAATGCTTTCGAGTCAAATTTTATATACATATTTTATTTTATTTATTTGATTACGATTTTAATAAGTTCATCATTAAATTTTGATTTATTTATATTTATGTTTCGTTTTGTAATCGACCTCAACTGTGATATATATCCAGAAAACCCTAAACTGTATTTTAATTGCTTTGTTATTTTCTTCTGCTCCTTACTCTAGCTAGGAGCAATCCTATCGTGTTTTTATTAACCGTAAACCACAGTTTATATCCTAGATTACCTATGCTATTTATGCCGTAGTACATCTGCGACTTTACCTCACCAAGGAACATGTTATCTACTACCTTTGATAAGATTGGAAAACTGTATTTTGACACAAGCACAACACATGTGCTTCCATGCTGCATCCAATGTAATCATATCTGATGCATTATATACTCCGTTAAAATTAACTAAATACCTCTGGCCTGTAGGGCCTCTCTTGCCACAATTCGGTCCTGTAACCATGCCAGTGATCGGCTGTGTCTCATCCATATTAATGCCGCTGACTCGGTGACGCTGTGGATGACTCTCGGCTCGCGCCCTGTATGTTCATGCTCAATAGACTGCGTTGATTGTGCTAGTACATTGTTTTTCATTTAATAGACACGGTATTGGACCGTGTTGTAAATACAATTTTCATTTGCGTTTAGTTTTTGTTTTTTGTGGGAATGTTGCACTGTTGCAATGTAAGGGTGGTCAAACTTCATATAAAACGTGCTCGAGCGTCGCATACATAGACATCGTTCAGCGACACGTTATTTCGAGATACACCGGAACACTGTGAGATCAACGACAACTTTGGTTGACGTTGTCTCACAATTTGTTGAGTGTGTACAATTTGACTATTTTTGGAAGATTCCTGTTTTATTCTTAAGAATTAAGTAAAGAACTAAATGCGAGTTCCATAACTATGATAATTTTTGTGCATAAACCATATTTAACAGCTCGCCCGCCAAATATATAAAAATATAAAAAGCGAGGTAAATGACATTGATTTTTATACTTCTCTATTTTGTGACTGAGGCTTTTTTTAAGAAAAAATCGCGGAAAGAAATGTTACGCATTACACTCATTAGCACAGATTGGCTAAGTGACATAAAAAAGAAATGAAACCTCGACTAAATGGTGAAAAATGAAAATTAATTTCCGGGCACAACGTTTCTTGTCTAAATATAAATAAGAAAAGCTCAAGGCTTATGTCTGTCGTCGTCCTGTCGCTTCATAATATCGCATTGTTGACACCGTGCGCGCCATCCGTCCGCCATATTTGCCCGCCATTTTGAAAACGAAAGCGGGAAGCTCCTGTCATGACTGCGAAAATAATTAGATTTCGTCCGCGAATTCTACGTTCCGTTTATGTTTTAATAATTCTTGAATACGTCACGATGAATGTGGTTATACTAGTGCTTCGTAAAATTCAAATGAAATGTTGATTTAGTATATTTTTAAATAAATGTTCACATATTGTTAATTGTATTACGTCCCGACGGCAAATATTTCAAGCCCCTTGGAAGTCGCAAATTGATATTAATTATATTACAAACCCGAGCTCACCCCGTGTGTTTTTCTTGCCAATCAAGTACTGTACCGGGTTGACACAGCCACAGCATTTTTTACTCTGTGACGCAATGTTACTGACTGTTTTCATAGTCTGTGTCAAAAATAATTTATCAACCATCAGATCCTTTCTATTCTGAATTTAATTTGATTTTGGAATTGTGGTTCTGCTGTTAGGGACAGATATTTAATTACAGTTAATATTGGGACAAACAATATAAAGTAATAAACGTTTAAATAAGCGCTTTATTTGAAAACGAAGACAATGATTATTTATTTTTTATATCTTATAATAGTTATACAGTATTAATATGAGAATCTTTGATACGAAATTTAAAATGACCGATATAACCAGTTATTAGTTTCTATTCAATTTTAATCACTACATAGTAAAAAATCACTACAAAGCCGCTTCCCGCTGTCTATCCGTAGGTATGTATGCCTAGATCTTTAAAACTACTCGTTGGATTTTGATGCGGTTTTTAATTTATAGATCCAAAAGGATATATACATATGAACCTTTTATATGTATATAAAATGTAAGCTAGTAATTTTAAGAACGAAAGTATTTGTTATTTATAAAATCTGTAGGCGAAATGTAATGGGTAAAGTTTTCCAATTATCATAGACACACGCAGAGTAAAATATACTACGAAATAATTATTATACTCGTAAGTTACGCTTATAAATAATGTTTTGTAACCATAGATAGAGTAACTAATAACGTGTACTTATAAAGTTATTTTTTTCGTTAATTGAACGTTACTAAAATATATGCATATTATGTTTAATTATAAAAAAACCTTTTTTATTTATTTTCTTATAATTACTTGCTAAACTGCGTGTACATAGAGGTTTTACATGGTTCATTTTCTCCTCATACTATAAAACTTCTCAAGCATCGAGTTTTTAATACAATATTAACAAAAATGATAAATTATAATGGTACTTTTGTTATTTATGTCGAATTTCGACAAAAATAATACACAATACTATATCGCAAATACATGGATTTAAATAAACATATTTACTTTAATACCATTTGTATTTTTATTAAATGTTTCAAATGACCTCGCATTGCAAGGTAGTTTCAACTTCAACATCGTTGGTGGTCCGACTATCTAAATTTAAATAAATCAATCGATCTAATAAATTAAATTAAATTTTGTGCCTAGCTACACTCATTTACCTCAATTAATAGCCGTCAATAGTACCATCCTTCACATAATTTCACTTCAAACCCTTTTGATAATTTATCTTTTCATAATTAAACGACAACTAATTAACTTAAATACGTCGTATCATTAATTTAATTCGTATTCATTAATTGACGTCATTTAAAGACGTAATGTTTAGTAATAAACCTTTAGTAAACTCAAATCTAGATATTATATGTAAAGCATACAAAATGAGTCGTGAATACATTTTCTCTTTGAGTAATTTAGTGGGAGAATGGGTAAATTTTAGTAGGATATTTTTTGTTCGGCTTATGATAATTTTCGTATAAAACGAAGCTGTAAAAGTATTGAGTGAATGCGGTAAGACTGCTTTTTACGTTGCTTTTTCTGTAATAAAAACGCTTTGTTGTCTATTATTAAGAAAATTTATATAAAATTATTTATGATAAAAGGTTATAGGGAAAGTAATTGAATGTAAATTTTAATTTTTATTACAATTTTATCGGTTTATCAATACAGGAAGACAAAATGCTCTGTAACCGTTTTCTTTTCTATTGCTTCAGATTTTCTGTTTTGTTTGAAAGTATTTTATTTAACATCTTTCTTATGTGAATAAAATACTTTTATTAATTCGACCTACTTAACGATAACGATAACAAGAAATGAACTATGTAAAGCTACAATTAACAATTAGTATAACTTTATAAACGTTAAAATAATTTATTTAGGTTAAAAATTGAATAATTTATTTCTTAATCAGTTCTTAAATTGTCATTAATAATATTTAATTGTAAAAAAAATATTAGTTAATTTAAGTTTGTGAAATGTCTAGTAATCAAAGATGTGCGACCATATCTAAGCTGCCCCCACCATCCCGTATCGGTTGGAGGGTGTTAGACTTCTATTTATATATTACTTTATATAGACAAACATTAGCAAATTTAGTATGAGAATATATGTTTGAAATTTTATTACATCACAGGTGTCGACGTTTGAATTATGTATACATTTTTACAATTACAAAATTAAGAATATAAAAAGCAAGTATATTCTAGACCTAAAGTTAAACAACAGGAAAGTAATTTAGTCAATTATAAGTAATAACATTATTTCGGGAAGTACTGACCGTTTAGAAAAAAAAGACCGTCATTCGAGGAAGACTATATTTACATTATGCTACGAAGCCGCGCAACAACTAGTTATGAATAAGAATCGTAAAAACGAATACCAATCTCCTAAGCTTCCCCCCCGAATCACGGGAAGAAGAGGTGAATCAGTGGGGGGAGGGTGATGAATGAACACCAGAGATCTTGTCTCCGAGGACAGTTATATTTCCGTTTGGCTGTCTGCGGGAGAAATTGATGTTTCGCGCGCGGTAGAATTTGACAATGCCCGCTTTGGTTTTAGTGCAGTTGTGTGTAATATCTGTCTGCTAAATCTATACTACTATACTTTATGATATAGCTATATGTTAGTCTACGTATATTTGATAGTCTGTGTGATCGCTGGTCTGCTCCGATTAAACCTTGTGTAATATAGAGGAAATTATCGAGGGAAACTATGTTACATCATGCTTTGGGGGCAAACCCTGAACAGCTATACACATATAATAATATTTTTTTTGTTAAATTAACTCCACGCTGAAGTTATCACCACTTGCTGCATTCCATATGCATCTCTCCTACGTTTGTCCCTACTAATATTATAAAAAAATCGATAGCCACTCTTTATAACTATTCATCTTATTGTCTTCTTCTTAAGACCCGCGAAAGGACATAGTTTTGATCCTATAAGCATGGGAAATACACGCAAGTGAAGCCACGGGATGACTGCTTTAACAATAAAAATCAAAGTATTGTACACTGTAACGATTACAAGCTGCGTTAAGCAATTATGACAAGTGACCATTGACCTGAGCTAGCCGAGAATAGCTTCAAAGGTATGGGGTTCAAACTAGGCCACGCGTAATTGTCTGTTAGGGATATCCTGTAAAACCCCAGCTCGAGGACCTTAAGGACGTTACACTTGACATGTTATAAAAAAAGCTTTAAACTATATTTTAAAGAATAAAATAATTAAGTAGATTAACCCCGCAAGTAATATTTATGTGACGTTTCCAATGCTTCATGTGAGCATGGATAATGATATTTAAATTTTTATATGTACTGGCGTGAAACTAACTCAAACGAAAAGTAATAAATAGTGGGAATAGTGTAAAAAAGTCTTTAATTCAATACTACAAACGTACAGTTTTAACATAATCGTTAATGTTCTCATTAAATATCAGTTGTTAGATATTTTGAATGCATTGGTGTTTTTGAAATCTCTCGTTGACTTGACTCTATTTTAAATATTATTTAAGTATTCAATGTAATTTGTTTTTGGCAAAAAGCACTTTTCTTTAAACCTTGATATAATCATACGAATTAATCGAAACAGTAATGTAATTGTTGCTTCCATTTTATACAAAAAAAATCAAAAGCTAATTGAAAAAGTACGCACGTAATGTAACAATGAATATAAAGGCTTAAGAGTTCTGGCGACCCTTTGCGAGATCGAGTATCTTCATTAATCGCTAGAGTCTGGGAAAGCCGTAAATCTAGCACCTGAAGCCAGAACCTGTCCAGACATAAATTACCACCGATGATGCGATAGATCCAAACTTTAAATTGAAATCTTCAATTATGTGCTAATACTGAGTTTTTAAACCGTTTTTGTAGCTCTGTGATCTAGGAGTTTTTGTGAACTGTTGTATTTAATTATATTAGTTATAATTATGTTTATATACTAATATTATATAGAAGACACATTTCTGTTTTTGTGTGTGGTTGTTAGGTTCCCACATAAAAACTACTGGACCAATTTCAAAAATTCTTTCACTATTAGAAAGCTTCTTCTTCTTGTTCATTAAATGATGTAAGCAATATTATAAGCTATATAATATTATGTTTTTATGTTTTTAATAATTCGAGCTAAAAATCTTTCTCAATTTTGTGTAGGTAGATCAGTAAAATGTAACCCATATTTTTATCCAGGCTATGAATACATATACCAAATTTTGTCAAGTATTCCTTCATAATTATAAACTTTCTCAATAATTATTTGAATTTAATAAAATCTCCTTTAAATGTTTACATTCAAATAAATCCCAAGAAATAACGCGCGCAAAACGTCTTAACAAATATTTAGCAAGCCCCATGTAATCAATCAGGTCCCCTAATGATGGCTCCCAGGGGCACCAGATTCCTAATTGGTGATGCAAGTTCCATGATTTATTTCTTACTAACGATCTTGTCAAATTAAGTGCTTATCGATTTTAATTTTGATTGAAGAAATCCCCCACATTAATTATGTTATTCGATTACTTCAGTGCGTACTTATTTTTTAATATTTAAGTATTGTTTTTGTACTTTTGACACAGATACTTAATTTTATCGTTAGTCGACAAATAGTGATATAAATAAATAAACAAATATTTATGAATTAATTAATTATTACTGGCTGGTAGATACCTACTTCTGTTGATTGTTCAAACTAATTATTATGAAGGTAGATTATAAAAAGTGAGAGAAAATGATGTAAACATAAAAAGGGTGCCTTGGAATGAGTACAGTCTTCAAAGTTAATCATAAACTGTTACTATGCCCACATTGTATCCCAAAAAAGTATACATTGTTAATCATAACCAGAAAGTGGTTTTCTTTGTCTCTTCAACTATTATATTTTTATAGTAAAAAAAGTTACTCTTTTTTCTGTTTCTGTTTCATGATAAATTTGGCATAGACTTCCTTGCCACCTTAATATAATCAGAATTGTTGTGTATTCGAATATTATAGATCCCGTTGTGAATACGTATTATTCTCCAAACATATAAAGTTATGGTTACGCAACACTAAAACAATATATCTTTGAAATCAAAGCGTGTCCCATAAATCCTCCCCAGCCGCTAATTGTGCAAGTTTTAGCAACTACCCTCAAGCATTGTTCCTTTGTCATGGGCCGTATAGCCGTGGACTGTTGAGTACAGGTAGGAGTGATCGTTATGAATGGGAGATAGTACAATGATATTAAAATTGGGAGGGTAGAATTATTTGTGGTGTACACGCAAATTGAGAATAAGTAATAGCAATTAATGAAATTTAAATACTAAAATAATTTTGCAATAAGCGGCCTTATTGGTAATTAAACATCACAGGTGAACTAAGAACAAACTAATTATAGATAAATAAGTATATAACTTTATGTCTATACTGGGCTAGAGTAGATAGGAGTTAAAATTAATTTTGTGTACGAAATGAAAACGGAAGGATGATAATTTCATTATTTTAATAATATGCAATTGTTTTTGACGATCTTAATTAAAAAAATAAACAAAGCCCTTTGCATTTCATTTGCATTAGTATAATATAAAAATATGGAATGGGATTTTATAACATGATTACTAGTCAATAAATTGATCTGAAACACACTTAAAGCATACCATACAATGTCAAGCCGATAGCATCAGTCCAACTGATGCAGTTTTACCTGATCGGATTTGACGCTCGAGCGACGAACGAACTTACCTTCAGACCAATTAAAACACGTTACGGATTCTGATCCGTTCAGTTAAAACTGAAGGCAAAACTGTCTGCACGGTACCCTTAAGATTAGAGTAAAACGCTCGTTCTAGGCTCACACGATCGTAAAGGAGGACTGACAACCGCGAATCGCTTATCCGGACTATAAAATCTTTATGTATCGTATATTCTATCTTTTATGATTCGCAATTAAGGTGCAATCTTAATCTTTGTGAAAGGATTACTTAAAACAAGCGTTAGCACTCTCCTGCATATCCTGATCTTATATTAACTCAATTTGTCCAAGAATCCACTTTTTAATAAAATTAATTTAAAATAACATGTCTTTATAAACAGTCTTTTAAAATGCTTACATATTTTAATATCGATGTGGAAATTAAATAAAACACTATTAATAAGTTCATACAAATTGAAACTAAAGTTAGATTTTTTTTAATTTATAAATTTCCTTGTCTTTACTTTAAGAATTGAAAGAGCCCCGATACATTTTTATTTCCATTTATTCTTGGATGTGTGCAAGACAGAAATTGGATGTGTTTTTGCGAAAGTACTTTCCGTATTAATGGGAATGGGTGACTGAGATTCGAAACGTCGGGTTAAAAATAATGTATAACAATTATTTATTCATACAATTATAATATTATTGTACCTAAATCCGAGTTTCACCATCGCTCATCTCAGCTACAATGATATATAGGCCTGTTTATGTAAATCACAGCCTCTGGACTGTCGTATTTAGAACCAAATTGTGATGGATGGGGATCCGGGTGTAATGGCTAGTTAAACTTGCTACTTACTGCTATAATGTGAAAGTTTGTGTGCTTGTTACTTCATTATACAAAAAATGATTTGGATAAAATTTATAAGACTTTAGTCTAGACGTTTTAAATCTATATTATCTTTTTGTTTTATGTAGATTCATATAGAAAGGGCGGAGTAATTATATATTGCAAGTAGTGAGATTTTTTTAAATAAAGTATAAAATTTATCATCTACACGAATAGAGGTATAAAGACGAATATTTTGAATTTTGTTGGTTTGAATTGAATAAGCTCCGAAACTAATTGGACCTATTCGAAATATTTTACCATTGGAATCCTAAATTATCAGTGAGGAACATACGCTTTATATGCTACGGGAGCGAAGCTGCACTGAACAGCTAGTATGTACTTGTAATAATATTTTTTGTGAAAATATTTATCGACATTGTATCTGTCTTGTTACATTTAAAATATGTTATTTCAATGTCTTTTTATCAATTTCGACTTAACATAATAAACAACAGAAATTGACTAATACTTACAATACATTATGTAATAATAACCACATTACACTATTGCAGTACATGTAGACATGCATTCAATCTAACTAAAAGCGAAATCCGATGTGCTCATATCACTTGATTCGATTCATCAGTCCTGAGTGAAGATGATAGATTATTTCTAAATCAACTGGCTTTTCATTTGCTTTTCATTTGAGTCATTAATTTAAATGTATGGTCATTTCAATGTACTTTTAACTATCTGTCTGTAAAAATATAGTATATCGAGAGCATATAATTAAACACGATCAAAAATAATAATGTTAATTTAAAGGCGTAACGTCACACCTTCTTTCAGGTTCTTTTACAAAACATTTGAAAACAATTTTTCACATCACTCCATCCATCCTCCATCATTGACTTCTTAACTTCGCAAAATAAGTCCTGATATCTATTGGGACATTGAACACGTCTACTGTAAAAAACAATTTTTAGGCTTACAAGGATCATAATTTAATCTTATAGATCGATAAGTCGTTTCTACATTACTTCGTAGAAATAAATAACTTTTTGCTTTGGTTATACACTATCAATTAACTAAAATGTAGTATTGCGAACAGATTTTCAATTTGGAATAATAATACTAATGTTATTTTATATTTAATTATATCTATTTTTCAATCGTATTATTTTTGTTACAAGAGTCAACCCACTCAACGTCGTTATTACATTCTGCTCTTTCCGTGGTCTTTATTCAACTGTCCGTCTTTATAACACTATTTTTAAACTCAAATAGTCTCTTAGCTCTGTGGATATTTTGCAATAAATTTTTATAGACTTTCAAGTAAAAAAAATAATAAAAATTCTATGTTTTTAGTACAGAAATTATATAATAGAAATTGCGTACTTAGAATTTAATCTTATTATACAATCATATAGTTCATACGTACGGAATTCTTCTATTTAGTTTAGCCCTGTGGCTTTGCTCATATTAAATTCGGAATCTATAGATCAATAAAAGGTATCCATTCATAATGCATTTACTAGCCATTAAAAGCCATCAAAATTCGATCTCAAAATCACCCCTCACCTTTATGATATTAGTGGGATTTTCTAAATATTACTTGAAAATAGGAGCGATCTTGTGACATGGCACTGCGGAACCTTATATTACGTAGTTGGGACATTTTTATATAAACGAATACATTTATTATTAAATTTGAAATTACATTTAGTCAGTATTTCATAGTTAGGGTCGTGTCGTACCGTGAATCTGCATTAACTCGGACGTTTAATTACGTTTATTTTGACTAATGAACCCGAAACAATTCATAAAACCTTTTTGGAAAAACATTTTTATTTACTAAATTTTAAGTCGCAAAGAATATAATTCCTTTTCATAATACTAAATCAACATTTTAAATGCCTTAATTAAAAATTAATTCATGTTTAAAATTTTTGTTCAAAATAAAATATAATAACATTTTTTATCGTGTAGTTTCCGTCCAACTACCAATTACCCCAGTTGTCCATTTAAATAAAAGTAAATACGTTTTGAAAATAAAAAAAAGATTTCACGGTAATTAATTCATCAACTAGTGAACGGATTTTGATGTCATTTCCTGTACAGGATATTAGGTGATAAGATACTTTTTATTGCTAACATTCGAAATTAACGAGCGAATTCACGTTGAGTAGCTAGTATCAAAATACATTCGAGCATCACCATATTATTAAACATTTAAATAATATAAACGTGGTGTACTAAACCCCGCGAGATTATTCATAAAATTTCATATTCTAAGATAATATAACTTCGAGAGACGTATGGACATTAAGCAGTATTAAAACTGTAGTAAAAATTTCATTATAGTAATGTTTTGGATAATTATAAGTATATTTTAGTCGTAAACTGTTATAGGTACATTGCTCTTTAATTTGTTTAACATTTTACTCGCGTAGTAAATTGTTAACTGCATATTATGCTTAAAGATGCATAAGACACACTTTATAATTAACACTCAAAAAGTAAAATATTTCCTTTATTTATTTATTTCTTAATATCAATTTTCTGATATAAGAGATTTTTTTAAATAGGTTGTAGGTTGTACGCATTTTGTTAGTGTTTAAAATCATACTATAGTTATGTTTAAGAACGTTGAATCTCTTCATATCTAAGGAACACTCTTTAGGTAATTATTATTATGTTTTAACTCAATCTCGTAAAATCTCATTACGATCAGCTCAGCATTAATGTACGATACCTATTGCTATCCTTTACTTAGTTACTCCCTAACATTTTTTTTTTATTTTCATTGTTTTTTACGAAATCATTGTTTGTTTCAGGTAAACCACGAAAACGTTAACGGCCCACCTTATGCTAGCAAAAATCTAAATTTGAGTCCCTTCACTCCGCATACCTCACCCGGCACGGCAACACATGCTTACGCTCGTAGCACGAGCACACACACACTCGCGCGCAGCGTCGAGTCACTTCAAAATATAAGTCAAGTGCGAGTTGCG
>LQNK01001040.1:275378-335101 GCA_001586405.1 Phoebis sennae
CCCAACTTTGCAATTTTTTTCTATCGAGAAAATTTTATGCAATCGTGTTTCTGCTAACATGGTCGCAGACAATAGTCCTGAACTTTGCTACATTTTAATTTCGAAATATTCGATCCATTACTACTAATAATATTAGTGATCTCGCGAAGCCATTTGGCCTATGGCGGGCTCTTAACGGATCCATTCTTCAGCATTTCGCGCCAAAATGACATAAATCAAAAATGGCGGGAAACAGATAATGCAGTCCTTATCTCCACAGACTGCATAAGCGACTGTCATCGCAAAAAGGCTTTAAGCTGTCAAATACAGCGTCATTACTTGCTAGATCCTAAATCTCTGTAAATTATTTATCTAGCTTTTCTATGCAACTTCGCTCCTGTAACGGTTGTATAGACTTTCTCGATTAATGGTCTATCTAGGGATATGTAGTAATAACACACAAGGCTTTTTCAAATTGGACCAATAATTCCTGAGATTAGCGCATTCAAACAAACGTTAAATATATATATATACGTCATCGAAAAAGACAGAAAGAATAATGGAGAAAAAGTTCAATTAAAAACAAAAAACTGTCTAAAGGCTACTTCATTAGGATTTGGGATGTACAAAATACCAAAATCGATGAAAACCATAAAAAATAATTATTAAACGTTATAAGTTACATTCTTCCGTGACATAAATCAGGAATGGCGGGAAGCAGATAATGCAGTCCTTATCTCCACAGACTGCATAAGCGACTGTCATCGCAAAAAGGCTTTAAGCTGTCAAACACAGCGTCATTACTTGCTAAATCTCTGTAAATTATATATCTAGCTTTTCTATGCAACTTCGCTCCTGTAACGGTTGTATAGACTTTCTCGATTAATGGTCTATCTAGGGATATGTATATAACATAAAAGGTTTTTTCAAAGTGGACCAATAGGTCCTGAGATTAGCGCATTAAAACAAACGTCAAATAGATATTAACGTCATCGAAAAGACAGATAGAATAATGGACACCGTCTTAAGGTTACTTCATTAGGATTTGGGATGTACAAAATACCAAAATCAATGAAAACCATAGAAAAAAATAATTATTAAACGTTAAAAGTTACATTATTCTTCCGTGACATAAATCAGGAATGGCGGGAAGCAGATAATGCAGTCCTTATCTCCACAGACTGCATAAGCGACTGTCATCGCAAAAAGGCTTTAAGCTGTCAAACACAGCGTCATTACTGTTCCCCGTCGCGTCATTAACTCGCTAAACCTTATACCAACTGAATTATACAAATCTGTGGCAAATGTATTGTAAAATTACATTAATGCATGTTTAGAAATACTGGAAGTATATGCCAGGGTAGATATTCTCAATTATTACAAAAGAATATATTACACCGAAAAAAAAATGTTAAGCTTTTTAAAGCATGTATAAGATACTTAAAATATTTAATACATTAAACAATAATATATTTAAACCAAAGAGAAAATAACAAAAACACATATTTTTTAAGACACTTTAATGTCTAACAATTCTATTTTGACCATTTTATAAGAATAATGCAATTCCAACCTAAAAATGATTGTAAAATACGCCAATACCTCGTATTGTTTATTTTTTTTAAAGGTTCCTTACAATATATACAATTTCAAGAAAAAATAAATATTTAAAGCATCCACCCACGTAATATAGTGGTCACATTTAAATATCGCTGTAAACAACTACCCTCCATTATAATTATGAACGAAATTTCGCTTATCACCCCCATATTTCACCAGGGAACCTAGCATTACTCGTGAATAGAAAATACTTGGCTTAAACAAAAGATTTATTCCTTTCAGCACGATTAAGTAATAATTACACGGTTAGATGTTGTATTATTTATGACAGTAGGAAAATAATATTTAGTTATTTTTGCGGTGAATGCGACAATTAGGAAATATTATCTTTATTCATTTGTTTTGTTTGTTACAACACATTACATTTATAGATGTTCGAGTAATTCACTCGAATTACTTAAACAAGGACTTAGTACTTACAAAGATAAGGTACCAAAAATGAATATGAATGAATGAAAAGACTTTATAAAATGCTTCAGTGGATACTTAGAATAATTTTTTAAATAGAATAATACATGCTGTGTATTTACATTAGGGAAACTAGCCTTCTAAAAATTAATGTCTTAGACCGCCACCACTACCCCTCGTGGCAATATCAATGGTAGGTAGCGCACTCTATACTAAAAATAGTACAAAATGCGTGAAAGTATGACGTCATGCCAAATGAAGGTAGTCATTCTCATAATGGTCACCTTGGTGACCGCAATGGTTACCTGTACTTGTATATCTTCTTTACCTTTACACACGTTGTATTAAAAGCTTACTAATAAAATTTGAACAAACTAAAGAAACGTTAAAGAATCACAAGGAAAGCGTAGACTACATAACTCAGTTATAACAATCGAAAACATTTGGACTGATGTTCCGCTACTAATTCTGAACGACTCGGTAAGTCGACTTCGATTCTTTCGCTAAAACATTATTTTCTCGATATTTTAGCACTTTAAGTGACACTTGCTAGAATTAAATTCAGATGCATTGTCCTATTAAATATTTTTTGAAGATTAAAGGTATGTTGCATAATCGTTAATTTAATTGTAGTTTTTAAAACTATTTCTTTTGTAATAACAGAGTTATATTTAATGAGAAGATCGTGGAACGGGGAAGAAATATGCCAGAGATAATGAAGTCTCTATATCGCTAATACAGATATTTATCGCGTAAATATATAATTTTATGATAGTAAATATTTATACCCTTAAAGCAAATGGCACATGACAAAATTCAGTCATATTTTCACTACAAAATCCTCACTACCGAAGCCTTTACTTACCCTAATAAAACACCTATATTTTGTGTTACAGCCACAACGTTCGTTCTCTATCCATTGAAAATTTTATTTTATTTTTGTATCATAAAGTGCGAACCCCTCTCTCGCCGGCGGGGTTGGAAATAAATCCCTATTGACAGGTGGGGTGGGTGTATTTTTCTTTGCTCCAATACATCGTCGTACTAATGTGTGAAATAATATTTCGAGATAGAGCCTACGGCTGTGTCGCGTGTAGGGGCAATGCTGCGATGCTGTAATTCAATTCGCTACATACCCGAGGGTAGGGAAAGGTAAGCGCTGATGTATAATTTATCGCACCCATGTACAAGACAAGAGGGAAAATTGTTACCTTCTTAGGTCGCGTCTCAAATTACCGTGTTGCGTTTATTCTTACATGGCTCGGTTTCGATTGATGAGCAGTGTTTCAAATCCACTAATCTTGTTCGGTACTAAAGGTACATTACAATTCCCCTTAGAGATATCATGAAAACCTTCAATGGAATCCTATATAGATTAAAAATTAATCAATAATTTATTTGTAAAAACACAGGATCAATTGAATAAAAAAAATAATTCTTAAGCGTTGGATTAACGACACGCAAATCAGATAATCATACGTCAATTAAGAAATCAGTGAAATAAAAAGTAGAATTGACAATAGGCGACAAACAATTAATTCCATCCGCCACATTAAACAGATCATTAGGGCAGTAACGACGGGCAAAGACAAAAGATAAAAGCCTCAATAGAAATCGATCGGCCATAAGGCAACCATAAACAAGACGACGACGTCAATGTCCACAGATAAGAAAACGATTTGAAATGAATGTGAATTTCTGCATTTTTCTTCACTTTCCTAGTGTAAAATTTATAGTACAATTCCTTACAATGATAGCGAGATTAGCTTGTCCTTTCAAATAAGATTGGAATACGAATTCTGAAGATATCCGTGGCACAAAAGAATTGGCGCCATATCGCGCGCTGTCACATGTCGGCCATGTTGGTTCCCACCAAACGTTCTGAAATCGAACATCACTCGAGGGACGTCTTTGGATTCCTGCAATTCAAAATTCAACTTCGAACATTTGTATTCTATTATCGTCTAGAAATACATATTTATTTTTATGTCTGTAAAACATTCGATTTTCTTATACGATGGTTTCAATAAAACAATATTTCGTGTTTAATAAAATTAAACTTACAAAATATGAAATCAAATTGCACTTAGTGAACAAGAAAACAATACGAACAGTAACAGTAAATTAGTGCGAAAATAACATAAAGCACAAATATGACAAATTATCATCAACATTATTACATAATGTTCATGCCACAGTTATAACATAGCTATACAAAATTATTCAAATTTAACCTCGAACAGCCAAAAAAAGCAAAATACGTTAATCAGTAGCAACATTCCTGCCTCATGTTACCCTCGCGTGACACGGCCGAATAAAAATGGACCGACGAATTTGATACCCTGCTTTACCATCTTTATCTAAATCGCTATAAAATGGTATTTTTAACACGGTTGGGTAATCAAATCGTTGGTTAAATTTTGCTGTTATGTTATTTATTTACTGTCTTACTACATAAAAGTTACACAACAGTTTAAAAGACGTTAGTACAAAAGATTGTTTAATGATAGTTTAGAGATAGACGCTGCGTAGACACTGTCTAAAGTAAAACACACGACACTCTTACCATTATTAGACACGTGTTTAAATCATTAGACAATGTTTTACTAAACTGGTATTAAGTCAATGTCTAAATAAGTTTTTGTAGGAAGCCTATTACAGTTTTTAGTGTAAGTAGGTGTTCTATGAAATGAACCAATGTGTCGTCTTAAAAGTAGATGAAACTTGCATATAATTTTATTTTATTTTTCGTCATATCAAGAGATGAGAAGGATTTATGAGATATCATTTAAATATAAATATATAACGTAACTTAGGTATACTATTTGAAATTTTTCAGTTAAAATATACCAAATATACACGTAAATTCGTAAGTACATATTTGTATTAGCATATCAATTGATATTCTCTTATAAAATAACTCTATTTTTCAAAAGATTTTATTCAAATCAGAAATGAAGGATTAATAAAAAGTAACCTACAAATCAGAGCAATCAAAAAGCTAAGTACAAAGCTTAACAATCAAGAGATGAAAAGTATCAAAATCGAATAACTGATATCCATCGTGAAAAACAAAGGGCTTGAACACACTAGCGTTCAAAGACTTCCTAAATGTGTGCTTCGACCCTGAATAATGTGATCCAATCTTTTGCGTTGCGAGTCTTACGTAACCTTTGGTCCAATTATTTACTACGTTCTTTGAGTTATGAACATATATATGTTAATATTCTGATTGAAAAGAAATTACTCTGTTGAAAAGACTTCATATCAATGAAAGGCAGCCTATAATATGCTATACGTATTTAAAATGCCCTTAAACTGTTTAGGAGTTGCGGCGTGATTGACTCACAAACATCCTAAAATCGAAACTTTCTCATTTATTTATTATTTACTAAACTAACAACATCGTTTTTCATTACTCTTCACTCTGATGGATATAACGGTTTCAAGTTTTAACTTCAATATTGTAATCAATTTTCATTTTTAATTTAAATTATGCTTTTCGTAATTAATTTATCAAAGAGTTCATTAGACCTTGTACACTGATTAGGCCCTCATGACAAAAAATTAAAACAATTATGAGTTTGCAAACAGTATTTTAATTAAAATTCGATTGCTTTTTACAACTTGTTAATATCGTAACTAAAGGCTGAATATAAATTTAAAACGATTATATTTTCGTTTAATAGTGTAGTTTCCAGAAATGCAACTTTAAAATTAATAACTAATTATACTACGTATTACATTACACAAAAATCGAAAGCAATATTATCTCATATATACAAAGACCTCTTTGGTAGGAAATTCTTTTGAATCTGTGCACAAAATGGCGTCGACATTCCCGCCATTTCGCGCGTCGCCGTCACGACACCGCCTCAAGACTCCGTGGTGTGAAAATGGGATTTTGGGGAAATAATCAAAAACTGGCTCGCGTGCCCGCTGGACATTAGCGGAGCCCTACCCCGGGCATGTTAATGTACCCAGGTACAAGGTAATGAGGGAAAATTGTTGCCATAAAAATAATTGTGTTCTACCCTCAGGTTCTTATGTTCGATTAGTCGAGCCTACGTTATGGGGCTTGCAAATTGTTTCCTTTTGTATTCAATAGCAGGCTCTTATGCTATGATATTATTTTTAATACCTGCTATTAAGTTTGTTTTTTACCTTTATATTAAATTCGAGATGTTCCTTCGCTTACGTAGCATAATGTTATATATAGACTATAATATAACCTATGTATGCCTTTGAAATCGCTTAAGTATTTTGAATCATTACAGAACATATATACAAATTTAATAAACAAATACATCATGTATAAAGAGGAACTTTATAATATTAGTATAGATTTATTTCAGTAAGATCTATTACGCAAAGCCATTAAGATTAAAAACACATAAAAAAACTATAAACTTATCAATGGACATAAAAGCCTATCTTTTACCAAATGTCGAATCGTACAGCAATAAATAAGTTTGAAGCCCACCCTTGCTAATTAAATTACCACTTTGGTATTCAACTAGTGTATTTTTATGTAAATCGAATTAAACTAGTTGGAAAATGTGTTAAAGTAAAATATTGGCGTTGTATGGATGAGAATTACCATTAGTGTGTTACGTACAAGCGAATTACATTCGAGATTTTAATGAGTACGGTATCATAAAAACAATTAGGAAGAATATATACGTATTTGCTGCTGTTTTTCTTCATCTTTATCGTCTTTTGATCTGCAATAAGGCCTCTATGTATGAAAACGCAGATTTAAGAGCACATATTTCTGTCTGCCTTTCTTATTTCACTAGATGTAGAATTGCGCTTTCGTTTAGATGACCTGATCACGATACAAATGCTCGTTAAGACTTATAGTCCTTGTAATTGCAAGGATTAAGTGAGAATCAAATTTCTATAATCAAAGTCACAGTCAAAGTTGGACTTCGATTTGTGTTTCGTTACCAAGTTGTCTTGTCCGTTTATAGATGTAAAAATTTGATGATACATATTATTAAAATGATTTTTGTCAGTCACTTTTTGCCAGCATGGCTTTTAGAAATTGTCTACTGTTCAATGGCTCTATAATAATTGGAATATATTCGCAATTGTAAGTAGTTTCGGAGCCTATTCAATACAAACAAATATTTCCTCTTTATAATATTAAATGAGTGCGAATCGAGTGAGAATCAAGTTTCCATAGTAACAGCGGCAAAGCACCGCTAAAGTTGGACTTCGATTTATGTGTTTGCTTACCGAGTTGACTTTTACGTTCAATACTTAGTCTTCGAGGATATTTATTTTGGCTGATTGTTTTCTGAACTGTTCGCTTGATGGTGAACAGTCCTGTTTGTTATGGCCGACACAAAACACATGATTTTTATGGTTTACCGTAATTCATGGTTGTCAATTTACTGTTCTGGTTATTTCTTATATTGGGTGCGGAAAACTTTGTTGTTGGTTTTTTGAGTTTGTTTGGATATTCGCATATTGGTTGATTTATAATAAACATGAAATTAAACAATATAATACTTTATAGCGTAATTTTTTGTAAATTTACCATTACTTTTTTTTATTAATTAATGTTTATAAAATGTTACCTGTCAAATCGGCCGCCATTTTTTGACACATTCTCTAAACGTTCGAGTTATAGCTATGTACAATTATAGAATACTACCTGAATGTTTCTTACATGGAATAATTAACGTTGTAATTTAATTACACTTAAGCATAATTATATTTCATAATAACGATTAAAATGATTAAAATTATAATTACAAATCGTTAAACATAATACGGTAGCTTAAACAAAAACTATTAAATATTACATTAAAGCTAGTGTATTATATAGCGCCATTACTACACATAGTTAAAATTAATTAATCTTTCTCGAATATTCCAAACGATATTACCTTATACACATAATGTAATTACAAAATTAAAACACAATATAATATAATTTGCTTACCGAAACGGATTTGATTAAAACTCTAATAACTCATACGAAATTAACTTTAATTACAAAGTATTAAGATTTAATTTGGAGCGAACGGAACGAATATGACAAATGATGGCTGTAACTTCTTTGATGTGACTTTGACGGGAAGATAATTAAGGGAAGTCGAGATTGTGACGGCCGTACATGACCATCATATTGAAGAAATTGCTCATTTTATAGCATATCCATCTTGTAAAAGCTGCAATGTGAAAATACGTTTTATATAGGCATTTTTTTCATACTTAAATTAACGATGCTTGCTATATTATATGAACATCTATATATTTATCTTTGGATGTATTATCGAAGTTATTTGTGACCTACCTTAAAGAAAAAATACGTACATTTTTCCCCATACTAATAAAGTCTCTACCAATAACTATTTAATGAAATAAATGCGAATGTTTTAGCCTCCAAGTACGCATAAAGCACACAAATTATTATCCATTATCTCAAGTATGTAGTTGTACAAATAATAATAAACATAAACTACACAATTTCATTTAACGAAGTAGACGTACAGTAATTTTTCTCTAAATAAATGAACCAAGAAAATATGTAAGTAATTTTCACTCAACCTTCCCACAGAATTAAAAAGACCCACAGTGACAATGTAATATTTTTCTGATTACACCCGCTCAAGAGGGTTGATTATTTCCCGCCAATCAGGAGCAGGAATGCGATTCATTAATCAAAATACTTGATATTAATTGAACGAGACTACAGGAATTACTGGACCGAAAAGTATTGAACTTAATGAAATTAAAAGATCGAGTGTTCTTTATTAGATCGAGCCTCCGACTTGTGAAATTACAAATTAAGGCGTTCGTAAGATATTGTAAATTAATTTTTATTTGAAACCAAATTGATATTGAGTACCTTTATCAAATAAATTTACTTAATGTTACATAAGAATACTGAGTGATTTTTGTCGTAAAAGATACTTAAATCGGTCCTTCACCTATCCAGTTTAAAAGCAATGAATTATTGAATTGTCCGCTGTAATAAAATGTCAATTAATCAGTACTTAATTATTTAACGATCGACATCAATTATACAAGATTACGTGACATTTACACGACGAAATTAATTCACATGTAAATTCCTATAATTAAATATGAAATCAGATTCCAACAACAATTGAAACTAAACCCCAACCGTGTAATGGCCGCGCGGTCTTAACGACCCGCCGGCCAGAATTTGCAATAACCGTAATAAATTACAATCCAATCCAAGTTGCTCTAATAAGACGCGCCGAGGCTTTCCCTGGCCATGCCGGAGTACAGGATAATCATTAATTTAATCGAGTTTGGATACACTTTCGGTTATATTAATGGAAATGTCAGATCGGTATAACTTAATACGTTTATATTTAGATGTCTGCCCTACGGTGTGAATGAAACTAGCAAAACTCGAGAACATTTTAAATGCTTCTAAGAGCCTATTAGACGAAGAAAGTTTCTTGTTTTCAAGTTCCGTTCTAGTTCCCCATTCTTAATTGTTGAACGAGGATATAGAACCATTCGTATACGTTCTTAACTACATAAAATAGTACGCGTAAATCGGTTAGTCTAACTTTTTTTTCTATGTTTCTAAAATAAATTGAGATATCGGAAATTATATCTAGAAAGTATAGGACTGTATACTAGTTGAAATATCCTTCGAAATCTCTATATAAACGCCGAAGATTTGATGATAATTCCATCTTCAGACAGACTTCATCAGATCTCCGCCGCCTTCATTTCCTCAAAATATAAATATCAACGTAAACGATACTTAAATAAACGGTGTATGCCTTTGATTCTCTGTAAATGTTCATAAATTCGTAACAAAGTTGAGAGACAATTAGAATTTTCACGCACAATTTTGCCTCTGAAGCATCCACTCTTTAAAACAATGGACGATCTCAAAAGTACAATTACGCAGAAATTATTCACGAAAAAGTCCATCAGACGAAAAATTATAGCTCTAAAAACCATTACAACACATACTGTGGTGCAGTGGAGCGTTGTGAAGTGGAGGGGAGTCGAGTGGGAAGGGGCGCAGACGGGAGTAATCCTATAATTATCGGCTTAGCTGTAGACGACATTCGCAGGTGGGTACTGCGAATGCTCAGGTGTGCTTTACGTATTTCAGGGTTATGTTGACAAATGCTACATGATAATTGATTTATGTGGGATTTGTCTTGCGAGGGTCACGTTGCTTCAATAAGATGGGTTTATAGTTTGTACTTTATATAATCACTATCATTACAACGATAGATTGGTTTGTGTTATATTTATTTTAGTTGTAAGAAATGTATTTAATATTATTTGATTAAAGAACAACCGTTTGCACAGATGCAAAGAATTACCCTCGTCTTTGAAATGTTAATTAGTGATAATTACCTCCGTTTAGTAATGTTTGTAATTGGAGTAGTTTAAGTTAATTGATGTTGAATATTCCTATCAGGACATGTATATTTATTGATTGATTTTAATTTTTAAGTAGGTAAATACCTATTTTTAATAACAAGCGCATATACGTTTATTCTTGTAAAAAAATAAAACTTCCATCGCCATGTCTCTCAAAGAATTTGATACACAAAACTTACGGTTGGCCGTAAAATAACTTTAAATATGAATACAGTATAAAAAACTGTAATAAAGATTAAATTTTATTGTATTCGTGATCACTCAACCCGTCCCTCATTACGGAATAACTTCAACATGTAAACGAAATTCTATCAAATAATACTCAAATGTTTAGATTAGTGCATGATAAATGGAATCTGTGATTTTAACCCGCGTATACCTGGGGCCTTTCAAACTTTGCTCTAAAAGCCTTTTGTTTTGCTTCAGTTAATGGAAACTTGCGTAAATTCAACGTGGTTCAAATGACCCGAGAATTTTATTCTATTTATTACTAAGTAACGTGCAAATGAGGGTTAAGTACCTTCGTAAACATTTGAAATATTTAGTTTTATGTTTAAATGGATTTACGAAATTTTGTCTTAATTAATGTTTTAATTTTACCGCCTGAAGGGTTTTTTATTCGTAACTAATGGATTGGATAGATATTGTGTCATATTTCAGTTTAAGTTCAGTTCTTATGTTTAAATTGAACTTTTATAGTATTAAATATGTTAGATCATAGTTATGACGTTCTAAATACCATACACGTGCATCGTTTGATGATACATATTCTAACAAAATAAAGTGTTAAAAGACTATAATTAAAAAGAGGGTAAAAATAGAGACGTCGCTCTTTGAAAAGGTTAACTACCAGTACAATCAATATGCCTTTCTTTCTGATTGAGTTCTATAAATAAAACAAAATCAAAGTCTATTTAGAATTGTTTTGTAAAAGAAATGTCTTTTTTCACGTAATTGATGGTACAGCGTTAATATTTAATCGATATTGTCTACCTATGTTACCATCGAGTATAGAGAATACATTTCACTTCCAGTCTATAATTTATTCTACAATCTAAACAATAAACTAATTAGCATAAAACAATTTGAAAATGGAATAAGTTGAATGCGAATAATCCGTGACTTATATGTACAATCGATTCCGATCGGTTCATTACTGGCGCAGCTTAAAACGATTCCCATGTAGCCTGGATAACGTATGGTCTATCGAATTTTAATACCGGATTTGCCTACTCTATGGCAATATCAATCTGCGAATTAGGCAAGCAATTTTAAGCTCTCAATCGATCGTGAAAGGTTCTATTTTGAGTGGAAGTGTGGGTAGATATGGACGGATAAGATAGTATTAAGATGTGATAGCAATTGTGAGTTATTTGAGCACGTTTTTTTGTTTTGACTACTGTACGAAGGAAAGATTGTTAATTTAGAGTACATAGCACGTAAAGAACACTTTAATTATTTGCTTTATTTCGGAAGTTCTTTGTTAGGTATTGCATACTCTATGTCAATATCTCCGAATACCGCAAAAAAGTGAAAGCTCTAAAATAAAAATAAAAATAAGCAATAAAAAAAACACAAAAAGTTACCAAACAGCGGCAACATACCACAAGAATGTGCTACCATTGTCAGTAATGCGGTCACCCATCCTTTTCCCAACCGTGCTGACCGGTGCTTAACCTCAGTTTTCGACAACAAAACTAAGAGTAATTTCACACTGAATGCGTATCGGTTTACACGGGGGGAATCCGTATCGCAACCGCAGCATTCCGGTCGGTCTGGATACGTTACACCACATGAAATTTGATAATCTGTGGCGATTTTAAAAAACAACGCTGTTTTTTGTCGCATGTAGGGAAAATGCAATTTTATTGTAGAATTGAAAATATGGACGAAGGTTGCACCTAGGTAGCGACAAAAAATATAAAACATCGTAAATAAATCTAAAAACCATTTATAAATGAACGACTATAGTTAGACTATTATATTATTTATAAATTTAATTAAAAAAAAACTATTTTACTGTTATTACTGTTTTTTAAATTTCTATGTTATCAAAATAGTCAACATTTTACACTTTAACAGAAAGACAGACAGACGTCAAACTTATATATACCTTACTAATATATATATACCCCCCTTTTTACGTCAGGGTTTCTAAACAAAATCACATATTTCATAAAATCTTATTCCTTCACTTACATAACTTAAAGATCATTTTGTACGGCAGAACGAGTGCAACTTAGTGCTTAAGTTACAAGCACGTCACTTGGCACTACTTAACACTTTGAACATGCTTTCAATGCCCAAGTGTTGGCTTGAGGAACTGTTGAAATTGGGGGTAGTTGTATATTAAAAAAGTATTTCATATTTTATTTTAGAATGTTAAAGAATAAAAATATTTAAAAATGGTACAGTAATATAAAAATGTTGGCTTTTAAGTTTAAGTCACAAAACTGATTATTAATACGATTGCCAATAAAACAATAGACTAGCTAGTCTATTGTTTTACTAATACTATTAAAATCACAAACACAACAACTTATTAATACTATTAAAAATCACCTATTTCGGACAGCAGAGTGCAACGTATGGCGCATTTACTTAGGTCGATTAGGCCTGCTTGCGGGGTGTGATTTCTGTAAACATAACAGCCAAATGCCATGCAGTCCGTACAGTGATAATCGTTTTCACTGGTCGATAGGGCCCGCATTGGATTTGTAACAAATGCATGAGAGGAACCATTTTTACTGGTTTCGACCAACTAGTTTGTTCTTTAGCCCGCATTCGCGACGACTTATCGACTGATGTAAATGTGCCCTTAGTGCTTGAGACACAAGTACGTCACTTGGCACTACAACACTTTGGACACGTTTTCAATGCCTGCAACCTAGCTGAAGAAATATTCTTGAAAAGATTTTGAGGAAAGAATGTGTTGCTTGAAATTTCTATGAAAAAATATTTTCTTTATTAACGTTTAAAAATATTTATACGTATAATAAAATCTAGTAGACCAGAAAGTAGAAAATTACAATGTTCATAACATCATAGTTTCCTACTCGTGCAGATCGAACTCACACTCTCCGGTGCAATAGACCGTTGCTGTATCCACTGCATCAATCGGGTCGCCAAAAAAGACAGTAATTTTCACAATTTTTCTCTGTTCGACTTATAAACACATAAAACATTCTATTCTCAATAAATAGACACACAAAGTAAAAAACCGTTTAATATTTGAATCAATAAACGGACTATCCCATCTTTTCGCCCCTATTGCAAAATGATATAGCCTCAAACTTGTGAAATATCATTTTATATCATAAGTGGGATATTTATGGACCCCACGGAGATCCCAAGCTATTTAGCACTTAAAAATAATTCGCTGCGTCATGAAATAAGTTTAGGGTTGTATTGTACTTGTATCAACTTCACCCTTGATGTAGGCATTTAATAAGGTTTTGGTATATACAGAGGTTTTTAACTGAAAAATTGTGTTAATGAAATTTTGGTTGTGGTACCATTATATATCATTAAAAGCAATTTAATTTAATTTCCTTTTAAGGATAATTTTATTTAAATTTCATATTAGATGATAGCTTATTTATGTTAGACCCGCTTTGACTTCATCTTGAATCTATTAAAATACCGCATCAAAATTTTAAAAATACTAGGGCTATGTAGTGATAAATCTATGTGTTAGTTAAGACTATGTATATTATTTTGTGTGTTTTAACTAAAAAATATTAACTTCTGAAATAGTTATTTATATATTGTGGTCTTTGTAATGATATTATCGATAATTGATCGCATTGTATCATTGGAGCTAGGATCTCTGACCAAAATTGTTTGGTATTTGAATTGTATACTAAATAAATAATAGAGGTGATGCTAAAAGCGTGAACGTTTTTCAATGAATCACACAGCATCTTAACTCAATCTAACCTCTCACCATGAAACAGGCAATTGAATGGTTTCTGAGTGCACTTGTATCTGAGGACACGTTAGTCCCCGATTGAGGAAAAAATCTTATTTGACGGACCCCTACAATTTGCACCCACCCTATAGTCTATATCTTGCACGTAAAGTGTTAGATTAGTGTGGATGTTTTTGTTTTTATATTAGACGTATTTTTAGTTCGAAAGTGAAGGCCTTCAATAAAACAATGTTTTACTGTGGCCTGGTGGTACAATGGTACAACATACTACTAGGCGTAAGTCTAAAGTGTATCTATGTCTATGATATTATATAAATAAATATAATATGAATAATATGATATAAACCGTTTATGATGTGTGGTTAATTTATGTTATTTATTTTTAGTTTCATTATTTGCACCACCTACTCTCTTTCTATGCAGCTTTTCTCTACTTCACGGTTGTGTAGAAGAGATAGCTAGCTATAAAGTCTTCTGCACCAAAATTAATAAATATTTATGTTATAAAAGTATGAATAAAATGTGCAATAATATATACATCACCATTCACCAACAAAACTTGGTTCCGATTGTTTGATTACCGCTCGTCTATAAAACGATTCGAGTTATACCATGACGTTCCGTCATTTTTAGTAACCGTACTTTAGACATGTGTTACAAGCTGTCATGACATGCTTGACATGTGCTAGTGTCTCATAAACACATTAAAATCTGAAATGCATATGTTCCTTGATTTGACGACTAGCGTATACAAACCTTGTCCTATTTTAAAGTGGCATAAAGTTCTTAATGAGCTAACTACATCTGAGCAAGTATTCCTATAAATTTCATATAAGTTTTATATTTTTAAAAATATAACATTTTAAATATTTACGCTGTAAAAAGAGTTGAGACTAATGTGTGTATAATTTCTTCCCCCGTTGAAAAATTAAATCTTCCTTTTGCATAAACAATTCAAAAATCGAATTTAAAAACGTGACGTTCTAAAATCAAAATTCGCCACATCCAATCGGAACTGAAGATCGTATTTGACAGGCCCCTTCTTCACACTACATGCAACCGTGAAATGTTGGCTTAGCGTGGATCTACCGGATTATCAGCTTTCCGTAATACCGGCATTATTGATTGAAGTATGTTGTTCAAAAATATGGTAACTTGATATGTACGTACCTTTATCAACAACGATACTTTTTAAAAATCGAATTTTAAAACGTAACGTTCTAAAATCAAAATTCGACACATCCAATCGGTACTGGAGATCGTATAGACTTGATATGTACCCTTACCTTTAAAAACAATAACATTTTATATAAAAAAAGAATTTAAAAACGCGCTGTTCTAAAATCAAAATTCACCTCATCCAATCGGAACTGAAGATCGTATAGACTTGATATGTACACGTACCTTTAGCAACAATGACATTTTATAAAAAATAATTTAAAAAAGTGACGTTCTAAAATCAAAATTCGTTCGTTCGTATTTGACAGGCCCCTTCTTCACACTACATGCAGCGCGTGAAATGTTGGCTTAGCGTGGATCTACCGGATTATCAGCTCTCCGTAATACCGGCATTATTGATTGAAGTATTTCATTTGGAAATGTAGACTTGATATGTCTTGTCTGTGAACGCGTGTAATGCTGTCGCTACTATTTGTTTTCGTGTTTGCTTTTAGCAAGGTTTTATAACAATTTAAAAATGTTTTTGTACTAATACCTACACTATTAATCTTAAATGATACAATGTGTGAGGTCGCGCAAAATCACGTGTTTCACATTTATAAGAAATAATTCAAATTCAAATCGTTTATTTTTTCAAATTAGCTTTTTTGAAACATCACATACATATTTTATTTACCACCGATTCTGAAGGCCTACTGAGAAGAACCGACAAGAAACTCAAGTATTCGCTCTTAATATGTAATAACTTCCACATCCTTTTTGTCAACGAAAAAATGTTTATATTTTTTCAAAAAATCTTTCCCTGCATCCTTACAAAAACAGGAATCCCTTTTCAATCCAAAATCACCAAAATCCGGATAATCAAAGAAATGGAAAAGAAAAACGAGAGTTCTTATGCAGGAAGCCACTTCATACAAAACGTGACCTGGGGTGCATATACGTAGAAACTGTTAAAAAAGCCCCCTCGGGGCCCATCCCCTATCGAACCTTACCAATCTCCCATTCAACAAATCAATTTGCACCTTATTCATACATAATAAAGTTTAAATTCGATTGCAAATAAAATACGTCTTAATAACTTGGATGCATCCTACCGTAATAATCATGTTTGATAAGAAATTTGAGACGGTTATATGAAAATGACAAAGGTTTCACAGTTTTCATTTTTCTCGCTTTCGGGAATTGTAACTGATACCGCCTTATTGTAAAGACGCTTTGAGACATTCCATCAAAAGTAATACAATCTCGTCTTGCATCATACATCCGACTTCCTACTAACATTATACAGTATCCAAATTTATCATTAATTTGAATGTTTGTGTGTCAATCGCACTAGAACTACTGAACGGATTTTCATAAATTTCGTATTTAGATAGATAGCTAGATTAAGTGATAGGGTGGATATTCATCTATATCCCCGAATTTAACACGAACGTCGCCACGAGTAGAAACGAGTAAAACAATATTATAGACATTCACAAATGATTTAATTATGCAATTTCTAACTTCACAAATAACTTAATTTTTCTAAACGCAACAATATCATAAATTGAAATATGTTGGAAGAATTTAATGCTATTATAAACGCGTAGGCGAAAAAAATGTTGTATATACAACAATACGATTGAAGTGTTTAGGTATTCAATATTCTATTTGAAAATACTATTATTAATGACAACTGTGTAGGTAGAATTGAGTACTAACATGATATTTTCCAGTAACAGGAAAATCGATATCTATAGAGCATTTCTATTTCTATTTGAAGTGGAGTAAAACCCGATTTACTGGGTTCTTTTAAATTTGTAACGAACTATTTAGCAAGAAACTTATGTTTTATTATTACAAAATCAATATTCCATTTGAACTGACGTACTAAATCAACAAACATCAGTTAATTTAAAGTAGACTTAGTACTCACAAACGGGCAAGGCAAATTTACTGCCTTGTTTCTTTTACTGGTAATAAACTGTGGAAAACTAACAAGAAACGCGTTTTTTTCAGTGCAAAATCAATATTCGTTCAATTTGAACTAAAATACGAAATCAACAAATTTGGAATCATATTGATGGAAATTTTGATTCCAACGGACAGGTAAATTTACTGCCTGGACAGTTTTTAATTTCTCACGCACTGAGAAACTTATACTATTTAATTATATATTTATTGCGCAAACGATTAAAAAGCATATATTAAAAGTGTATATAACGTAGCTGCGCCCCAGGGCTTCGCTCCCACGGACATAGAGCCTTCTTCGATAAAAGGGCTATCTAACACTAAAACAATTTGTCAAATCGAACCAGTAGTTCCTGAGATTAGCACATTTAAACAAAGAAACTCTTCAGCTTTATAATATTAGTTTAGATAATGATAGTATATTTTGCAGGCCTTATAAAAAGCAATCTTCTAGGCAACCTCGCAGCAAGAGGACAGTTAAAAATATTACGTAACTATAATCTAATCTAATCTAACTAAATCAATATTCAATTTGAAGTGAAATACGAAATCAACACACATCACGTGAAATCGATTTTAGTTCCAACGGACAGGTAAATTTACTGCCTGGATTCTTTTAAATTTCTAATGTCGGTAATGTACGTTGCGATCGAGCGTGGTTGTCCGTTTTGGTTGTGGCTGATGTAGTGGGGTGAAATATACTAGATATTTTTTTACTAGATACATTTAAAAAATATTTATAATGGCTTGTTATATGACGCATGAAATAAACGAATTATTGTTATGATGAAATAGGTGTTCGATAATTGAGGGGGATTTAAGTAGCACATGCTTTTTATGTATATATACTAAATGAGCTCCGCAGTTTCACCTGCGTATATCTCCCGTTCTCGTTAGATTTTCGGGATGAAAGATATAATATTTCCTTACTCGTACTTAAATTAATATCTGTACAAAATATCATCCAAAAATCAAATCTTTCCTGTTTATAATAGTACTGTAGATTTCGAAAATACAATAATTTATTTTTTATTTCCTCTTAAGACTATTTTTGTCCTTGCTGTATTTCTTATATTAAAAAAAACACTAGCAAAAATCGTAACAATAGTTTCTAACTGGCATTTGCCTTTGAAAAACACATTTCAAACTATTGTAGCGTTCACTCTTCACAAATACATTTCTGATCTGAACTTTTCAATATTTTCTCTATAAAACCTCCAATAGAGATGTTCACTTGCGCTGGAACAAACGCAAACGTTCAATCTAACGTCCACGGTTCAATCTTTAAAATTGACGTTGCAAAATCAAAATTCGGCGCATCACTACCTCCAATTGGAAATCGATTGGCTGTGGCGTCAGAGCGGCTCAGCGTCGAACGTTCGGATTTACAGGGATCTTTTAAAATTCGAATGCGCCCGTGACGCATACATTTTTACAGCTAATATTTAAAAAGAAGATTGTACACGTTCTTTGTTCAAATTTCAAATAAATTCGATTTTTGGAAAAAATACTGGTGTGAATAATACGTTTTTTAAAACTTAAATGCTCCTCGACGACAATTTAAAAATAAATAAAAATATGGTTCCCACGTTCTTAATTCAAATCACAATTGCAATATTCGATTTATCTTGATGAAAGTATGTTTGTGTTAATGCAGTTATTAAACGTTTACATTTAGCATATCCTCAACGTTTTTTATTCAATTCTAAATATAATTTATTTAATCTTAGAAAGAACGTCGCTTACATTAACTTTAGAACATCTTAGTGTAGAAACTATTACAAAGCGGTAATTCCCGCTACAAAGCGCTAATTTTAGAACTGACCGTACATAGCCGTAGGCAATAAACAGAGTCTAACACCTGAAGAAGACAGGTATTGTACAAACTGCTCCAACACGTTCCTGACACTTCGGGTCTAAAGGGCCGTAAGCCGCAAAAATTGCTGACGTATCTTCAAGTGACGGAGATTCACTGGGTCATAAATAAACTATAAAACGCTTTTTCAATTTGTCACGCAGGATAGGGTTTACGATAATTTATGGGTGGAAGATTATTTGAAAGCTATTGATGTAGGTGTTTGGGATGTGGTAATTGAATATTTCGTGGATTCGGTGACCTTTTTTACGCATATTGTGAGGTTTGTTGTAAAATTTCTTTAGTTTGTTACCTATTTTATAAGTATCGAAGACTAGCTGATCAGCAGTAGCATATTTTATTTTATTTATTATATTATATGTATGTAGACTATAAAATAAAGCCTATGTCATACGCGGATAATGTAGCTTTCGGTGAAAGATTTTTTTTCAATCGGTCCAGTAGTTTTGAGCCTATTCTTTACCAACAAACAAAGATTTCCTCTTTATAATATTATAGTCAAGAAAAAGGTGAATTTGTGAAATGGTATAATATCGTTATTTACTGTAAAACCATTTAAATAATCGTATTATAATAGAATATCATTGCATCATTGTAGAACGCGTTTGTCTGGTATCAAAAATTACTAACCAATTTTTTAAAAAAATATTAGTGCGTGTGCAAAACAGAACAGACAATCATAAAATTATCCATGGGAAGCAAAATAGCAAATGCGGTTCATAAAATTGGAGGGAAAAAGCGCCATGTGTGTCCAATAAACATCCCCCACTTTATGCGACTTACTAACGATTCGATTCAAATTCACGAATACACAATGAGAGTTAAACTAGAGACATAAACCCACCATACCGCATACCATAACGATCATAATAAAATTTACCCTAATCCCATAGGCCCGTGACGACGCCGATTAATGGCTTGCAAAATTAAATTCGCAGGCCACGGCTTATCTGAAATAACTGAAATTCGAACGTATCGCTAATGCATAGTATTTATTTTGGAATGACCCGCTCGCGCTGCGAAGCGTCCGTTCGGTTCGGTAGTTGGATATCAAATGACATCACATGTATTCGCTAACGAGGTTCCATGATAGGGGCTTATTAACCATCCCAACTTGTTTTACCATTCTCAACCTTATGCCTTTGGAATAAAGGTATGAAGGTGAAGTTTGCGTTAGTTAAGGAAACGGGGAGCGATGTTTGGAAAGGAATTGTTTTGTAAAACACAAGTGTAATTACAATTTTACGTGCGAAAGTGGTCACCGGGGATTAATGGTCGACATTACAGAAGTACTACTTCATAATTTACGTTAGCTTGGGAAAATTGAAAATGTAAGGTAATTCTAAATTCAGAGTTATTTTTTTAAATATGAATGGATTATTTTTGACTTTGAAAAAAAAATTAACTTTATTTTCACTATGTAAGTGTACATAATTATTTGACTAAGAATACTTTTACATAGTTCGTGTGATTTAGTAGATAAACCGATAATTTAAAAACCAATAAAAATATCAAAAAAATAGTTGTAATTTACGAAACAAAAACCCAAATTACTCGTTATTAAAAGCTGTATTTAGAACGTACTAATCGTTTCCATAAAACAACTATTACTCTTATAAAGGCTAGGAAAATTCCCATCGAAATAATTACCCTATCCCTTTATACCTCGTAAATTGTTTTCGACCCTTCTAACAAGACATTGGACACTTGTAATAAATCATTTTTATAGCCACCCCAAAGGGGGTTAACCTAGGTGTTATTTTCGAGTTTAAAATAGTTTCGCCCATCGATCTTATCATATATCGATAACTGCAGTTTCGCGTGCATTCTAGTGTTGCACGATTATCGATGGATTTGATTTATCGTTAGGCTTGTTGCGTGTCGCTTAAGTGAATTGAAAATAATGAGCGCTGGCGACTTTTTTGAGCTTCTTTTTTTATTTCCGATTTTGCTACGGTTTTAATATACATATTTTTGAGAAATTTAATCGATTATAATTATTTTTCAGATAATTTGTTCCTATTATGCTTACTCACGTTACATAACCTAACATTTCTATATTTAAAGCATTCTTAAAAAAAATCTTCAATCAGCAAATATTATTGTTATGAAATCAAATTATATTTATTACATACAGCAATTATAAACCTATTAATGTTCAAAGATAACAAATCCATACACTGTTATTAAAGCATTCGAATATTAAATTGTTCCTTCTATTAAATGTATAATTGGTATTTAATAATACAACGATGACATATTGTGTCGCCGAGACAATATTATTTATTTGTGGACGGAGGTACAGACGAGCGTAATTATAGCAATTAATATCGTGTATTGGATTTGTATCGAAGTGAACATCTGTCGCGTATGATTGTCGATATTATTCATTCACATCCCTAGCGATTTGTACGTAAATTTTGTCTTTATTTTTTGATTGGAGGCTATTTATTTTTAAGTGAGTATATTGATGGGGCGAAAATTGTTATTAAACTATTTCTTTGTAATGTTCCTTTTCTAAACGTTGTCGTATGCTATTTTCATTCTTAACAATGGGATAGGAATTTAAAATTTAACTATTTAATTAAACTTATTTGGTCGTTGGCTTGTTCATTATTTATTAAACAAAGCAGTTTTATTAATTGATTCAATTTAATGAACATTAAATTATCGACATAATTTAACTACAAGTACATCACTACTTAATATTTGTTCTATCATTCCAACTAATAAACCATTATTTGAAATGAAATCAAGCGTATATTGTATTGCATTTAACACTCGAATAAATAAGCAAATTTTGTGAGCTACGTGTTTTGAAATCATTAGTATGATATGTTAACAATACTGTTAATTATCTTTAATATATTGTAATTTTAACTGTGCGGTTTCGATTACATCGTGATTTCTAGTACCCAATTAAAATTATTTAAAATTTACTCAAACAAACGATAAAAGATTATCTTTTTGGAAGCGATTATTTAAATAATATTTATAAGCATCAAGTTCCACTTTCATATAAAATTTGATAATGAGATTTCTATGTGGTATTTCTTTTTTACTTTGCTATACTTGCTATACTTGACGTAGTAAATATTTTCTCTCTACCGCACGAAATAACAAACAATCTTGAATGAACTGACCATATACTAAAATATAGTCCTTATTACTGAGCTATACAATTCGCAATAAAAAAATCAATCTATCGATAGAACTGCACACAGCCCTAATGGTCCAAGTATATCAGATATTGTTTGAAGCCCTCATTTCCCAGTATGACGTAGCAAAACACGTCCATCCGAGTACGTATCATTAATTTGGCCAGATTTCCCCAATATTCACACCCCTGCATCCATATTTTTACACCACCATCAATTTACATCTGATGCAATTTTGAAGCTATCAAACACAAAGTAAACAATTTTGCAATACAGAATGCAACTAGATTGAAAATACTGCGATGTATACTATGTAAAACCAGGCGTTTGTAATACTATACTTTGCAGAATTTTATTGATTGTCTATTTAACAACTAATCTTAGAAACTACCGGATGGATTTGAAAAATTATTCTTGATTATGATGTGCAGGGTCATGAGAAAGGCTATAAGATATCTAGCATTAAACGCAAGTAAAACTGCAGGACACAGCATTGAAAATTATATTTAAATACAAATTGTATGCAATCATGCATTCAATAAAGACATCATTTTTACATGTTATTTTATTTTATACCTTAGTGTTTAGACTAATTATGCAGTAGTTCAGTATCATGAACATAAGTTTAAATAAAAATTATTACACAGGCTAAAACATAAATTCATTTAACTTTCTAGAATCATTTACAAGATTACCTCTCTTCCATGAATTTCAACATGGACATTTTTTATTCAAAACAGGGCAAGCTAGATCATTGATAACACCGTCTAGACACTTTATAATTTTCCTAATTTGTAGCACCGTATTAATAAATAAAGTAATAAATAATTGTAAGCTACTTCGTACTCACGCCAACAAGAATGGATTGTAAAGGGATGACTCAACAATTATACTCAAAATTTTACTCGACATTTTACTAAATACGTAGTTTTGAATGTCAGTGCAGTGATCTAATTAATTAGCTTTAATTGTGGTTAAATGTGTAATGGCTAAAATAAACCTATTATTATTTCCAATTTGCACAAGACTTAGGTATATAATTACATCATTTCAGGATAGATCACAATAGCATTTTTAAAACAAAATCTTTGTTACCAACATCCCAAAAAATTTCTATTTTTTCTATTATTAGTTAGATCTATTACGAAAATTGCTCACATATTAACGTAAAAAACAAACCTTGACCATCTTCTTTATTTGACACATTTAAACCCAAAAGTTGTTCAAGCATTATTTAAGTAAGCAATTGGCTTTAACTGGTAAACCTAAAATATTGTCTAAAACCTCTAAAATGTCACTCTTAAAACTAGGCCCCATTTATTTCCAGTGCAATCGCCTTTCAGCAACAAATTAACAGTGAAACACTCCATCTTTATATTTTTCCGATTGGTCTACGTCTAACGATGCGGCAACAATATCGGTTTAATTGGATTTATTTGCAGCTTTTCGGTCCAATTCCAGGCTATTGTCGTTTACAATATCTTTGACAACTAATTAAATGTTTTTTGCTTTGTTGGTTTTGATACTTCCTAGTTTGGTCTAGATTCAATCCTTTATAGAAATAACATAGATCGGTTAATGGTTCATTTTGCTTTGTTTTGAGAATAAATGAAACAACTGTTAAATAACAATCACTTAAGTTTTTAGTGACAAAATAGTTAGTTATAGTTAAACTACATAAAAAATCCACATCGCACATATTACCACACTGTTCATCGACAGGTCATCTCGGTCTACATCGAAGGAGTCTGAGTGCAAATGTCACTCGCAACACACGTATGTGTTTGTTTTCATAACATGTACGCTATGAAAAGTTCACCTACGGATTTGACTATTTCCTTTCAATTTGTGGTCCAGTTATCTAAAATTATATTCAACACACCTCCCACCTTAAATTCTAAAGTATTATTTTACTTACAGAGCCACGGTACGAGACGGCGTACGCGTGCGAAGGCAAGACGCTGAAGATCGGCTGCGGGGAGGGCTCCGTCATACACCTGATCCGCGCCAACTATGGCAGATTCTCCATCACCATCTGCAACGACCACGGCAACACTGACTGGAGCGTCAACTGCATGTCCACTAGAAGCTTACGAGTGTTACACAGCAGGTAAGAACTTCCAAGTATTGTTATCATGATCTGTACCAACTATGGCCCTTCTTTTTATGGTTCTACCCAACCTGATCTATACTATGGTCCTTCCTCATCGTGGTACAGAGCAGGTAAGTACTTAGCAGTATCATCAGCCTGGTCTACACCAACTATGGCAGATTCTCCATCAGTCTGCAATGATCAAAGTTTTACATAGTAGGTTTTCTTAGTAGTATCATCAATCTGGTCTACAAGATCTGATTATTATTAAAATAACAGCTTTTAAAGTCTTTAAAACTCAAAAATTAGACCAACGGTAGTAAACACTAACAGTCCTTAATTTCCCACTTGAAATTTGAAATAAGCCTTTGGTATCTATGACTCCATTAACAAATAGCGTAATATTGCAATTACAATAAATAAAGATAAGCTTTAACAAATAATTGAATTGTTAGATAAAATAGCATTGCAGATAATATCTACGGGTTCAGTTACGTTGATAATTATATTCCGATATCACTTGTAGGGTTTAATATTAATTGCAATGCCTGAAATGTATTGTTAGACATTTGGTTTATTACTGTGAATTGGAAATTTTAGTTAAAATGAAACTGTTAAAACGTTTTTTATCTTTTATAGAGCAGTGAAATTATTTTATTGTTCATATTTATAGTTTAATAAATAAAAAATCTAATGACACTTAATTTGTACACTATGGGAAACTCCAGAATCCCTAAAAATTATAAGATGGAAAAACTATCCGAGGATAAATACGGAACAGGAATTATACAATTATTTTTTCAAATAGGAGTAGATGCCTAATTAACTTGCCGCCAAGAATGGTAAAATAGAACATTTCTATTATTAACAGAAATGAGAAGGATATAGTTGATAGAACGAAAAACGAAACGCTACATTACCCATAAATTGGGTAAAATTAAATATTCGCTAGCCAATTTGATCGTGTTAGCAGCGAGATTGGCAATAAAGGCGAACTAACTCATGTAAATAGCGTTTAAATTGTTTACATCACGTAATGAAGCCCGGTAAATGTTTAGGATAGTGTAAAGTTGGACGGTGTACGTTGTTGTGATGAAATAAATAGGATTTGTATACTGGCAGCGCCCCGCGTATTCATCCGTAGTAGAGTAATGCTTACTAAGGATGAAACCCTTACTCAGAACTGAAGTTTTTCGAATCTTTCTAGTACTTTCGAGGTTATTATAGGATAGCTGTGCTCCGTGAGCCGGGTATATCCTGTCAGATTTCCGAGATTAAAAGTATCCTATGTGTTGGTCATGGTCAAAGTATCCTATCCATTCTTTTGGTCCTAAGCTGTCTCCCTACGAATTTTCTGCTCAATTGGTCCAGCAGATCTGGAGTTATAAGTGTTCTAACAAACCCATCTCTTCTATATACAGGGTGTAGCATAAAAAAAATATCGAAAATATTGAATGTCTCCAGTACCGAGGGACTTTTACTTACGAACTGTCTGAACTATATCTGCATGTTCCATATTATCCTCTCTACGCCACACTCTGTATATGGATTAAAAAAAGTACGATAGCAAAAAATAGAAACTATGATTAATGGAGTCACTTATTTTATTTATATAAAATGATTATATTATATTTATTAAAAAAACGAAATAATTTTTATTTTTTTTATAACATTGTTTATTGTAATTTCCAGGTGTAGCATGCACCAGAACTGCAGCATATTGGCCAGCACGAATATGTTCGGGGACCCGTGTCCAAACACCTTGAAATACCTCGAAGCGCATTACCAATGTGTCCCAGGTGGATTACTAATTTTTTAAATAAATATATAGATGGATAATAAATCTTTATTTGTAAAAAAAAAAGAAAATATTTATTTATTTATTGATCTTGAGCATAACTTTTCTCTTCAACGAGATATCAAATTACAAAATAGTCTGATTCATTTGATAATGGGCCCTACAACCCTTTAATACTATAAATGCGAAAGTTTATGAAAATGTATATGTGTTTGATACTATTTGACGCAAAAATTACAGGTAAAGACGTATATGGATACCAAGTTTCATCACTCTCGGTTCTGGATTCTTATCCAAAATAACATTTAGGCTATCTAATCCTGAAATTCTCACGGGATTAAACGTTAGTTACGCGGTTAAACCGGAGGGCGTGCCTAGTTAAAAATAATTCACATTTTCAACAACATAACTCATACCTTTCAGCATCTACCACCAGTACGACAAGTAGACCCTCACCGCCTTGGCTCATCACCTCTCAGCCCACAGTCTGGAGGTCGACAGCACCGCCCATGCCCAAGAACCCGGTACAGACCCAGCAAGAGAAGAAGAAGCCTACGGTCATCACGCCGCCCACCTTCAGGCCTCATATTACGTTACCACCAGAAGTACAGCTTGGCAATATTGGAACTAAGGTATCTACTAAAAGAATGTCTTGTAATTTAATTTTGTCTCAATCAAATATGTTGATAGAAAATGATAATCTGATTCAACTCTTAAAAACATAACTTACTACAGAAATTTATTTAGACATTGAGCCTGTTTAATAAAATATCGTCTAATAATAATTTAAACACGTGTCATGCAATAGTCTAAGCTTGTCGTGCTTTACCTTAGACAGTATCTAAACAGCGTCCATCTCTAAACTATCACTAACAAAAATTTTAGTAACATTTTTTTTTGAGATGGTTGTTGAACAGTTGTTTAACTTTTTGTAGTAAAATCGATAATGTTTGTTAAGTCTTGTACAATGAGTGGCTCATTGTACAAGACTTAAAAAAAATATATATGTTTGATTTAAAAAAAAATGAATAAAATCCAATGTTTTTAATTTTGTATACGTCTATTTTATATACCAGAACTAGATGTACGGGCTGACGTTACGATAATATTTTACAACAAACAATATTTCTATATATTTTTGTAGTTCAAAATATCCACATACACTACCTGTTCATACAATATACCATAAAAATTAAAACGAAATTGTAAAGTATTAGAGGAAATGTCCCTAAAGGTACTAATATCATTCCAGAAGACAACAACAAGACAGCCGGATTCATCATCAGAAAAGGAACCTCCCCAGGTTCCCCTGGACAAAGTGCCTGTGATAAAGGAGGAGGTGCCGAAGGTACCTGATGAGAGCACCAAGGTTGAGAAGCCGAAGGAGAAGTTTGATGAACCCGGTAAGAAGTTTACGCTTTTTAATATTGTAGGATGTTCGTTGTATTGATAACCCCTTCGGGAGAGCATTTAAGGTGTCTTTGCACCTATTTTAAGTGTTTTCTTTTAAGTCTCTTTTTAAATTTATGCAGAAAGATTATTTAAAATACATTTATTACTTAACAAGCATAATATGAGATGATGTAAGTAATGAAACATCTTTGTAACCACCCAATGTAATATTTGATTTTGTTTTTATGTAACAGTGGGCAAGCGAAGCATGCGGTTTACTTCATGTTAAGTGACTAACCGCAGCCCATGAACATCATTAACAGCAAAGTGTCGAAGATGCCTTGCCGGCTTGAAGGAAGGGGGATAATAAGGGGGAAGAAAGGGGATTGATTTAATAGAGGGGTACAAAAATAGCATCTTTAAAATACTCACCATATATTATATCATTTACAGTAGCAGTAACAGACGAAACTTTACAATGGGCACCCAAAGATGAAGACGCGGATTCCACGCCGTCCCTCCACGGCCCTCCCAAAGAAAACCGACCTGATGCCTCTGAGGATGATTACGACAAAGTCTACTGTAAGTTAATATTTAATTATTTAACGGTCAGAAGTTCCCAAACTGTGAAGGGAGTCGTGAAACTTTTATTTCTTCCTCTCCCCCCGTGGATGCGATCCGATTATGTGTCCTCTTAATCTTAATTGAAACTAAAACTCACCCTCCGCTGACACATATAACTAAACTCTTAAATGCGTGGCGTATTGAAAAAGTTTGGGAACCCCTGATATAACCACTAAAATAAGAACTGTCTAATCTTTGAATGATTACTAGCGGTAATAAACCACCTTATTTATAATTATTCGTACAAAATAAAATACCTTACAATAATCATTGTTGTAAAGGACCTACACTAAAAAAACGTTCAGTTAAAGATCACTAAAATACTTTTGATTGACTAACGAAAATCAAGCCAGTACTTCCTAGCCTTTCATTACTCCTTCATCCCTAAGCTAAATTTTAATTACAATATTTTGTCTTTGTACACCATAATATACATCTTTATTTTGAGCAAAGTGTTCATATCTAGTTATTTATGTGTTAGTTATAAGTGTGCCAGTATCAATAATAACTCCCAAATATATTATTTCTAGCAACAAGCGCCACACCAGCGTTAGGTAGACGCGCATACTGTCCCCAAGTGAACGCTAGAGGTCTTCATTGGAACTGGACTCTCGCTGGCACATACGCAGTGCAGCCTTGCCCAGGAGGAGCCACGGGATTGGCTAGGTGGAAGTGAGTATACATCTATTTTATCACTAAGTCATGGTATCAATCAGCCTCCATAGTTGGCATCTATTTTATCACTAAGACATGGTATCAATCAGCCTCCACAGTTGGCATCTATTTTATCACTAAGACATGGTATCAATGATCCTCCATAGTTGGCATCTATTTTATCACTAAGACATGGTATCAATCAGCCTCTTTGGTTAGCCAAAATGACAACTATGATATAAAATTTGACGCCGATCGAGGGTGATAAAAAGCCTTAGCTCTGGTGGAATTAAGTAATTGTGTGGTACTCTACTACGCCTTAAAAAAATCTGTGAAATGCCCCATACTTTTGGCGATTTTTTATTAAGGTCCTAAATCTTAAAAAGTGTCTTTAACTAATTACAATCTAGCGTACAAGGTTAATAAGTATTTTTTTCGAACCTAAATTTCTAATTAATAAGATAGTGTGCACTGTCACTTACTTAATGTTTGTTAAAGGGGAATTTTTGTGAAAGTTTGTTCTCTATCACTATTTTTATTTAACACCAAACGACTACGAACTGAAACGAACTTTTGACGAAATAAAAGCAGACAATTAATCAACATTACTGGTATTCAATATCTACCACTTTAACTTCAGTGCAAATAAGATTTCCTTTGTAACTTTGCCTTTTAGAACTAATTACCCCAATTTCTATTACGTACCACTTTCTCATAAGAACATTGTTCACTTAAAATGAGAAATAAACATTTAAAATTTCTTAGTATCTATCACTTCTCTATCACTTATTGACTTGTCTAGATCGTTTCTGAATCCTTACTTTCGTTCCAGGTGTACTCTAACAGCCCACCAACCCATCGAGGAGGAGCGTCCTCGCCGCCGCAGCTCGGGGCTGCAATCCGGGGAGAACTTCCACGACCTGGGGCTGGAGCAGCCCAGCGAGAGGCAGCTGCAGTTGATCAGGAGGCTGGGCTCTGATGCGTTGTTGAAAGGTATATACATTTTTTATTCTGATGCCAAGTTAAAGAATTTTGTAGGTTTGTTAAGTCTGAGTAAGCCGGTCTGTTTCTAATATTCTTATTTAAGATTGTTGTATTTTCTTGAGTTCGTTTTAACGGGAGTACTATCCATATTTAATAAAAATCCTTTTTAAAGGATAGCGGTTTAATGCCGTAAAGTATTCGAAAATCACTACCTTACCACCAACCACCAAACACTGCAAAAATCCCCCTAAACACCGCATTTAAAATACTTTATAAAGTATTTTTATTCAATATTTAAAATTCTTATCTGATACTTATTAGAAGTTTTTGATGAAAAAAGTAAAGATTCTCCAATATGAATACATAGTAATTGTTAATATGTTGAACACAGTCATTAGTATAATTATACAACTTTTTGAAAGTATCTAAACTCAAGTTGAATCGTCTTCAATTATATTGTGTACTGCCAAAGTACACAGACAAACATAGAAATATTAATAAGCCCTTTTTTTTAATATAAAAATTTTAAAACTAAATAAATTTGTTTATAGGTCGAGATGGTGATTCTCCAGAACATTTAATAGATTATAGAGGAAGTGCAAACCTCCCAGATGCTCAGGCGTCCAGAGAAAACCTTGCTGCGAATGGAGATTTTGTATATTGTAAGTACTTGATAAAATAAAAATTAAAATAACTTATTAATACATAATTTGTGGTGTAAGCACATTAAGTGCTTATTTGTGAATAATTTTGCAAGAAAAACATCTTAATTAATTGGTTATACAACTTATAGTCCAGTAAAAATTAGTAATAAACAATAGTACTTCACCTATCTTCGATTAACAATACCACCTGTTGGTTGAAGTCAATACTTCTCATAATCGAAATTTAATACACCACTCATGTAGATACAAAAATAAGTAATATAAATATTCAGAGACTTTTAACACAACGTCATCTAGTCCCAAACTAAGCAAACCTTGTAGTATGGTAACTAGATAACTGTTAGACACACTTACACTTACTTTTTTTCTATAGAAAAATGATCACCCAGACAGTAGAAAATTACAATGTTCATCACATAATTTTCTACAATTGGGGATCGAACCCGTATTGCTATATCAACTGCGCCAATTTAATATGCCACCATTTTAATTTTATGTACGTTTAAAATTACTATTAAATTCCTTGCGATAAATTAAATTAATTTCTGTTTTCAGCGGACACAATCCCCGAATGGCATGGAGCGACCCCGGATCTAAGCGAGTGTCGGTCCGTGTGGCTCAATAGTCTAGAAGCGAGGGTGCGGGAGGGGGAGTCCTTACTCAGTATTAGCAATGATTTGGCACAGGTAATTATAATTTATATATACTAAATTTTAGATGAATGACAATTTTTTGTATGGTATTCAAACAAAGGAAATAGTTCAATTCGATGGAATAAATGGATAAGGTCTAGTATACTTGCAACAAGTTATTATAAGAGTTCCAGTATCGTCTATCGCTCTACTTGTTAGCCTTACTAATATAATTTACAGTAATATGAAGACATGTATTGCAAACATTATTATTATAATACTAGCTCCGCCCTGGGGCTTCGTTTACATCGGACCTGAGATTAGCGCGTTCAAACAAACAAACTCTTCAGCTTTATAATATTAATTTTTGGTCCTAATTTAGAACAGACACTTTTACAAACCTCTAATTGAATTTCAATATTTTTGCATCAGGTATCAATTTTACGATATCCAACATTGACGATCTTCCTATAAAAAAGTTAAACAACTGTCTTAAAAAAGTTAAACAACTGTCTTAAACTAAATAATTTATTGTAGTAAGACTGTACGAGCTTAATTATTTTTTTTTGACGTTTCAGGTGACCTCCTCCAAGACCCTCTACGGTGGAGACATGATGACCACGACTAGCATCATGAAGAAGTTGGCCCAGCGCATGTCTCAGAACGTGCAGACCTTCCCAGACCCGAGACAGAAAGAGGCCATTGTTACTGATATGCTGCTCGGCGTCATTAAGACTGGTTTGTGTGTTTGTCCGTTAATTTCAAAATAGAGATTTTTTGGTATTTATTTTGTTGTGTTGTTATTGGTAGGATTTCTGAGTTATTTAATTGAAATTTGATATTTTTATATCTAAATTGAATGTTATATTTTTGTATTAGTTTTAATATATGCGAAAAAATAAACTACCATCCCTTACATGATAAATTAAAAAATATCTGTAACTGTTTGCTTTTCAGTTAAATAATCTGCTTTTCTAAAATGAGAAAAGTGTCATAAAACATTATGCTCATCTAAAATGCCGTACTTCTTGAGAAAATTTGAAAACCCAATAAATTCTGTATACTAACAATTTATTTAGTAAAAATATTTTTGGTTAAAAAAATTTATATTCAATACGTTAGACTTATAAAAAAACCAATAAGAAATCTTCAATTTTTTTCTTTAAATAAAAAAAAACTATTTCAATACGTCTTCAAGAAAGCAAAGAATGATTTATTACCTTCATACACAAACCGCACTTTAAAAACAAATCGGTCTTAATAAACTGAATACCGAATACATTTTTTAAAATAACTATTTTTTTTCTTTTTTGTACATACCTGTAATTGGTGTATACATCATAGCTAACTAGATATACATTTTTCGATTTAAATAACTCCAAGTTTTTATGTGTACACTGTTGGCATGGCTAATAAATAAAAAAATAAACTATGAATCAATGAATACCAAATACATTTTTAAAAATAACTAAAAATGTTCTATCAGGTTCGAACCTTCTCGAAGAAAGTCAACGTGCGTCGTGGTCGGACCTCAGCATGGACGCACAGAACCGAGTCGCGAGCGCGTTGCTCACGCAACTGGAGGAGAACGCGTTCCTATTGGCCGACGCGGTCACTAAGGAGAAAACTATTTTGCAGATTGTTAAGAATATCTGTGAGTATTCTGTTTAAATCTGTGTATTATATAATCTATTTTTTATAATCTTTTTCTATTATCGATTTTTTTGGACATAGAATGACTGCGACAAACGTATTATTATAATCTAGATAGTAATTTAACAAATTGTTAAGAATATCTGTGAGTGTTTTTAAATTATGATTAAATCTGGTTACTATGATTGTAACTTAAACAAATTTTTAACATCCGTGTCTTAAAATTTAGTTAATTCAAAATCATAGTGGCAAATTGCTAAGATATATGTTAGAACTGCATAGAAATTTAACTCTTTAATAAAAATATTAAGATAGGTAGTTAAAATCTCAATTTCAGTAGTTGTATTATATTATGCAATTTATACATTGGTTATCAATAATTTTACATATTTTGAAAAGATTAGGATAATTGAAGTTATTTGCAACAGAGACAATTAGACAATTAGATAACAATAAAGTTATTTAGGTCCTATTGATTTCTAATAAATGAAATGTAATGTTTTTCAGGTTTATCAGTTCGAGTTCTAGAAGTAAAAAACGTTGAAGACGAAACATTTCCCTCTCTCATCGCACAAGAGCAATGGAAGGCCTCTGAAGACACTATTACCATCCCCAAAGCTGCTTTACTAGGTAAATATGCATTTTTATTTAATACTTTGAAAAATACTGGCCCCCTATTTAAGCTAGCGTCCAGTTCGTTTTATATTATACAAAATTTTATACGAATTTATATAATTATTGGTTTAGAAAACCTTATATTATTTACTTTATATAGTAAGGTTATTCACCAAATTACTGAAATAAAACATAGGTAAAGTCCACACATGTCATAGGTAAACACCACACCTCTAAGAACTCAAAGTGAATTGAAATAGAAAAAAAATAGAATTCAATTTTCTTCGATTAAACTACAGTTGCCCATAACGAAATTTATACCACATCATAATCAAACCTCATCTCCACTTTATATCCAAATAACACGATTTATCCCATTAATTAAAATCATTTTCTTGCAGAAAACCACCAAGTAGACCTCGTGAGGATCGTATTCTTCGCGTTCGACCGACTGGAGGAGATCCTTCCCCCCACATTTGGCAAGTCTCCACAATTCGCTGCTTACACCTCCGACCCGGCTTCGTCTACTAGCATCAACTCCGAGAAAGAGAAGAAAAATGTCACTAGAGTATTGAATTCAAAAGTAAGTGTTATTTCTTTAAATCCATGTTAAGTACTTTTATAATTTATATTTTCTTATTTTTTTTTACACTGCAACATAAATAAATTGTCGCAAAACTTTAAACAGTTTGTTAGCGAGGCACTCTTATCTCTAAATTACGGCCATTTTCAATATTCTTTCTATCTCTTGTTTTGTTTACTAAAGTCAGACAAATCTATCTATTTGCACTTACTTTGATTACAATATCCTAACGACGGATACATTTGTTATGACTTTTGACTATCCTTTGTCATATAATTTGACATAAAAATCTATCCATTATCTATGTATTTAATTGTTGTGTTATAGAAAATTATTCTAAAATTCAATACTAATACCGTCAAATAAAAAAGGAAAAGGAAACATTACAAAAAATTTAGATACAATTATTGGAAGGAACTGTAAAGCCGTTACAACACTGTTTATTCTAATGGACCAAGAGCCCATGGCCGCCAGACCTTCGTTATTTTATTAAAGCTAAAAGTTCTTCTATATGTACCTCTTACATAACATATCTCTTTCACACAATGAAACGGCCGAATATGGATTACGTATTTTGATTGTTTAAGATCAGTTTGAAAACTAAAACTCATTTCATGAACGTTCAAAGTCCTGAAGTATTAAATAAAAACATTATTTTACAGGTAATATCAGCAAGCTTGGGTAACGGGCGCCACATTCAACTATCGCAAATGGTGCGCCTCACTATGAAACATCTGAAGACAGAGAACGTCACAAACCCGGCTTGCGTCTTTTGGGACTATACGTTACAGTAAGTTCACAAACTTGATAATGAACCTACCCACAATCATACCAAAATTAAATATATAATGGTATACCAAAATTAATATGTAATACTCAACAAATACAAAATAAAACAGTCTAAACTTAAAACTAAATGGTTTTTTGAGGGACAAAAAGAGGTCGTCTCAGCGATTGCCATCCGAGAACGGCGTCGCAAACAGCGCTGATTTTCAGACGCTCCTTGTTCCCTAGGATGATATGCGGGAGAGATGAGAGAGAGAGATGGTATACTATATGTTTGTCATTCAGGAAAACAAGGAATATACAAACATAATATTCTTTGTTTTCCTGAAAGCAGTCGTGTTTTTTCAATTCAGTACTTAATTCTAAATCATCACCTATTCCATAGCAATTTCTAAGCTATTCCATAAAACATTCAGCCCATAATATCAGCCATAAATAAAAAAAATAAAATTCATAACGTTTTCAATGCGATCAGTTTATAATCACGTGCATTCACATTAAAAAAACACTGTTTCTAAATTAATATTACGTTCCACATTAACATTTCACACTTCACAGTGGCTGGTCTCCCGAGGGTTGTCAAGTGGAATGGTCCAACCTCACACACACAGGGTGCGCCTGTTCCCACCTCACCAACTTCGCGATCCTCATGGACGTGCACGGCGTGTCTCTGGGCGCCAAACACGAGATGGCGCTACGGCTCTTGACGTTCATTGGCTGCGCGATATCAGCTGTTGCGTTATTCGCGGCCATCTTGGTTTTCCAGTGCTTCAGGAATATGAAGGTATGTTTTCAATCAATTATTTAGAAATTAACTGTAACAATGATCACTGTCCACAACATATTGTTTTTCTATTTAGTGGTACTTAGTTATTATCATTAAATAAATTCTAGAAACCATGTTTAAGTTGGACGCCCTTTAAAAACGTTAAAAATGCTTTAGCGAAATCTTAATGGCTAATTGGTAAATTGGTTTGTACCTGGTTACTTCCTGGAGAGCAAGGAAAGGACAAAGAAACAGTTGCGTCTTAAAAATTATCATCGCATATTTTTCCATGGTCTGATCTGAATCTTTGACTACAGATCGAGGGGTGTCGGGTTCGATTCCCGGGTGACAAAAAAAAATGTGATTGAAATTTTTCTCACAAGGACTCTCAATAGCAGCCCTAAGTCTAGAAGTTGGCGGTGTTAGAACATCCCCGTGCCTCGGAGAACACGTAAAACCGGCTCTTCATCTGACCTGTCTCCGCGAGTGAGAATGAAGGAATAGAGAGTGCATCTGTGTTGGCGCACATACTTGTGCACTATAAGATCTCTGTTGAGATTGGCCAATACGACCGCTATCGGTCGGGGAGGCTACTATATCCAATTTATTCTATCCTAATCCAAAACCATGGTTAATTTCAGTCGGATCGCGTGTTGATCCACAAGAACCTGTGCATCTGCCTGCTGATCGCGGAGGTGGTGTTCATGTGCGGCATCGACCAGACCCAGGACAGGATACTGTGTGGTGTGATTGCTGGGCTACTTCACTACTTCTTCTTGGCTGCTTTTGCTTGGATGTTTTTGGAAGGTACGTTGGTTGTATCGAGTTAAGTCGATGCCAAAAAACATTCGTGTATTTGTAAAATTAATTAGTTTTACATCGGACCTTCTCCATTATTTTATATGAAATCATAAATCGGCTTATTAATTGATTGTATATTGTAACATTTGTATGAAATTTTATAAAACAAAGCAATTCTTTTGGTCTGTATTGTTCGATTATTTTAAAAGAATTTCTATACAGAATTTAACGTATTCTGCGAAATCCAGTTAAATGCTGAAAATATGAATAAGTGCTATACTTATATATTTTCAAATTGTCAAATTCAAATTCAAATCGTTTATTTTTCCAAATTGGCTTTTTGAAAGTTCTTTTGAAACATTATAACAATATTATAATTCTCAATTGTTTCTATATGCATGCTGCATTCCCAAACAAATACAATTATACCGTTAACTACCACAAAGGTGCCACCTTAAGAGCCTATTTTTAACTTTTCCTAACATCTATTAAATGTTCATCAGGTTTCCATCTCTACGCAATGCTGGTGGAAGTGTTCGAACCAGAGCGCGCTCGGGCCCGCTGGTACTACACCGGGGCTTACCTCCTGCCAGCGCTCATAGTCCTGGCTTCAGCAGCAGCCTTCCCCCCAGGGTATGGAACCGATCAGCACTGCTGGTTGTCCACCGAGAGATACTTTGTCGCCGCTTTTGTGGGGCCCGTCGCTGTGGTGCTATTGGTAAGTTTGAAGTATATATTTAAACTTAAAAAAGAAACTGTCTGAAGTTTAAAAATCTAGTCCAATTGAGTCTATTTGATTTAAAAACCGTTATGTTGTTTAACCTTTGTTTGTTGTTATAATAAGTCATTTTCCTGAATAAATTCAGTATATCGTTAAATACATTTTTTAAACCGCAATACCATAGTTGCAATATTAACTTATACGCCGATAATGCGTAATATGAAAAAAATGGATTACTCCCCATTTCTAAAATTGCGATATGAATCTAATAGATTCACTCAATTTAAGTGAGTTGTAAAGTGAGCTTTGAAATTTCAGCATTTTTGAAGTTATTTTATATCATGTCTACGGAGTCATTTTAGGATTTGTATGTTGTAAGGCGCAAAGTAGGTTTAACTTAAAACTATTGAGTATAGTAAAGCCTAAAATATTTATTATAATCTGTTATTTATTTTCAGGCAAATTGGATCTGCTTAAGCATGGTAATCTACATGATGTGCCATCACTCGACCGTTTCCATCAAGGCGAAAGATAATTCCAAATTATACAAAATAAGGTAAGGAAGTGTTTTTGAATATAATCGTGATTGTAGAAACATATTATATGAATTTTATATCCAAAATTGTATATTATTTGGCACAAATACCTCTCATTTTATATTCGTCTTGTTGATATAATTATAATATTTCAAAGAAAATTCGCAATTCCTATCTTTTCTTTTAATTCAAATAATATTATTAACACGAAAGAGAGAAGACAATAACATGTTTGTTATTTTTTACCGAAAAACTACTGAAGGGATTTGGTTGATATAGTTTATGCATCAAATCTATATTTTATATTTTGATAAAGAAATAAAAAAAATATTTTATATTATGATTACACGCGAACTAAGTTGTGAGCAAAATTAGTTTGAAATATGCACTCTTCATTTAAATTCACTATTTTTTTATGTCAGACCAGGCGAATGATATACATATGATATGTATGTGTACAACGTAAATTAATAAAAATATTTTTTCTACAGGGTATGGCTCAACAGTTCAGTGGTGCTAGCCTTCCTGCTGGGTCTCACATGGACGTTCGGTCTTCTGTACATCAACGAGCAGAGCGTGGGCGTGGCTTATGCCTTCACGATTCTCAACTCGCTGCAAGGATTGTTCATCTTCATCTTCCACTGCTTGCAGAATGAAATTGTAAGTACTTATTTTAGTACCATCTCTAAAAACTGTGATATTTTTTTAATCGCCTGGTCTAAAGTATGAGTATATAAATATAGATATGTGCTACTTGTGTATTCCTGTGTTTAATATGAACTAACTTCAAAAAAGTAATTTAGGTGAACTGAGTAGACAAAACGGTAACATCACTACATAGTATAAAACAAAGTCGCTTTTTCTGTCATGTGTGATGTTGTATGTCCCTATGAACGCTCAAATCTTTAAAACTACGCAACGGATTTTGATGCGGTTTTTTTTAATAGATAGAGTAACTCATGAGGAAGGTTTTTATGTATAATATCATCCATTAAACCCGTGCGAAGCCGGGGCGGGTCGCTAGTATACCCATAACGTTACTTGGGACAAATTATTCCAAATATGTTTTTTCGTGAGCCTTTTTGCTTGAAACCCATGAAAACACGTAATTTTGGAATGCACCTTAACTAGAGCTAAGCTCCGAATCGGTGGTAAATAAAAAATAGATATGTATTTCATTTCAAAAGAGCTTTGAAAAAGCCAATTCGGAAAAATAAATTGTTTAAATATGAATTAAGCCATAATGCTATTCATGTGTTTTCTCGTATAACCCAAATTTTCACATGTTAAATTGTTACATGGCACATTCGCTGTGTGAATAAAGCCTAAATCAAAAAAAAATATATATATACATATAAATATGACAAATGTATATAATTTTGACTTTTTTATAAATGTAATGTATTTGCATGCTGTGAACATCATAGCGGAAAATGTTGGATTTTTATATCTTGTAATAACATTTATACCATGTTTTCAAGCAAATAAAGAATTTATTATTATGTTTCTCAGTTCATAATTCTCGGGTCACTCCCGTAAGGGAAGTGCCCGGTCCTTTAGAAGGCTTACGCGGAGATACAGATCCAACACGCAGAGGCCCTTTAGAGAATTTTAATGTGTTATGTTATTATTATTGTTATTATTAAAAATTCTCACGTTAAAAAATGTCAGTTCCAAAAGGAGTGCAGCAGGGTGGTGCGTCGGCACCGCTGGTTATCCTGCCTGCCGCTGGGCGCGCCGCCCGCGCACGTGGACACGCGCCAGGGCTCCGTGAAGTCGCGCCGCTACCACCAGAGCACCGCGCCCGACACCGACGACGCCGTCGACCCGCGCGACGTCACTGTGAGTACTATGCGCTCGTTACGAACGAGACCTCACTGAGTGTACTATACGTTCGTTACGAACGAGACCTCACTGAGTGTACTATACGTTTGTCTTGATCGAGTCCCTACTGTGAGTGTACTATACGTACGTTTCAAATGAGACCTTATTGTGAGTGTATTATACGTTCGTCTCAAACGAGTCCTTCCTGTGAGTGTACTATACACTCGTTTCAAATGAGACCTTACTGTGAATGTACTATACGCTCGTTTCAAATAAGACCCTACTGTGAGTGTACTATACGCTCCTTTCGAACGAGACCTTAGCCTTAAACCTTCTGTACCTTCGGACCTAAGACGGATTTACTGTAGTAGGTAGTAGCATCGTCGAAGCTGCTTAACACAGACCCCATAACCTAACAAGACAGATATACAATAATAGACGAAGGCTCCGTTGACATCACTCGAAAGACAAGATTCGATTGCCGTAAGAAGACCCGCGCTAAGACTTCAGAACGAAACAAAATGCATATATGAAAAGTAATATAGCGTATATGAATAAAAATATTATTAATTTAGACTATTGTTATTACTCTCCGAACGAAGATCTTGCAATAATGTATGGTCTCAAATAATTCCCTATATATAACCCTTAAGCTTTATTTAGTAATGATCGTATGTAAAATAACATATGGGAATGATAAAGAAAATTTTAATTCAATCTATTTTATTTATATTTAAGCATAATATACATTTTCATAAAAACATGCTAAATACATCGACACTTACCTGAAACAATCCATTTCGACAGAATTCAGCGAGCACTTCAGTATCAGCGTCCACGACAAACAACCTCGTCATCAATAATCTAAACGTTGTTGTCAACAACAACAATCACAACAATAACAATGTCATCAACAACGCCTCCGTTGCGTCTCTCGCCGCCGCTGCGGCAGCTCATAGCTATCACTCACATAGAAATCGTAGAAACTCGCAAGACAACCAAAACTTTGGTCCTCTAAGCAATTTTGGTCCCTCTCTCAACGCCACAGCGGCGAATTTCTCTCACAACCTCCCGGAGAGAGAACCCCCCGCCCCGATGTCTCATCTCCGAAATCCCATCAACGCTGGAAGCGGCAGATACCCTCAAGGATACAGACAGAACGTTCAACAAGGTTCGTACGCACTGTTCAAAGAGATAGGATTTTTTTAATTTCGAACCACCAAAACACCACAGCTGTAACTAATTCGACAGCTCAATTTTGTGTTTTAACAATTGTGTTCCGCTGTGTAACTAACATTTGTAGGCGGATTACGGTAAGTCATTGTTTTTTTTATTTCAAACTAACAAACTAACGCTTCTATGATTACTAACGTTAACCCGGGAAATAATTTCAGTGGTGTGGTGGTTGTAGATTGCATCTGCCGAATGATCTTAACAAAAATAACGGATCAAATTGGCATTCGTTTCGAAATCCTATCTCTACATTGCGTATGACCTCTATACACTTACGCTAGACACGACAAAATTTCTCGTAGATATAGTATGTAGATCGTATTATTTAAGTATATATATTTATGATTTGTGATATAAAACAGAGCTACAACTTGCAACCGGACTCAAGATGGAACATTCGCCCGACCGCCCCCATTTACGTACCGAGTGATGAGATCCGAAACGCGCGAACACCGACGCCTCAAAACATTCCTCATAGCTCATCCCACTCCCAGAGCATTGCATCGATGCATAGCTACAGAAATAATATCGAAGTGCCGAGCGATTACCAGAACCTTCGATCGCGGTCGCCATCTTGTTATTCGAACAAGATGGCGGCGTCTATTGGCGCGAACGACTGGGCTTTAATGGCTAATGCGGGAGCGAATGTTTGGAAGGTGAGGGGAGGGCGTAGCACTATTAGAGTGAATTCATGTACGCTTTGGTAAGATCTCGTGTTCTGGGGAAAAAATTGTTGTATGAACTAGTATACATGTAGTAAAATCAAGTTATTTGAAGAGCAAATGCGAAATATAAGGGTACCTACCCTCATGTTTGTTGTCTTCCTACAATTGTGTATGTATTACACGATGTTCTTAAATTATAATATAAAGGCCATTTAGACATCGCTACATAGCTCCTTTCTAAAATTATTAGAGTTATATAACTTATAGAGAGTAAATTAAACTGTTATTGCCAAAATTCAGTTATTGATATTCAACTTATTATATGTAATACCTTATATATGTTTATCTATTATTAACAGGAATTATCATTTTTCCTTTCCTTAAGATTTGGTGAAGGAACTTACAAGAGATCTTACTATAGTGCTACCATTAATTGCATGAGCGCTAACCCTAGAGTGATGCATGATTTCACCAGCACATGTAAATAGCCCATCCCACCCCCTTCTTTACACCTTCATTTTGTCCATCGATATTTCATCCATTTTAATATACATTGACGTGTCTGTTCAAAGAAAAATTCCTCAGAGATGTTTGTTGCAGCAATGTACGTAAAAGCTAACGAAGATTTAGAAGCTTGAATTAAATGCAATTTGGTTGAAAAATGCTGTTTTAGATGTGATTATAAACGTAGATTGTATGTAAATTTTAAAACATCGCAACTTACTTATACAGTATCAATGTAACTTTTTCACTTTACTAATAAGTTTCACTTCCGACTGAACAACTTGTATCAGCGTTTGAATGTGGATTACAGCAAATAACTATAACTATTTCAAGATAATATGAATATAAGTTTAACTCTAAACTGTTAGCTTGAAAAACATCTTAGCATGTAGAAATCGCACTATAAAAATCGTGGAACACAATGTTTGATATTTTTACGTGTAATTTGTAATATATTTCAATGACTCACGAAATTGAGCTGTTAATATCTAATAGAACTCAAAATTTAAATAAGTCTTGTATTAATATGTAATAATTTTACAGAACACTTCTTCTAAACACCACGCGGGCAACTCGTCTACGCTACCTCACCACGAGACGCTCTCTCGACAGCTGCAGCAGAATCACATCCACAGCCCATACGTGGAGTGCGACGTGCCTCTCCCGCCAGCTTCCCCACGACACGCTATCAAGGACGAAGAGAGCCCTCTCCACTACCCTCAAGGATACAACACGACCAGAAGCTACAACCACGACTTTCGTAATCCCCACGTCTTCATGTCCCAACACTCCCCCGGCAGTCAAGAGATGATCTTCCGGAAGCATTACAAGGACGAGAATCGACGCAAACACCACCATCACCACGGAAGCCAGAACGTGAACCACACGTATTCCGAGATAGCGTCCCAACAAGGCAGGATATATCGACGCGGTTCCGAGGAATTTCGCGTCATCCAGGACGATCCGGTCTACGAAGAGATAGAGAGGAACGAGACGATGATGTCGGACATGTCGGACGATAACTCCGTGCCGGACTGCCGACAGAACCCTGGACACCACGGATCCTCCGGGTCCAAGTTTTTTGGAGATCACCGCCCACTCATCTCCTACAGCCCCGGTGAGAGACATCACCACGAGCAGGAATATTACGCCAAGTATGGAAAGTGGGATACTTTGGAAAGAGCCTACGATCCCAGACATGCGTATGAGAGCGGCAAACTGATGCACCAATACCATCAACCTCAAGAGAATAACATGAGGGCTCTGGCCGCGGTCCTCAACGGAGAAAACAACGTGGTGTGCCACCTCGAGCCGCACAACTCGTACGACGTGTATCCCCAAACCAACCCCAGGACTGTCTCCCAGCCCAGTTTCTAAACGTTCTCCTCGAATCTGTTTCTATTTTTGAGTGTTTGTGACCGAAGTGAAAGTGTACAGATATAGCGAATGATTTTTCTATGAGTAGACATAGAATTAGACACTTTATAGTACGTGTAGATACTTGCCATACCGCGGACTTGAGACGTATATTTATAGACGGTTAGAGTAAGTTTAAATCACTTTTTCCACTGTGATCCTATTTAAATACGACGGCTCAACTTCGATTGTTGCGAACCACTTTTAATTTTATATCTCGAGTTTATTAGGACTTTGTATATATTTAGAATTAGACTCGTGACTCCGGTGTGTCCTTACTATTTCTACTGTGGACGTTTCGTTCTCACGGCATTTATCTGAAATGTTATAGTAGGTATGAAAATCTGTGATGTTTCATTTATGCTTTAGATTATTATTATTATTAGTTCGCGTAAAAAGAACATTCGATGTTGTCACTGCCATAAGTGTTAATATTTTCGGTGACTTTATTTCAACTTTGGCTTATTCATGATTTTTCAAAAGAATCCATCCAACCTATTTATAGACTGACACCACTTATCGTTGTGCACTCTATTAGTCTAGCGTTTTAATATTAAAGTCTACGTGAAGTAGAATTCTTTTACCGCCATGAAATAAACTGTTAATTTTAATCTAAAATAAGGAATTGTTTTTTATTTAGGAACGGATACAATAACCTGTATGTATTGATTTCTTGTATATTTTGGATCGACTAAGCAATATTGTAGACTGAAGTATTCGATAAATTGTTGGCTGATTAAATTTAAAACAATAATTTATATACTTTTTAGCGTAGCCAACGTTTATGAAATACTTTCTAAAAGGGGAAATATATAAGAAAATATCAAGGGAGGTTTATATTTTGTATTTGGGTTTACTAGTCTATTGCTCCCAACCTTAATGTAATTTGTACATTGTCATGTGTATTTCTGTTATATATTATTTTTTGTTTGATTGTATTTTAATAACGTTATATTAATGTAAAGTAGGACGAACAGAATGTGTAAATAATTTAAAGTTTATATAAATAAAGAGTGGCTGTTCTGTGAGGACGACCACAAAATTAAAATATTTTTTATTTCTGATGCTCCTTTTAAAAATAAAGACAATCCTGAATTTAAGAAAATAGTATTAATAAGGTATTGTCACTTCGCCCATGAACAATAAAACTGTTTTTCTCAATAATGCATTTTTTGGATAGCCAGTAGGTGTCCGCATATCTAACTTTGAAAAGAAAAAAGAAACTATTTTTCAACCACAGTACATTTATGAAAAGTATTATATTTAAATGTACACAATCAACTTGTACTAAAGCACTGTTATATGATATATATGATAACATTAAGAAAACTACAAATAATATGAATTGAAAATTTATTTAAAAAACTTATAACACGACATTGTTAGTTAATTTCGACAAGTTACAGTAGACAATTCAAATAGTTCCCTAACCCCTAAATTTTGTATAAAATTTTATTCTCGATCCAAAAAAACATTGAGAGATCTTTGTAAAGGCACTTTAAATTCACGTTGCCCCAAATGAGATCTAATTTTGAAATAACGCCCGACAAATATTTTCTAACCTTAAAATACGAAACATCTAAAAAAACTACGTCATCAATAATACGATTTAAACACAGGGTAGGTACTATGTTTTATTATTTAAAAATACTACATTTTTAAGCACCACCCGCTAAGCCTAAAAGAAATTAATTTTGTTCGAGATCCGAATGACGTCCAAACAAAGAGTCAAAAACTACATCGAAATTACATAAACTACCTATCTACTTATCATTAAATTTTGATGTTGAAGTGACAATCGTCTAACAGATTCTCTAGTACATCGAGTCACGAAGGCGTTACGTCACAGGCACGAAACAATTATCAAAACACTCCACAAAATTGTTTGTGAAAATTCCTACATAATTTTGAAGATTGCTAAGAAATATTGGCATGAGTTTGCAAATTTTATAATAGAACGATAATAAAAAGTGTTCAACGACATTCTTATTGAACAAAAGCTTATTGTGTGCATAATTTTTTTTATTGTTACATTCTTGGCAAAATCCCAACTATTTATTCGCATTTTTACAACACGGACATTTTATGACCGAAGTAATTTATGGTGCCTGTGATTGTATTTATTTTCTACTTACAGATGAAAAATTAAGAAACTAAAGTATAGCACTAAACACATAAATGCAATTTGGGACGATAAAGAAAATGTGAAATTTATAAACTATAGCTTTGCGAAAATCAGACGTGAGGTTCTGAGTTCGGAAATAAAATCGAAAACTATGAACGCTAGTAAGTATTTACAATTTAAACGTCTAGTTTAATCGAAATAAACCAAGAATAAGTATTGAATATACTAGTTGTACAAAAGCAAAACGTACAAGGCACACAACACACATCACAAAGAGTTTGCAGTCTTCATCGGATTGTATCACATCGCATCGCGACACTACACGACACTCGAGTGGTTGAATCGGCTCGAGGGTTGAGCGCGCGGTCGCTATGAGCAGCCACAGCTCTCGACGACCATGCCGGGGATGGTCCCGTAAATAATGTTTAAATCGTGATCGAAGTACAGCATGGAGATGCTGCTCATCCGCCTGGGAGCGCAGCAGGGGCCGCCGCTGCCCTGAGGCGCTGCTAAGTGCACGAGATGCGTGTGGGGGTACTTCTGCAGGAAGCTGTAGGGGCACTCCCCGCTGCAGTAGTTGGCGTCGTACTGCTTGGGCGCGATGATCCAGTCCCAGCCGAACTCCTCGAAGTTGACGGAGAGCGGGTACCGGCAGCAGCGCACCTCCTTCGAGTTCTCCGTGCAGTCCATGCCGATCATGCGACGCGTTCGCTTGTGTGAATTGTCCCTAAGACTTACTTCTATGTATGGCATCTGGAAGAAAATATGTTCATTTTAAGTATAAATCTTAAAAAATCACCGTCATTTAGTCGAAAACCTTCCAAATTTAGGATCTACTAGATCTTATCCCTTAAATTTAGAAGACTTTTTGACATTAATACCAAACAAGAAGGAGCTGACTTACAATGATTGCCATTTTAAGAAAAGAATAAGAGTAACAACGATTTAATTATCTAAATTCGATGCGCAGTTTTTATTTAACACATAATACGAATTTTTATTTATTATTAGCTGAGCTTCGCGGTTTCACCCTTGTAAGTATAATATCTCGTGATTCAAACAACCTGTGTACAAAATTTCATCCAAATCTAATAGTTTCGGAGCCTATTCAATTCAAACAAACAGACAGACAAAAAATCTTATTATATTAAATTTATTATTCTATAATACACTATACACCTGAGAAATACAGACGTTTACATAAAAGTAAATTAAAAACAGTATACTAGTGTATCAGGCGGTCTTGTCACTTAATAGACAGAAGGAAAAAAAAGCTTAAACATAAAACAAACAATTTCTATGTAATTAAAGATAGTTTATAATAATTTAATAACATTTAATGACGACAGAAGCATTATAGTTAACACGTTTTTGGATAAATTGCGAATTAAACGACCTAATTTTTTACAGATAATGGGTATGGGTTATCAACTCATTTGTATCAAATTATTTCAGCAGCATAAAGCTAAAAATACGTAATAAGAATTATTTAGGAACTGTAATAATATTCATATATTACTGCGAAATGAACTAATTACTATCACTGCGATAATAAAGTTTGTGATGTTACCCAAAAATATCTTAAAACATATGTTTGAACTTATATAAAAATAAATAAAATGTTTCACATATGTTCAGAAGATGTCTAGATTACGTTGTAAAAACTAACTACTAACGTTGTAAAATGTAATCATATAAATGAAAACTACATTTGATTTTTATCGTCAAAAATTAAAACTATAGAAATTGTAGCTTAGAAAAAGCAAAGTTTATATTAGGTAATTGTGTCAGTTTTATTGATACTTGACACAAATTGACCTCAAATGACAGGGTTCGATTACGTGGGCAGAATTTATTAGATATTGGTGTGATCTCACATTTTTATCGAATTATTAGTGCGTTTTGATACTAAAATCGGTAACTTTTTATCTTCCAAGAGACTTGTCATATTATGATAAGTCGCTTCCCGGCATCTTTTTTTTAATAGATATGCCATTCCTATTTGTAATTTGGATGAATTGGAATTATAAAATCGGAAGTAAAAAGTTTGTATTAGTATTCTTAACACTCAAAAACATGTGCTCAAACGGTATGATTATTTATCTAACCTGATAAGAATATTTACCTAAAGAAATATCATATTAGGTAAAATTAGAAAAAAACAAACAAAAAATTCCAAACAGGAATACGATAAAACTATAAATAGCGTTATATTTATAGACGATAAAAACGTGATAATATCGTGAAGCAATATTGACTCACCAAAGCGTTATTCGACTCTGAGCTGGGATGCGGCACGACCAGGCTCATCCTGTTCTTGGACTCCTGGATCCTCACCACGATCGCCAAGTTGTCTCTGGGCAATCTGAAGAATTCCGCCACCATGTTGGTAACATTCGCTTTCACCCACTTGCCAGTCTTCAACTCCTTCCTCGTCAGCTTTATAGAGCCTTCCGCGTAAGGTACAGAGGCCTTATTCCCTTGGCTATTTCTAGTAATTCTATTGACTTGGTAGTTGACGTTGAAATGCTCCTCCGTGATTGTGACGTTCTGCCGCGGCTCCAACTCCTGGATGTGGAAGTTCAGGAACGCTTCATCCACCTCGTTCTGGAGCACCTTGCTGGCGAATTTGAAGTTGATCACCTTTAGACCTTTGAAGTGATTATGTCGCCGCGTATCTGCGAAATCGTACAAACAATACTAAAATAATTATAAATAGATAGCGGTGTGTCATTATTTATTTTTTATAGATCACAGTAGAGCCGAGTGCAAGTAAATATTTATGGCTTATTTACACATGATACGCACAAACACACTAAATAAAGATAGTAATGCAGAAGGAAGCATCAAAAATAATAATATCGCTAATACTTTAAGTTTAATCGGATTTTAAGATCATTATTACTGTTACACCCAATTTACAAAATAACGAAATATTGCCACTCCTAAAATTTTAATAAACATGTCTTCAATACAGTTACCCTTATCCCTAACACCGCAAACGCTGACATTTCTTTCAAATGGTATATATGGGATATGAGCCGCCACTCATATACCTATAACCACATTCATCCACCGTTCAAACCAGTTTGCAAGTGTTAAAAATAATGATAACAGATATAGAGACATTGTGAACTTAATAATTTTCGTATAGTTTCATAATAAATTATTATAGATAAATGTTAAATTCGAGTCATATTTTTGGGACTTTCATATAAAATTATAAATGAATTTTATTGTGAAAATTTTATGTATTCCGTCAGCATTTATCAAATGATTATTGAATATAAATTTGTGTAATCGACGATTTTATAAAATAACGGGGTTTCCTGTTGATTCTGCAATGGTGCCTTCTAAGATAGGTGCAGGGCAGTCCACCCTGTGGTGATGTCATCTGAAACAAACAAAAAATCACGTGACGACTAAACATGCAAACTTTTAAGTACGTTTATATTTCAATATACCAAAGTAAGTATTTCAATTATTTCAAGCTTTCTCTATTCAATCAAAAATTTAAATATCAGCCTCTAGATTTCATTATATTCTTTATTTTAGATTCGGGCTCATTTTAGCTTTCAGCTTCATTCGTTGTTCACGAAAGGCTTAATAAATCAGAACTTTTTAATAATTATTATATTCCTAAAAACTCAGAACTTAAAGTCCAAGATCTCAACGTTTGTCAGAGAACTGCAAGTATATTAACTTGTATACTCTACAATTTACGAATATTTCAATTACGAAATTGCAATTTCTCAAATGTGTACACAATCTGATATAAATTTCCACTAATTCAACGCCAAAGAATGTTTGTAAACTTATTTTTAGTCGATCAAACTTTCACCAAATCTGCATTCTTCTCGGTTGATTCGCATTATCGATCAGGAAACCAGGTGTAAAGTTAAAAATATCGAGTTCGTTCATCCAGAGAAGGCCGCACACCCACTTGGTCCATTTTTCACGGGAATTGTTAACAATATCGACATTTTGTATATAAATCCGTCGTCGAATGTTTGGAATTAAGTACGTTTGTTTGTTGGTTAGTATAATCTGGTTAGTGTTAGTCTAATTATGTGTCTTATCAAAGCTCGGTGGGCAGTTTTAACAATCATTTAGGAAGCTTAAGAGTTTCGCGAATTAATGACTTAATAAATTCAGAATCATTCATGGCTCGTTTTACAATTTTTATTTATAAAAGCACATTCTTTTGGCCAATGAAATGTAATGGTGAAAGAAACCTTTTCTATTCCCAACAGATACCTTTGCTCCAATGGTGGATCTAATGAGTAATAATCAAATTTAGATAATAAATAAACAAAACATAATTGCAATTCAGCGCCCACAAGCTGTTCTGAAAGCCGGCGCTGTACTAATTGTAAAATAAACTTTTATAGATTCTACGGTTCGATTCTTAGATATATGCTTTTAAAAAGAATCATTCGCAGCTGCGAATTCTAATACTTTAACGAAGAAACATATTATTTTGTATTTTTATAGGATGATTGGTGGCAAAAATCTTTCACCATTAGAAGGCTGCATCTTCACTGAGTGACTTAGGTTATATAAAGTTATGTTACGGGAGTGAAGCCTCGTAGACCATCTACTTATTTGATCAATTTAAAGACACTCATGACAAACAATGTAGGCATGGTCACCTTATTGATGAGTAGTCCGGAACCGCTAGGTGGTATTTCTTTTGTTAAAATTGATGCTTTGGAAGGCTTTTTTTTCATAACATACCTATTGTACATCATAAGTCATCACTCACATGTCAGGGAACAATTAACCAACTTTGCCATAAAACTTTGCACTAGCCATACAATACAAAAACACATAACACAAGCGTTACCTATGAATCACCACTGCTAATAAGTTATTAGTTAGGATTACTCTTTCCATAACAAAGGATCCAAAGTTCCTTAAAATTGACATCATATCAAATATTCAAGCTTCGTTTTACCTACGTACATCATTTAATCACAATTTGTCGTAATATATTGATGACCTACATTTTTCTGAACAGTAATACTTAAAAATATTTTATTTTTCCTCATGCGATTACTTCCTATACTTCATATCAAATACATCTGAAGAACAAGTATGATATGCAAGCCACTCAACTATCAATGAACTCTCTGAATCACTAAATAAACAGAAATATATTGCACATCATTAATGTGGAATTCCGGTATATTTGACACAATAATGCGGCAGTGCGTGGATTTATTTATATTACGCTGGATTACACTTTTACATTGCTTTGCAATTTCGTAATTTATTACCAAAATGTGTTTTTAACTGAGTACGATTTGCTTTTTTGACAGTTTGACTTATGTTACGTTATGGTAAAGGGTATTAAACTTTTACAATAGGTAACGTTATGTATGTATTGCATATATCTATAATAAAGATAACAATAACGACTCAAAGGCTATAGACATGAAGTAACTAATAACAAATCTGCAAATTATACTTTAAACAGCTCCTATAACTTTCATTAGATTGTATTTGATATAGAAACACCCTTCGTCGAAATACGAAATGGTTTGCGATTAATAATGATTGAATACCAAGGGTTAATCGCAGCTTCTGTCCATTTAAAATTATTTAGTATGCATTATAAAGTATGCATGACTTAATGTTATGTCGGCTAATGGCTCTTGTTGAAATAAATTTTGTTACACCTCCAAAGATTAAAATTAAGACAAATCATTGTCCTTTTGTAACAATTTATTATAATTATTAAAGAAAAGTTTTCCATTCAGCATTGCTATAGTTGCATTAACAATAATTCTTAATTTTCTGGGTAAATAATAATCTTTAAAAATTTTAGTTTAATTAAATACTTTACAGTTATGCAAATGCTTGGCTGTTTAAATTCATAAGACATAAAAGTTATCATAAAGCATTGTTAAACTTTTAAGCTAATGAACATGCATAATTTTAAAAAGTATATTTCTTTGTCTGTTTAAAAGACGAATTGACTTAAATTAAAGACATACACTTAAAACCTTAAATATTAAATAAACTTTCAACAAAAATAAAATTCTACAGATTTTCTGCGAATTCTGTCTCGACACAAAAATAAATGTAAAAGTACTCTATAAAATATACTTGCAACACCAAACCAAAGAAATCACCATAAACACAACAGCACCATTTTGCCGGTCAAACTATCCGAACGAAAATTTCAAATTCGAAATTCCGGGATTCCACTTTTGAAATTTGAAAACGCGCGCGCCCCATTGCGGCTTGTGGCGAACTGATGCGCTCTGGAGATGGGCCGAGTCCATAGTGAAGCAAATCGCGTGGGCTAACAAGGAGATTCAATCATTGTACTCACTAATTCAACCACAATAAAAAATCAACTCTAATCTCATACATTACGACCTCTTTTCCAATAACACAATCTCAGTGCATGTACCTACTCATTTCGTTTGATAAGAGCGTTTAATTATTTTTATTAAACGTCTTGACAAGGGTCGTTCGTAATTTTTATCAGTCTTTATCTTGTCGCAGTTTTTAATTTGTTATTAAATCTTTTTTATCTAAATTTAATCCTCTTGAGATAAAAATATAGGTAGCAAAATGTGTGCATAATTTATATGTTTAAAATTTCGGCATGTCTGGAATCTTCAGTTATTTTTTTGTGAATCTGTTTAATAAACAATAATAATAATAAGCTATAAAGTTTGGTTAATCCAACTAGGAAGTAATATTTGAAAATGATTCAATTATGATAATTAACTATTTTTAAATTATCATTATAATAATATAAAAGACATAATATATACAGAGGAGACTGGCTTAAGTAAAATAATTTACTCCTGCTAATAGAGTGAGTGAAAATATATAATACTTTTGTATTTTTTTTATCCCACGTCAGTGTCAAGTGATTATTATCTTCTATCAATTAACAAACGACTATGTTGAACTCTCCCATGACTACTTAGTCATATGACAATTAAAATATATGTTTGAATACAATAAAAATAAATTATGCCTTTGGACTTTTGGCATTCCTGCATATTATGTTATTGAAGGAAGAAGTAAATAAGTATTTTCTGGTTTGTTTTAACGCCCGTATTTTCCATATTGAATAAAATGCTTTAAGAAGAATAAAATCTTTTAGGAAGGACAAATACATTCAGAGGGCATACAATAGCGTTTGTAAAAACTATAACAAAATTTTGAACGATAATTTCAAAGTAACCTTTGAATGTAAAGATATTTAGATGTTTGGATAAACATCCAAATAAACGTGTCAATCATGCCGCAACAACTGAACAGATTTTGATGAAACTTTGTACAAATAGGGTATTCGCTAGATTAGATGCCAGGATAATTTTTAGCACCGAATAACATACAAGCCTGCGCGCAGCAACCAAAACGAAATAAAATAAATTAATCATTATCATTTATCATCAATTATATAATTATCATCAAGTATATATACTATGTCATTCCTGAGTTTTCAAAGAATGTAAAAAATTTCATCCACATCGGTGCTGTAGTTTCCAAGCCTATGCAATACAAACAAACAAATCTTTATAATATTAGTATAGATAAACTGTAAAAAGGTTCAGCATCTCTGTCCTGTAGAACCGCATGCGTAGACGATGTGACGCCACGCCGTTACGCGTCATAGACTCATAGTAAACGTAACTTCTGTGTTAGATTATATACGACGTTTAAAATTATTTGTCTTTTTCTTAGAGATTGACGAAAATTACTGAATATTCCTTTAAATCTAGCTAGTATCTTAGGTCATGCCCTATAGGACAGCTAGATTCTAGAGCTAGAGCTCCTAAAGGAGAGAAAACTGCATTCAAAAATTTCAGAAAACTCGATTTTTTTCTTAGAATGATCTTACATGCGAGGTAGTTTAAATTAAGTGATTTCATTGTTTTTCTTTTAAGATTAATCCAACCGATTTCTTTCTTTGAGTAAACTTTCCATCGACATTAAGGTAGATACAGAGTTACCACTCAGATCAACATTTAACTTAAATTTGATTTGAAAACCGATTAGTACTTAAGACGGTACCTTATTCAAAAATGAAACTTAAGCTTTGTTCAGAAACTGGTTTTGAGTAGAGAAAAGATATGAACTTTACTTAAAAACAGTTTCTGCAGAACGAAGCTCATGTTTTATTTTAGAATTTATAGAACACAAACACACATAGTACAGAATCATAGCTTGAGATACAACTCAGAATACGTGTCTTACACCAGTATTATAAGAAGTTACCTTAATTAACTTCCACTCGGGTTACGCAAATTGACAAATTTCAATCGAAAATTCATTATTGTAGTAACATAAAAATATAATATTTTAATAAATATATCAAAGTAACGGATAGAAAATTTAACAAAATTTTCTTCTCCGAATTTTTCTTAACGTGAATGGACGTGAGTTTTTTCCGACTCAAGATGTAAATTTTCGTTGACAGAGGTACAGTGAAGTCGAGGAATGTTCGAGATACGTATTAGAATACGGGTGTTAGAGTTCAAGGGATTTCCTTCCAGTGTCATTTTTTGATTCCACCTTGCATAGTCCTTGAGTATTCGCAAATTTAGACATATTAATTGAATCACACATGTTTTCCGAGACCCCTGTCGCCCCACAGATTATATAAAATATGCCAAAACAATTACGATAAAGAGGTGAATGTCACTGTAGTTAATTAGTTTTTTTATCTGCATCGAATTTTCAACAGATCTTACGCAATTCGTCAAATTTAATTATAGCTTGGAACCATTGGTTGCATACATGAGTTTCCCTTGAATCTTGACCCATTTTTTTCTGATTATTCATGAGACATTTTAATGATAACGTTTTTTTTAATTAATAATAACTTTTCGCCAAAAAATACAACCGACTTCCTCACTCCAAAAAGTAGAAAATAACTTTTATTTTATTTTTGTTGAAATCTATACAAAGTCGGTGCAAAATCTTGTTACATTTAAAATAGATAAGGTATTTTTTGGCAAAAAGTTATTATTTTTCCCTTTTTAGTATCCTGTGAAGGGTAATCACATCATCTAGTCACAATTCAGTTGGTATTATATACATCATTAAACTTAAACGCAGAGCTTATTCTGTTCATTTTCGAGAAGTTCACTGGAATATCTTCCGCATGGATGATCAGACTTGAACCAAATTTCTATGAGACCACACTGACAGTCTACTTTTTCGAAGGCAAAAAGAAATTTCCAAATCGGTCCATAAATGCCGGAGATAAGCGGTAACATACTTAAAAAAATAAAAAATACGGTCGGATTGATAAAAAAGGAGGACTTTTTTTTAAAGTCGGTTAAAAATGTGTCAAAACCTAAGATCCTATTCATCCTGTATCTGTCTTATTGATGTTATTAGTGTTTCGTAGGGACTATAAAATCATTTGTCAATGGTTAGCTAAATAAAAAGTACATTTGGATTTTTAAAATTTCTTCAGTATCCTAAAAATATGTCTTTATTTAGACAAAATAAAATTATGTCTTAAATAAACCCAGTTACATGACATTTGTTTCTATTTTCGTAGGTTAACAAAAATACTTAAATAATCAATGAGTATATTTAGTCTCAGTAGGTGAATGTTATAAGAATGTTTACAAAACACGACGATTATACAATTAATTGCCACTTTGTTATGATTCAGCCAAGGAGTTATTGTTCAGCCATTATTATTATCGGCGGGAAAATTTATGTATGAGCTTGTCCGACTTCCAAAAAAGTGAACGTACTCAATATTTTGAAAATTAGTCTTAAATGCATTTATTACAACCATAGATTGATCTAGCAAACGATTTATTGAGAAAGGTTTGTCAACAACTTAATTAAAAAAATAAATTAGTTTTATAGATTGTTAAATAGATATTTTAATTATAGATTTCTTCGACTAATCATTGACAAGCCATGGTATTTTCTTGTGTTAATTAAAATAGTCACCCGTGACTACGCTCGCTCGCTGTAAAGTGCTCGAAACATCGGGTTACCGATCATGTATAACAGCGTTTAAAATCCTTTAAAAATATTTTATTTCTATCCTTTAAAAATGGTTTTGGATTAGAATTGATTATTATAAATATCGGGCAAAAGTTACATAAACATTTAAAATTATGATTATTATTAACTAGCTACGCCCCAGGGCTTCGCTCCCGTAGGAATATCGGGATGATATAAGACCTATAGTCTTCCTCGATAAAAGGGCTTTCTATCACTAAAAAAAATTTTGGAATCGGACCAGTACTTCCTGAGATTAGCGCGTTCAAACAAACTCTTCAGCTTTATAATATTAGTATAGATTTGCTTATTAGAAGCAAATATACTTTCAGAAATGAGTAATAATTGTAACCTTTTACAAATTCGTCACATGGATTAATTATTGTCAATATGACCTAATAATCCAGTTGTACTTTTGATTCATATTTATTTGTGTCGTTATAAATTCAGTGTCTAACAGTTATACGGCCTATTTGTTTCTGTTTATTGGTCGTACTAAACCTATATAATATTATCTAACAATCTCTTTTAAATAATTTTACAATTGTTATCATACTAAAATGTATTTCTTTCTTTATTTATACTATGAACTTTACAGTTTGTAGTATTAATACAGAAACATATTGTGATATAATATTTACTTACTTTTAAGGCCTCGCAAGAAAGGCTATATCTAGTACGGGAATAAACAACGTACTAAAATAACTGTGATTAACTTGAACGAGCATAACTTACTTTATATGTATTTTTTTCTGTTGCTTTAATATAAATAAATTCTATAAATTGTAATTTTTTAAAGTAGTTAAGATAATTTTACTTTAATTTTGCTTTTTATTTCTAAACTATTGTGCTCCGCGGTTTCATCGATGACACATAACCTGTGTATAATCAAATCGAATTAAATTATCAATTTGGTACTTTCAAAGATTTTCGAGTTTAAACAAAAAAACAAACTTTACAGAATATTAGTAAAGCTACATATATGGCTACTATTTTAACAATAAAATACATTATTTTTCGAGACCGGGAATTATTATTTATTAGTAAAGAATGGAAAGAGACAAGAGATATCTTTGCTATCATTATAGATGATCCTAAGAGAACCTCTAAAGAACAAAGGCATTTATTTAAAAAACACATGCATTTCTTATGGAAATTAACGGTACTTGCTATATGCATCAGATTGAAGTAAATTGACACATTCATTTATTAATCATCAAACAACCCGCACCAGATCGAACCCCTTAACGCAACAGATCTGCGGTGATCACTGCACCAATGGACTCTAAATCAATAAAACAGTTCAACGTTACACATTTCAATACAAAAGCAACCTTACACACGATTACCCTTCAAAGGTCACTCAGAATAGCATGTCGATGTTAAGCTAAATGTCCACATGTCAACATAACACCCATCAGAATCATCAGATTTAAGAGAACGTAGCAATTTTTATATAGAAAGTCACACAAATGTATTTACTGATCGACATCATTCGGATCGCATTTTCTATAGAAGTAATGCATCCGTTGCGTTGTGTACCGGCTTGTGGTCACTTGGCTTTACGAGGGATAGATTTGGCGAGGTCACCGCCCCGCTGACACAGGGACAATGTCCTGGGACGAACGCAAGTGGTTTGTTTATACCTGCATTTGACGTCCATTCAGTTGATATCCTTGCGAACATTTCGGTAAGATTAGTTTTAGAATACGAAGCTACTTCGGGAAAACTTATTTAACTTATTTATCGTCGTCTAAGACAGAAGTTTGCAAACAAAAAGTGGGTAGATAGCGAGAAAAAATTAGAACAGAAACGGGTAGAGAGTAAGCGACCACATAATTTCCTATGTCACAAGTATTTTTTATGTAGGGTAAAAATTCCTGGAACGGAACTGGACTGGAATAGTCAAACTTGTGTAGAATCCAAGTCGGTTCCTACTGTTACTTCTATAGAGTGTACTCTTCCCTAATCCACTCATCTACTTTCCTATTAGAATATTATAAATAGATCTGATTAAGCATAGTTAATCAACAACTTTCTCACAAAACACAAAAATCTACAGCAACAATTTTTATGAAGTAAAATGATCACAATTAACGTATTCTTACTGTTTCAATTTTCCTAAAATAGCTCTATTATTACGATGTCCATTATTACATATAGGATATTGGATGGCTTGCAAACAAATATTCACAGAATTTTGCCTACATTATATGATCCTTTCTTCTTCCTTACACACCTCATAGTACGCGTGTCTTGACCCGGCACTGTCACCAAAATCGCATGCATTAAACAATTACGATCATTTCAGCACATGGACGATATGCCACGCTATAATATACACCCAATTCAACTGATATAGACCTTATTGTAAGGTTATAAAGTTGAATGTTAAACGGATTAGCGGTAAACATAAGTTTGTTACGGTTCATGTGCCTAAGTTCAAAGTCACCGATGTATTGCGTATTGGAGATGTGATTTGACAAGGCTCTAATATGACTCGTTCTTATATGTTGAAAACTGTTAAAACAATGGGTGCAGGTTACAACATTAAAAGCGCTTATAGTAGCTTTATTCAATGTAGGATATCCCTTGATTTCATTTAGATGAGATTTGACTGAAATGTTATTTGAAGACGTAATAACTATAAGAACTATGTTTTTTATTAATTTATATAAATAAAAAAGTCCTTATATCATGGCTACAGCGTACTTTTGAAAAGACAAGGCTGTGCTACATAAGACCCTTAAAAACAGCATAACATATCCTACTAAAATTATAAAGTATGGATTTTTGGATTTATGTGTCGATCACGATACAGCTGAACTAATTTTGACGGAACTTCATATACAAGTGGGATATTAGCTGGAATAGGTGATATCTTTTATTTATCTATAAACCTCGAATTTACGCGACCATAACCGCAGACAATAGCTAGTAAACAAAAATAGATAAAGTGTTTGATAGAAAGCATTTCATAAATGTATTTCAGTGAATCGGAGAGATTGGTTGAGTCTCCACAGGAAATCCTGGTTGAAGAGGTTTCCTGCTGACGTCAAAAGCAGATAATAGTGGCATTTCCCCGTGACTTACACGTGTCCACTTCTATACATAATCTACAGTTGGAAGATCTTTTGTTAATAAAATATTGACGCCTTAATGGTCGTAGTGGATACAGCAAAGGTCTATTGCGCCGGTGGGTGTGGGTTCGATCCCCACGAATAAATTATGATGCAATGAACATTGTAATTTTCTACTGTCTAGGTGTTAATATATCTATAATATATATGTGTTTAGAAAGAAAAGGTATGTATAATATCTAGTTTCCATAGTACACGATTTGCTTAGTTTCGGATTAGGTGGTGTTGTGTTAAAATGTCCAGGAATATTTTTTTATGTATTGTATGACTAGCCTTGTATGAATAGATCAATAGCCTCGCCCCGCGGTTTCACCATGTATATTTTTTAATCTTACACTGTATATATATGTATATAATATATTTAATCTTACACTGTATATCAAGTTTCATCCATATCAGTCGTAATTTATTCGTGACTATTCCACCAATAGTCACAGACTATATTATTTATATTTATAATATTAGGATTGTAGAAATTTTATTAAAAGGGAGAGAGATTACACAAATATCTCGAGTGATTGCGGTGTATTTTCTTGGGATTGTTTTAACGCGAGTACTGTTGTTTGTTTGTTTCAGTGTAGTGATTTAAAATCCCATAAAATATAGTCAAAATTATCTAGTCTTTTTCGTAGTGCAAATTTCGCACCTACTTGCCCTACCTACGATGAACTTGACCGTGACACCCACTCGACGCTAAGAACTAGTTCCCTAGATATAATTCCATGAAGGGAAGCGGCTTCATTCCCACGAACGCTCCCGGATGATCGTATTCACTGTAGTGGTGTGCACTGTGTGATGTATGTCGATAATTTATGGTAAAAAAATCTTGTTGAAATTGTTTTTTTTTTTTCTTTTTCCCTGACTGTCGTTCTTTCCGTCCAGTGTGGATCTATCTTACTGAGTACTACAGGAATGTTATAGATTAATTATTAGTAGCGTGCAAAGGGCGGCGCAAAAAAATGACAGGCGCGTTCAGAGATTCTGCTAAATAGGAAAAAAGAATATAGCTCC
>LQNK01001040.1:335450-362077 GCA_001586405.1 Phoebis sennae
CAACAAAATTCTTGAAGACAAATAAAACAATGATAAAATCAGTAAAGGTTATCAACAACATTAGAGAGTGTCGCCAACATGTCTGGTTAATTTATGAATGACTGTAGTATTTTTCTTCATTAATAGTCATTAATGAAGACTTTCAAATTTGAAAGTCATCGAAGTTTTATGTTTCGATAGAAGATATTGTACGTGGTATAGCATTTAGACAAAAAAGTAGAAGATTCTTCAGAGAGAGCATTCAGAGAGGGAGTATTGCACGATTGGGCCAAGCTCACACCGTACACCGGTGCACGTGTTGTGTTTCGTATTAACATGCACAACAGAAAATAGGTGTGAAGTAATATTGCGTTTCGTACGGTGAACGGGGGCCCGGAGGCCTGAATTCCCATTCCATACCTTTGTTATCCTGTTCTATTATGCTCCCAATTTCCCATTATACAGAGTCTACTTATGATGTCCCCTTCCTTCAAGCTGGCAAGGCATCTGCGTCATTTTGATGTTATAGATGTTCATGGGCTGCGTTCAACCATTTAACATCAGGTGAGCCGCATGCCTTGCCTATATCATAAAAAATATTATAAAACCCAATAAATTTAAGTGTTAATAAGTAAGCATAATGAAACAGAAGGTGGTTCTCGATGTTTAGTTGTACAAATTCAATTGAGAATGCATGTTTTCATATACGGATGGGTTTAAATTATTTCGTATGTTTTAAAAATGCTAAAGTAGCTCTTTTTGTCTGTATGTCCGTCTCTTATTCAAGCCTAATCCAATGAACCGATTTATATGAAATTTTGTACCATTATCGTTTAAAACCCGTCATCACTTTCAAAGAGAGTTATAATAAATTTTGTCACAAAAAAAAATCTGAGAAAAAATAATGTTATAGAGACAGGATCATACGGAATGTAAATAAAAAAAATATCGACAAGCCATACAGCCCTACAGAGAAATAGGGTCATTCGCCCTCATGCAACAAATCATTTTTAATTGTGTGTATTCTTCAATCTTTCCATTATAGTGACCTCTTAAACAATCGCAATGGTCGATAAGGATGGATAATCCGGTCAATGAACCCCTTTTTACCTTTTTTATTGAGTCGAAACACAGGATGTGGTTTTTAAGAAATGGGTCGAAAGAAATTTTCGAGTCAACGATATTTGGGTCAAATAAATTTCGGGGTTGATTTATATTGACGGCTACCGTTGTGGCTTTGAAATGTTTTGTGTATATTTTATGTCACACCTTAGGCTACATAAATACAGTGCTATAGAATTAGGCTAAAAAGTGCAAAAAATCATCAAAAATGTCAACCTACTGTGAGAGATTGTAAGTTGCTTTTTTGAATCTTGTTCAAATTTTTTCTAGGTTTTTCCTTTTGGTCTTTATAAAGATTTGTACGAAAAAGTATTTTAAATAAGTAATAATTCGTGATTACATAAAATTTATTATGGTTCACAAATTTTATGATTTTGAGTATGCGGATATAAAATTCATGTTTATAAAATTGCTGATTCTCATGTTATCTTTGACATATTTGGCATATCGCCAATCTGCTGTTGCTAATACAATAATACACTTTCGAACTGTTCCTTTTTATGTATTTATAAGATACTTTATAGCAGTGATAGCCGCTTATTTATAGAACTTTAAAAGCTAAAATTAAGTGGGTATATTTTGAAAAATTTAACTAGAGTTTCTATTAAACCGTTAGTTCGTATAAAATAGACTATGAGTAGGTAATCAAATTATAAAAAAGATACTCAAATATATTATTAATATAACATTTTAAGTAATGTGTTAATGGTGTCCACTGAAAATCAGTGCAGAAATACTATTAAATAACATGTTACTAGTATTCCACCTCAGCACTGAGTGAGAACCTTTTTGGCGTACTTTAATATGATTGTATGCTTTTTCATGTTCTTTGTTTTTATCTTGTTACCCCAATAAATGTATTTTCTTTCTTTCTTTCTTTCAAGGACTTTAAAAAGTCAAATACAGGGTGTTCAAATTAGTTTAAATTTAATTTATCACTTAATTGAAATCTGTGGTAACAAAAACTAATTGTTAATACATTAGTGTATGGTGTAATAAATATAAATGGCAGAATGTGCCCGCATGGCAGCCCTGGGCGAGATAAAAGGAGCCAAGGCTAGCGAAGGACATTGTTCCCATCCGGTGCGCGGCTCGGTGCGCATGCGTTCACTTTCTTTGGGACTTTTTTATTTATTTAATTTTGATTATTGCAACATTTCGTAACGGAAATTGTCATCATCATATCATTTTCTGAGTACCTTTTGTGAGTAACAACTAAATTGTAAATGAAAACTAAGGTTCAGACAGTTGTTGATAATTTTGTTCTACAAAAGTAGGCAATTCGTCTGTTTTAGTAGGAAATTGTTGGGGGCTCTTAAGTAAGTAAGTAAGTAAGGATTGTTTTCCATACATTCTTCTGGATCTATGGTACCTACCAAATAAATTTTATCTGTCAATGTATAACAATTTAAAGTATAAATACACAAACTTTAGTGGAAACTATCCCACATTATTAATCTTCATGGTGTCCTTGCCAGTATCGCACTTAAATTATGTGTAATGCCAATGCCACGGTGACAGGGAGAAAGGCGTCTAATGGTTGGCTAGATCTGTGAAGAAGGAAATTGCTTATGAAAACGTATCATTTATATAATACATATATACATAACTACAATATTTGCTACTAGTTAAAATAAGATTTTTCATAGACACATATTAATACATCTTTTATTGGATATGTTTTGAAATTTAACAAGTAACCTTATTGATAGTGTAGGTTTATTTTCCTCAGAAGTGATTATAATATCAATGGGACATATCCCACATTATTCATCTTCATGGTGCCCTTGCCAGTAACGTACTTAATTCGTTTGCAATGCCAATGCCACGGCGACAGGGAGAAAGGGGCCTGGGGTTGGATCTGAGGAAGGAAATTACTCATGAAACGACTCATTAATGTAATAAATATATACATAAATACAAACTTTGCTAAAATGAGATTTTTCATAGGCACATATTTATACATATCTTTTATTGGACATTTCTCCATCATAGATTTTTTCAATGTTTTGAAATTTAATTATAGCTACATAATAGTATTGGTTATTTTACCTCATAAGTAAATATAATATCAATGGGACATATCCCACATTATTCATCTTCATGGTGCTCTTGCCAGTAACGTACTTAATTCGTTTGCAATGCCAATGCCACGGCGACAGGGAGAAAGGGGCCTGGGCTTGGATCTGAGGAAGGAAATTGCTCATGAAAAGCCCTCAACGAATCATTGTTTTGATGCATACTTTGTTCAGTTAAAGGGTTTTATAGGTACATTAGTATTGAAACTGACTCATCGTGAAAGTTTGTGCCAAAGGTAGATAATTTTGACTATAAGGTTACGATGTATGTGTTCCTATCTTTGATTAATAGTCTGTCTAACACTAAAAGATTTTTTCATCGAACCTCTATTAATATAGAGCAGAAGAGTCTAGTTGTATAGACATATACTATATACTTGCTGTGCTCCGCGGTTTTTCACGCGTTTAAGAATAAAAAGTAGCCTTTGTGCATTGTCCTTTCTCGGGTTTCAAACTATATGAGTCCAAATCACATCGAAATCTGTTCAGTGATTGAGGCGTGAACAAGGGACCAACATACAGACAGAAAAAGTTTTTTTCGCATTTATAAAATGAAGAAATTAGTATGAGGAAGAAGTAGATTTCGATTGATATTAAATTTCTGTAGGGGAATTAGCTAAAAATTGTATTGGCAAAGTTTCGAAAACAGACTATTACTTGTTTAAACTGTTAAAAAGCCTTTAACATTTAAGTGTATAGAACTCGAATTAAATCAAATACATATGTAAAAAGAATACCTACTATAATTTTACCCTGAGTGACTGATTCATAATGAAGAGCTAAACATCTAAAATTACACTCCACACGACGTATTTTAATTGCAAAATAATGCGCAATCAAACAATAGTACCAGGTCATTTGTGACCTATTCAAATGTTAACCCTAAGCTGCGTGGGGTCGTCATAACCCTCACGTAACGGAAACTTCCCTGATGCGGGCTACCAGTGACCACCCAGCTAGGCTTCCGTTTGACGTTTTATGGTTAGGTCAAAATGCCCTTATAAATGTGATATCGTTTTATTCTAAAATTCAATATACAGAATATAGTAGAAAAAAAATGTATAGTTCTAAATAAGCCTTCTTAAGATTTACATTTATGGCTGAATAGAATATAGAGTATAGATATGTCGCAGTAAGATAGATAAAACCGTAATATAGTTATATCCCTAGGGATATAATTATATGCCGTAACATAGTTATAGGAAAGCGATTCATTACTATCTAACTTAATCTAGTAATATAAGTATATCACTAAACTTGGACAGTTTTATAACTATACTCCTAGTGAGATAGTAATGAATCGCTTTCCTATAACTATGTTACGGTATATAATTATGTATATCCCTAGGGATATAACTATATTACGGCTTTAACTATCTTACTGCGACAGATACATAATATCGGAATGTTATGTAAATTGAAAATAAATAAATAAATATTCAGGGACACTTAACACAACTGAGTCTAGTCTAGTCCCAAACTGAGCAACTTAATTTATATTATGATGTTCTTAAATGTATTAACTATAATTTAACTATTTATTTTTACATTTAGACAACTCCTAGACATCACACATCGCAAAGAAAAGACATTTCGCAATCTATGTAAGTTAAATATAAATTATTTACTCGAACCTCACATTTATCATACGTTTCTTTGGCTTTTAATAATTCAATTATTTTCTGTCACCTAATATTGATTAAGTATAACAAAATTAAATGCAAGAGTATAAGTGTTTCAAGTGTCGTAGTCACTTATAATTTCAGTTTTGAATAATAATTATGATTTAAAATGATTAATAAAAAACATCACCTGTATAAGTCAAAACAATTATTCATTCTTGTAAGTGCCATGATTCAAGTACTTTGTAAAAAAACGTGTCTCAAGGACGTAGATATTTTTGTCCAGACGTCTCCCAGTTCGAAATGGTTACTTTTTGCCATTTTTGGGTGAAAAGAATTTAATATTTCGTTATTATTTAAAAATAAATAAGAATATTCATGGACTTCACATCACATTATCCAGTTCTAAATTGACTAAACTATATCTAATAATGTACATCTATTGGTACTAAATTAAAAATTTGTATACCTACTTCATTATATAATATTTTATTGTTTGTAAGAATCGCACCTACCACCTGTAATCTATACATATAATAAAACAGTAACCGAACCATTTCTGTACATTGAATATTTTTCAAAAAGAGTAATTGGTATGCAACATGTATGTTCTATAGATACCAAAACCATGGTTAGAATTTTTTTTTTCTGTTTGTCTGTTTGTCTGTTTATCTGTTTGTCTGTTTGTCTGTTTGTCTGTTTATCTGTTTGTATGTTCGTCAATCACGTAATAACCACTGGGCAGTTTTTGATAAAATTGCACATACTGATAGACCAATATTAGGTGCAACTTGTAGGCTACATTTTATTTGAAAAAAATAATTTTATGGGTGGCTCTCCATACATGTAAACAGAGGGTAAAAAAATAAATTCCCGAGTACATCATTAAATTTGATGTCATTAGATAGGTTTTTAAAAACGAAATGGAGGTTTCTAAATGCGTTTTTTGCTAAATTCAATATTTTTTGAAATATACGCTTCTAAAGTCGTGAAAATGACATACCACGAGGCTATGTGAGATTTTGGTTGACGCGCGGTCATGTCTTTTTATACTCTTAACGTATAGATACAGTAAAAACATGCAATAAATTCTCAAAAACCCTCAAAAAATAACTAACTATCCGCCCGCGGCTCCGCTCACGTGTGCTACAATTTTCTGTATTTGGAATAGGCGCGTGCACTCTGAGATTTTGGTGAAACCTATTTCCATAGAAAATTATAAAAAACACTATACACATGCGCATATATCAGCGGTTCTGCGATCGTAATTTTTTTTTAACTTTTGTTGTGCGCCTCTTAAAAATACAGAAATTAGTAGCCCACGCGTGCGAAGCCGCGGGCGGAAAGCTAGTATATAATAACAGTAATCATTCTTACAAATCTGATTATAATTAATTTTGATTCTCGTAGTAATATGAAATTATATGTTCATTTAACTAATTGGTAGTAATTTCATTATAATTTTAACTTTAATTCATTATTATAAAATGTAATTTTAATTATGTAATTTGTTAAAGTTAATAATTTTAAATCGACGTGTATGCACGCTTATGTTGGCTATTTCGAATAAAACATCCTATAATTTAAGAATTGTATTGTACTCTAATAAAACAGTGTTTTTGTCAACTGTTATATATGCATAATAAAGTAAAAACATGTGTAACAAATGAAATGGGGGAAATATCAAGATTTTGATTTGATTTAACAGTGTGCAAGTTGATAAGAAACTGCAACTTGTAATCTCTTTAAACTAACAATTTTTTATCATGTACCTACATTGAAAGATCAGGCCAAAAAAACACACGTTATTTATTATATGATTAAATTATTTTTAGATACATTATTTAAGTACTTTAATAATAAGTTACGTAAATTCCAAAAAATCTACAAAACAATGTACCTAAACCACTTCAATTAATTTAAAGTAAAACATTCGATTACATCAAAGTCTATAAATAGTTGTTATCAGAACATTATTAATAAAGATTCTATTATTACGGCCAATAAATAATATTGCTAACTGCGATACGGTACAATTAAAGACAGACAGACAGACAGGCGTTGATAAGAGTTATTTATATGGAATTTCTAAAGATGTATATGGGATCTTTTGACTGAAAATTAGAGGAATATAGTTATCGTGGGAGAGCTAACAATACAAACTTTAAATGTCAATGCAAAATATGCATTCCCTTAAATATGAATATAAATTTAATATTTCTGTAAGATTTAATTGTCACTTTATAAGTTTGTTAACCCCGCCGCAAAAATAATGCAATGATGTACAAAGATATTAAAGTCGTTTTAATACATTTCATAGAATCAGCATTCGAAATTATTGTTTGGTGTAAGAAATAAACGTAAGTAATTTTAAGAATATGCATGCGTAAAATTAAGGTTTTCCTAAATAAGTAAGCGATTTTGTGAAAGTTCACATGAATAAAAGCCTAAAAAACATTGTGACATTCTATAACTTGCGAATGAATGACAATTCTGCACAGCAATATTTCTTATGAAATATTTAAAGAGTTTTTTTCGGTTTTATGTGCGTAGAATTTAAAGAGCATGATACAATTATGAAAAATGCTAAACAATTTTTGCAAATTTTTTGCAAAATCGAAATGTTAGGTGTGTTAACTACCAATTTTTCTTCGGAACTATTAATTTATATAATTAAAAAATATGTTTTTTATTATTTTGGTTTTAGACATTACCCCGCGCACTCTACAGACTTACACCATATCTCAGACACCAATGTGGTGGCAGGGTAGTAAAACATTTTATGATTTTAGGCGTTTATGAGCAAGTAGAAATAGAATTACGGGAACTTGAGCACTTTCTTTAATTAGTTTATTTTAAACTGTCTCGGTGTTAATAGCAAAGAGGAGAAAACCATTAGTCTCGTAAAACAACTACCGATGATACTTATTTTCTGACAATATGTATAAAAGAAACGTTTAAAAAGTTATTCATAGTTCAGTTTTTACAATTGCCCAAATCTTGTTTTATAATTTTAAATTATATATAAGTAAACATTCGATTTTTTCCTAGTAAATCTCATGAGAATAGTGTTTTTTGGTAGCATATATAACTAACGTATGCGAAAGATGATTGGTTAAGTAGAAAAAGCGTAAAGAGTTAAATAACAAACAAAGTTACATTTGCATTTAAAATAATATTTGAAAATAAATAAATTTGTTGATTTGCGCAAAATTAGGATGTACTACAACTAATTTATCGTATGGTTACATTAAAATAACGGTTAATTTAACACTGTTTCGATAATGGTGTATGTTAATCGACTTATGCCTATAATAATATTTTTGAAAAGAGAAATAAATCCCTTGCACACAGGATTGAGCGCTTAATTAAAATAGGTTCTGGGTAAATTAAAAGGATGAATAATAATAATGCATACTACCATAATCTTAAAAGAAACCTTAAGTAGACATGAAGACGCTATGAATTTAGAACCTCCCTTTGAAAATTCGACTAAAACGACTCACAAGAATACTAAAATTATTTGTCCAGACAAACAAAAAATGATATTCAAAAAATGCATCCGCCATTGCACGGGGAATCGAACCCAGGTCACGTACAGTCTAGACGACGATATTATATGCAAATGTATACAATTGTGTCGCGATTTTCGGCTATCCACTTCGTATTCGTTAGCTGGGTAGGATTAAGGAGAAGGTAGTATGCATCATTTTAACAGTCACAAAGGATGACAAAGAAACAAAACAATCGCTATTATTTACCACAATTTCTGTGATAATTTACTTTTAGTAACACGTAGATATTTAATCCATGGGTCACATAGGTTTTCTTTTAGGTAACATTGTGCTACGGAATCGAAGCCGCGCAACATTAAAAAAACAAAAAATAAAACAATAAATGTTAGTAATTAAACAAAAAAATGTTTGAATGAAAATAAATGAAAACTCTATTAGATGCTCACAAAAATACTAAAAATAAAATCACTGTATCTGCAATACATAAGATTTAAAACAACGACACAATTTACAATGGGTATTAGTCTTCTAATAACAAATTTGACTGATTGCTTTAAAAACGAGAATTTTTATACAGAAAATAATACCTGGGATTCTTATAGTATATTGACTTAACTGTTCTGTTTCTTCAAATGTATTTTATAAAATTTAAATCTAAAACTTCCCCTTAACGCATCTAACAAAGCCTAGTCAAAACAATAATTCAAGCATGCCTAAGTTTAGTGTCGAATATTTAGCGTCTAGGTAACCTTGTTGGCAGTCCAGACATTTCGTCATTGTTGCTATGTAGCTATGTATGATCATGTGGTTTTGATAATGTGTAGACAAATTATTATTACATAGAACACCTGAAAACAGTCAACGAGTACCTTTTAAATTGAGAAATCTATACTAATATTATAAAGAGTAAAAATTTGTTTGTTTATTTGTGTGGAATAGGCTATGAAAATACAGAACCGATTTGGATGTAATTTTGTACAGAAATGAAACCCCAGGAATGACATAGTTTTTATCTTGAAAATCCTACGGGAACGGGATATATATGTGGGTGAAACCGCAGAGCTCAGCCAGTTGATTATAAAACAATACATCTATGTATTTAATAATTTTTAACGGATTCGTTTAACCGAAAAACGAATTCATCAATTCGGGTCATTATTAGTTATTTTTTCTGCATCTTATCGTAACAATATTTAAAAATTCGTGTAACAAGCTTACATATGCTATAGTGAAGATTAAAGGTGTAGGTACCAATTCACTGACTAATAAGAAATTTAATATACTTTTTATTAACAAAGGATTAAATAATTGTTGAAACAAATTAATTGTGATATTTTATTAACAATTAACTTACATATATTAGATGGTAAATAATGATCGTTTAAAAACTACTCGTTTAGTTTTCTTAATAAAATCTTAGGACAAGATATTCCTAAGTTTATAATTTGAATTAAGGCGCATATAAATGATACAGAACAAGATTTTTTTAATGTTTTATTTATGGTATCCCACCCTTAACAATTACTTTAATGTTTAAAAAATTACACTTGTTACGACACAATTACTCTTATTTAAATAAATGTTTTCTTTCTTTCTTCAATTATAACAATTATAAACCAACAAGCATTCGATATAAATATATGCCATTTTTCATTATACACTTAACAATTATGACAAAATTATTAAATAAAATACATACAATTTTAAGAGCTAGTTTATGATCGGTACATTTTATATTAAGAAATATTTGTTATATTTATTTATTAAGAACTAGCATAGATAATTTTAAAAGGTGCAAAAATGTGTTAACCTTTTGTATGATTGTGAAAATAGTGTTCAAAATGTCGGCAGTTTGTATAATGAAGTAATCAGAAATAACATAGGTTAAAAACAATACAAATATATATATAGATACTACATGATCATAATTCATAAGCCAAATGTTTGATAATGCAACAAAAATAGCAAAGCATTTTTTCTTTTTTTATTTTAATATCATGTTTATGAACAGATAATTCGCATATGTGTCTATTCTTACTCACACTAAATTAAATAAATGTGATAATGTAAAGCTAATTAAACTATTAAACTACGATTTGTCGTAAAAAATGCTTGTTTTATTAAACATATTGTAATATAATTAAAATTAAAGTAAATTAGAAATCCAAGTGAATCTATTTGTGCACAAATACATTGATTTGGCTTTCTAATTTACTGACAAACTAAATCTTAATTTAAAATAATTTAATTAAGTATATACCCGGATATTTAAATATGGATATGCAATACACAAAATTTGGACACAATATTACAAATAGATTTTTCAACAGGAAAATGAACTAATACTCTACATTCAATATGAAAAAAGAAAACGGGAAGAATAGCCGAGAGAAGCGGCAAATTTACACGTACTTTGCTGTTACAGAACATTACTGCAGGATCGAAGTATAAGAACTATAAGTATAATAAAATAGGGGATATAAAGTATTTATATACGTTATCTTTATTTTCGCCCTCAAAACTCGGACACAATATGACAAATACTTTGTGACACCGTGGTTGCATATTTTCCTATTTTTTTTTTATTTTAACATCTTTTATTTTAAATTTATCCTATATCTACACTAATATTATAAAGATAAAAAGTCTGTTTGTTTGTTTGGTTGTAATGAATAGGCGCAAAAATACTGGACCGATAAAAATTCATTCGAAAGCTACGATCCACGAGTAACATAGGCTATATTTATTGTATATAACACTAGCTTTGCCCCAAAATTTCGCTTCCATGGGAATATCGGGATGATATATAGGCTTCCTCGATAAATGGGCTAACACTAAATAAATTTTTCGAATCGGACCAGTAGTTCCTTAGATCAGCTCGTTCAAACAAACAAACTCTTCAGCTTTATAATATTAGTATAGATTATGCTACAGGAGCGACGCCGCGGATCCGCTAGTATTAGAAAGAAAGAGAAGAAAGAACAGAAAGTAGATAGTATTACAGAAAAGTAGACCAATACACAACGTTTAATATAAAGAAGGAGAAAGGAAAGAAGAATCTCGAGAAGCGGTCGATGTACACGGCCGTCTCTCTGCCGTTACAGAACGTGTCGTACTGCGGGAGCGACGCCGACGTGCTCGCGCGGGGGTCCACTGAGTTTGGGAATATGTGCTGAAATAATACGTGCTGTTGATTAAAATTGTTTTTCCGAATCGGTGGTAAATAAAAAAATATATTTTTATGTAAATGTATATGACGTTCTAAAAGCGCCTCCAAAGAAGCCAATTTGGAAAATAAACGTTTTGACTTTGACTTTGACTTTTATTAATCTATTGACTGCCTCCTTGGTTATATATAGTTAATATAATGTCTGGCAGGGCAAAGGAGATTTGCACACAATATCAAGAAGAGACCCTAAAACAGATCCTATAGATACTGTTTATACGTAAGGCAATGGTAGAAAGATAACCGTTATTTCGCTATTTTGACAAAGGTTAGAGCTATACTTAATTAAATATTTATATAAAATTTTATAAGGGACTTTAAAAGGGCAGCTGGTAAGTAGAGGATTTATGATAGAAAATTGAAAAAGGAGTAGAACAGGATAAGGAGAGGAATGGGATAGGAATACAGGCCTCCGGGCCCCCGCTCGCCGTATGAAACACAGTGCAATACTGCTTCGCGCGGATCTTCTGCTGGGGGGTGGTACTTACACCGGTGCGAGCTTGGCCCAATCATGCAATACTCGACCCCCACTCATTATTGCTGAAGATGTCATGCAGCAGAATTACCCTCTGACACCTCTTAGACACCCACGGGTAAAAATGGGAGGTCGACACACGTATTGTAACCCGTCGCCACACAGTAATCCTTCGGATTGGTGGTCACTGGACCCATATATTTGTTGACCACAATATAAAAAAAGGATAAACTTAAACCAAATATCATTTCATGTCTCTAGATAGATCTTCGCCAAGTACCCTTTTATTGACTTATTACTATTAACCATAAAAACATAAATACATGATTAATGCTTACTTTAAAAGCATCCAAGTCTCGAGATAAGTCTTCATCAGAGTACCCTTTCATGGCCTTAGTGGCCACTGGACCCATATAGTTATTGACCACAGCGAACTCGAACAGAGAGAGGAAAACGAACACAGAACATGATGACATCCAAACGTCTATAGCTTTTACGTACGACACCGGCGGTAAACTCTGCTGGGATTGCGTGTTTTGAGTTGCTGAAATAAGTAATCAATTAGTTAATACTTTCTAACTATACGTATAGAGATAACATGGGAAAACAAGTTAGTGGCGATTTATAAATAAATACTTATTATAAATAAGTATTTATTTATAAATCGCCACTAACTTGTGGGGATAACAGGGATACCCCTGGACATTTAAAACTACGCCATCAATTCTTTGTTGTTCTTTTTAATTTTTTTGTTCATTTTAATTTTTAGGGGCTTGTTGTTTATCCAAATGTAAAACATTTATGCCGAATCTTCTTGGTTGGATGCTATTTTAATTGTAATCTAATCTTAACGGTAATACACAATTTTCGTAGAACTTAAATTTCTAATAAGTAATAGTTTTTAAGAACATATCTTTATTTATACAGGGTTGTTGGTAACTCGACGTATTGCTGAGAAGGCTTAAATGCTATAAAATAAACCACATTTATGTTCCGCAGAAATGGATCGTTATCGAGATATTCGAATTTTAGTCTTGTTTGAAATTTCAACTTCCAGGCATTCAAAGTCCATTTATGTAAAATTTACAAGGCGAATGTATTTCAATTTACTTTTATATCGTAGCTGATATTATTTCCAAATCTTTTAAACAACTTCCAATTCTTCAATTCCCTGTATATTAAATTAAGACGTGCTTATATTATGTTCTTTGCACTGCACTTCACAGCACATTTATGTACTAACTCCGATGATTTTAAAAATAATAGAAAAGTTTATCCAAAACTTGGCTTAAGCCTATCTTAATTACGGTAAGATTAAAATTTAAGTAATATTAATCTTTTCTACACTAATACTATGAAGAGGTAAACTTTGTTTGTTTGTAATGAATAGGCTCAAGAAGTACTGGACCGATTTTAAACATTTTTCCCCCTTTCAAAAGCTACATTATCCACGAGTAACATAGCCTATATAACATTACGCTACGGGAGTGATTCTTACCTAAAGTGAGAAGAGAAGTGACTCCCAAAGTGACCCTCGCAGGAATAGCCTCCGGTTTGATCCAGAAGGAGATCCAGGACATCACCACAATGAGAGCCGACGGGATGTACGTGTGGAACAGGTGGTAGCCCAGGCGTCTGCGCAGGTTGAACACTACGGCTAGGCACGTGAAGTTACCTGGAAGAATTTATTATAGTTTGAAAGATAGTCACCCTTTGATGTAACAGCTCCCCGCTGACCGATTTCGGCCATGGTGCCAGCTGCGCAGGAGATATTATAGTGCACAAGTGTAAGCGCGAACACAGGTGCAGTTTCTATTCCTTTACTCTCATAACCTGATGGGACGGCAGACCGACACGACTGGAGAGAGATCAGGCGCAGGACCGACGGCTTTACGTGCTCTCCGACGCACGGGGGTGCTCCAACACCGCCATCTTCCAGACTCAGGGCTCTTACTGAGATTTCTTTGTCAGAAAAATCCCAATAACATTTTTTTTGGCCCCACCAGGGATTCGAACCCGAGATCCCTAGATCTAGTCAAAGATGCAACCACTAGACCAACGAGGCAGTCACCCATTGATGTATGTGGGTGGGTGGTGAACCGGGAGGGCGCGATTGACCTGACGTTGACCACACGCACATTAAATAAATATTCTGACACATTTAACACAACGCCATCTAGTCCCAAACTAAGCGAAACTTGTACTATGGAAACTAATAGACATGCTTAAACATACTTTTTTTTGTAAATACATATTTAGATAGATAAATATAAGATAAAATTACAATGATTTGAATTACCCGTGGAATACTCAATGGTGCAATCGGAGGTATAGTTGTTGGAGATGTCCAGCTGAGGCAGTTCGATGTCCGGGTTGACCACGAGCGGGTCTGTGAGGTTCCAGATGAACACCAGGTCGTGAACTGTGTGTGATACTGCAATATATTCAGAAGGAAATGTTAGTAGTAACCAAACCATTTCTGTACATTGAATATTTTTCAAAAAGAGTGGTTGGTATGCAATATGTATAGACCCCAAAACCATGGTAAGAATAGTTGTTCTGTTTGTCTGTATCTACCATAACTAGTTTTCCATCGGCGACATCGCTCACGTGGACTACAAATTTCTGTATTTTGTCGAGGCGGATTGTGATTTTGGTCAATCCTATTTCCATAGAAAGTTAAACATTAGACATGAAACATCTGAACGGCAACCATATTTTTTCAAAACTTTTGTTTTGCGCCTCTACAAAATACAGAAGTGTGTAGTCCACGCGAGCGAAGCTGCACGCGAAAAGCTAGTTTTGAATAAAAATGTAACATCTAGTATTTATCATCTTATATTAAATCTAGTTTTTGATTAGAAAAGTATGTTTAGAGAAGCCTACAATTTTTATGTTCGTTTAGTAAAAACTCACAGCTTTCAATCATCATAGAACAGCTCTGGGTGTCGTGCGGGTAGGACTCGAATTTCATTGCACACGAAAGCACTAAGGTTAACCTGAAATTAATGACATAAAAATATACATGGATGCATCGTCTCTATTACTGGTGCAATTAGTTAAAAGTAAATTTTTCACAAGACCTGGAGAAATACAAAGGCTAACTATTACTTTTTAATAGAGGTCCTATAAGATAATTTCGGTGGTTACTAAATTTAACGAAAGAAAATAAATGACAACACAGAGTTTTCGTAGGAAGTACATTTTAAAATCCTTACTATAAAATTATAATTGTGAAAGTAACTCTGTTTGTCTGTCTGTCTGGATGTGTATCTCTTCGTAACGAATAAACCACTGAATCGATTTGGATGAAATTTTTTACAGAGTTTATTTGAAACCCGAGGAAAGAGATAGCTTTTATACTTATTAAATCCCATGGGATCGGGAGATATACACTGGAAACCGCAGCGCACAGCTAGCTACATATAAACTTACTTTGCCATATACAGGAGCGTCTTATCATGGTACAACCACAGATAATGATTGGGTATGCTCATTTCATGGAAGGTGACCTTCTTAGCGTTCTTGAAGAAGCAGTCAGGTCTCCAGATGTTGTTCAGCCAGGCTACGTCCAGGATGCGGTACTCTTCGTGCATGTTCTCTGGCAGACGGAGCCGGGGGTCACGCCAGGATTGTGCCAGAAAAATGTCTGCTACGTATGTCTGAAAATGTACAAAATCAGCTCTACAGTACGTTTTTAATTTCCTCGTAATATCAAATAATTGATGGCAATATTTGTGGACGTTCCGACTCTCCTGTTACAATTAAAGTTTGACGAAATAGAGATACATTGATCTAACAAAAACATATCCAAAATATGTGACATTTGTTTAGTGACTGCGATGTTTTAGCAGTAGGTTATAACTGTGGTAAGGTAATATTTATTATTTAGTAATTATCTGTGCTTGCCGGATAGGCTACCTATAAAAGCCACATGAGGCTCATTGACCACACCGCAACATTATTTTTCATGTCGCCATTACATATATTATAATAATATTCCTTGGAGGTCATTGTTAATAGGATCCAAGGCTCCCCCATCAGTTTCCCCATTATCTTGATAATACTTTGCTTTTATTTAAATTAATCTGAACAGCTTAATGTGCCACTTACCATACTCTCTTCATTAATGGAATCCAAGGACAACACAGTGACATGAAAGTATACTATAGTGGGCTCCCCCAGGAGCTTTGGTGCTCGGTTCTTATCATAGTACTTCGCCTTCACCGGCAATATGTCGCGCAAGGATAGGCTAGTCTCCCCTTTCAATTCCATTTCTTGATAGGAAGAATTTGCTCTGAAATTTTCCAAGATTATGTAATTAAAGAAATAGAAATTTAGACTCTTTAGCTTCTAAATTTAATAGCTATCATAATAAAGACCTTTGGTGAAGACGTACACAAACGTGAATTTGTTTGACCTGTTTTAATTCATAATGTGATTAGGAATTGTGACTGTTTAATTGACTTGGAAAAACGTGTAAATCTGTTGTAAATATAGTCTGGTGTCCATAATCCATATTTCCTCCCATTACTATCATCAGTTAAAAACTTCTTTAGCCTAATGAGCTCCTAAAACATGATGATGTTTGGGGTATTGGCACTCAATAACATATGACCCACATGCTTTTTTATCTACTCGCTTGCAAAAACGAAAAGAATAGTAGGTAATATACTCACAGAAAACTGACAGCGGCCTGGACCCTCCCAGCACTGGATATTCGTAACAATAGCAAAAGCATTGACGAAAAAGCGTAGACGTCCACTTTAAGTCTCATTTTAGTGCCACACTTAACTACACTTCACACTTTACACTTCACACCTAACCAACCCCCGTCAACTTTGCGACATGTCTTCGATCAAAATCCTTTATTAAATTTTCTTTTGCATGACATATTTACAAGAGAAGTCGTATGTAAGCCCGAGTAATCCATTTATGAAACCATGCACTTTAAAATTATAAGCAAATTATGATATGAAGAAACTGTTTTATACTTATTTTGAAAAGAACGTTTAAAAATAACTCTTTTATTCAAAAACTCTAAAGCTTATAGCTCTAGTTCGATATAAAAGACTTACCTATATATTTAAGTAAGAAAAAATATTTACTATTAAGCTATGCATAAGCGATTGTAACTTGAACTTTAAAACATGAAAAATTACAATGGATATAAAATATTCAATGTTTTGTGCATATCCTCAAAAATTTATTTCTCATAGTTAAACCTTAAAACAAACGAGTAAAAAATATCATTTAATAATTAAGACGACGTCAAACAGTACAAAGGGTTACCCACCTACTTATTCGTACATTATCGGTACCTTAACACAATTCCACACAAAATTGGTTCAAAACTATGACACCACTGGCCTCCAAGTGACCAGCGCTCAGACACAGATAGAATTGCTGTGGCTTCTTTACGTAACACGACAATTTAATACGCGCTGAATGAAATTTATGAAAACGTATAACGTGTAAATTACATTTTTATAAAGGCAAAATGTTTTATAAATCCGTTGGCTAGTGTTTTAAATATAACATAACAGAAATTAGGATCCTTTTGGGTTAGAAACAACAAAAGTTTTTTAAAGCAAGTTTTACAAGAAAATACCAGTATTATACAGTTTTTACAAACTTTCCATAATTACTACTTTGTAATCTTTGCTCAGTTTTCAGTTAAGGGGAAAGAAAATTTAACATTTTCATAATGGTTGAATTACTTCCCTTATCTTTGCAATGCATTAAATTTTCATGTTACTAGCAATAACCACCTTAGTTCCTCAATGTTGTATGGGCAGCAGCAGATACGACACCACAACCCCGCAAAAGATATGAAGATGTTACGTAAGCATTGGTTTCTAATAGACGATAACCAGAATTATTAGAGTTAATTTTTGAGTAATACTACAACAAACATAAAATTTTTATAACAATTAACAAAAACAAAGTGTTTTGAAATGTTGATTCAAAGTGTTTTGACCTACATTGTTTTGAAATACATTATTACTAACGTTGTTTTTTTTCAAGTCTATAGTTTTAGTTTAGACTCTCGTATTTTTAAAGAATAAATATTATCTCAACTATGTGGTAAAACTCCTCAGAAGTAAAAAATACAATTTGATTATTGAATATAACAGGATTAGCACCGACCTTGTACCACATAGCTCGAATACCGCCCAAGTGTAAATTGTATTCAATCGAACGATGCGGTTAATCTCTTAATTTTGCTTAGTATGCTTATTAAACTTATCTACTTACTTGTATAAATACTCTGGTCTTATGAGAATAAAACCGTAGGCGTTCTTACCTCATTTAAAAATTATTAAGAATACAAAATGGTTATGGCGATGGTAGAAAATACAATATGACTAAAGTAGTTCTCGATATCAGTTTATAAATAATAAAAACAATTGAAATAAATAAAAATGTAAAAAAGGCTGATATATTTCTTTTTGCAAAATGCAGTAAAACATGAATGGTATTGAAAGAAGTCAGTTCACTTCAAATTTTTAATATTTTTTTATTATTTGAAATATAAAAGATAACTTAAGAGTAATTAAAATTAAAATTTCTTAAAGAACAAAATTATAACAGAGTTGCAGTATTTTTAAATATAGGCTTAGCTTATTATAATTATATACAAAAAAAAACAATTTAAAATTAATTCCTTTTATTTAACCATAATCATAAAACAATATTTACAACTAATGTAAATTCCTTAGAAGCTTTTACGATGTAATCGTATTTTTGCTTTCAGGCGTTATTTTACAAGCTCATTTTACAACAGAATTCTTGTCTTCATTCATTACTGCTTTTCTTCCCTGTCCCATATATTCTTTGGCACAGATTATAAAATCTCCATTCCTCTAATTTTTCAGGACTTTCTTTAACCATAGTCCTATATTCCGATCTTATTTCCATCATTTTCTTGGAACAAACTAAAGGACTCTTCTTCAAAATATCCGATGCTTCCATCCACAAATAACTGCGAACAAATTTAGGATTTTTAAACTTATCCAAATGGGCCAAATACCAAGTCAATAATCTCTCAGTTTCTATATCACTCCACGTTTCTTCTAAATTATCTTCAGACGTGGTATTCCTACTATCTTGTATATTTTCCCTTAACTCATTTTCTTTTATCAATATCTCTTCCAAAACCCCCTTGAATGGTGTCTCCAGGCCATTTTTAAAAGACTGTTTCAAATAATTAATTTTAGTGAACACTACATTCATTGGCTCGGATAAAAATGTAGCTAATTCTGACCACAAGTATTTCTTATCAAACTTGGGGTTGATAAAATCTTCTAGGTTTTGTAGATAGTAATTTAAAGCTTGTTCAACTTTGTCATCCGGTAATTGCACATCTTTGTACACCTTTTTTTCTTCCAAATCATCATTTTTGCTTGTTTTAAATATCGGTTTGCGAGTTAAAACCTTCTGCATTAGTTTATAATATGGTGATTCTGGATTTTCAGTTTTATGTCGACTTTTAAGTATTAAAAACATCTTTCTACAAGCGGCAGGGGATTTGTCGTCCAACTTTGTAGCTATTTCAGTCCACATATCTTTTCTATCAATTTCTTGGTTTTCATGTGATTTCAAATACTTTAAGTATTGGACCAACAGGCGTGTTTTTGATCGTTTGTTCCATACTCTCGCAGGGTTTTGAGTTTTAATTTCATTTTCTATAGCTAGTTCATCATCTTTTTTCTGGTAGATGAATTGAGCTTGACTCATATCTCCTCCTTCTGGGATGACGATAATACATTGGAAATCATCATCTGTAATTAATTAAACTTTATTAGACTAGAATTATTACATTCAGAATAACTTACGGAAATGCAAAAAATAAACCATTATCTTTTAGGTCATTTGAGTATTTAAACTTTGTCATTTATGATGGATTTTTTATCAATTTTTTGTTAAATATGCTAGATAAGAATAATTAGTGCTCTAGAACTATGGTATGACAATATAGTGTGTATGTAGCATGTATATTCAAGTTTTAACACTCCAATAAGCATACATAAATAAATGAGAAATACAATGGTGGATAATGTAGCTTGTGAATGATGCAAGAATTTTTAAAATGAATCCAGTAGTTTTTAAGCCTAACAAAAACAAACAGTTTTCCTTTATTATTTAGACATATGAAAAAACTTAATATACCAATAAAATGTAATTATTACAATTACAAGAATTACAATAAAAAAAACTATACTTAATTGAATAAGTTCATCCTATCCTATTATACTTCCTCCTTAATATTATAAATGAGAAAGTTTAGATATTTGTTTGTCAATCACGCTAGAACTACTGCATCAATTTTCATTAAATCTTGTAAACATGTAGGCTATTAGGGGAATTAAATTGTAAACACGAGTGAAACCGCGGGGCGTGGCTAGTTATATTTAATTTTTAAATTAAGTGGCACTTACCATCGGGTACTTCAGTTTTAATGTACACCTCCTCATTGTCAACCTCCATACCTTCAACTGTATTCTGATTGGAACTATAAATCTCATCCATCATATTAAAGTATTTCCACGATATCTTAGTATCCGGATTCTTAGTTTTCATCGTCTTCAACTTCCTATACGATTTTCGAAGTTCTAGAAACTTCTCAGAGCAACTCGTCTCAGTTCTTCCAATTTCGTTAGCCACATCCGTCCACAAAGGTTTAGATCCAATATCATTATCCAAATCACTAAAATTGCTTGCAAAGTGATTAATTAATTTTTTTATTTCTTTCGCAGTCCAATCCTCGCTGTCACTAGAATCAGCCTTTCCATTCTTGAGTTTTGCTTTGATAGCTCGATAGCCAAAGACTTTCTTGCACAAAGCATAATACGGCCAAACTATGGGCATTTCTGGTTTGTTTATCTCCCTCTGTACATAATTCATGTAGACTTGTTTGAAATTTCTGAATCTATGAGCACATTCTGGGGCTGTTATACCAATTTGACTAGCTAGAGTCTCCCACAGAGTTAATTTCTTATAATGAGTTGATGTAAATTTGTCTTTATTCTTGAGGTAATATTCGAGTATTTTGTAAGCTTTCGCTTCACCACTTCGCCGTTTTGAGCGTAATGTAAAGCCTCTGTCGTCATAACATATTTCATCATCGGAATGGTGATCATTGTCATTGTCATCAATATCTTTGATGTGGATTTTTTTAACTGAAAAAGATAATAATATATTTAAAATTAATGTTTGTACTGATATAAATTTAGAGTATGAATGAACAAATCAATCTTAATTTCACCAGAATGCATAAAAAAGGTGTCCTTATCACAAGTAAACAACTCTTCCAGACATATATTAATATCAGTGTGTAATAAAAAAAACAAAAATGCCGGAAAAGATATTTAAATTAAAATGCAATATTGTCAACATGGTAAAAAAAGTTTTTGTTCTGCCAGAAAAAACAAGAATTTATTGTAATAAATTAATTTCTTACCACCAATTTTTCCCGAATCAGCTTGTTGTTTTGCTTTCAGTTTCTCATACCCAGCCATCAAATTGACGTCCATACCGTAGTCAAAGATCCTGTCAAACAAATCTATATATCTCCAATCTATTTGCATCTCCGGATCCTCCTTTTTATCATCCAAGATTGTTTTATAAAGTGACGTCAAGCTATCCCATTGTTTTCTGCATTCTAAAACACTACAATCTAACTTCTTTGCAATGGTCGCCCAACAAACATAGTAACATACAGGATCTTTTACCATATTAATGTTATCATAAATATACTGAACCAAAACATCCAACCTATCCACTGGCCAATTGTCAAAAAAGTCAAAACCTTTTTTAGATTTCTCTAATGCTAGTTCAGTTTCTTGAGCAATTATATTATCCATTATTATTTCATAGGGTATGCGAGTAGCTAGATCATATCCACCCTTCATCAATTTATCAAAATGTGAATTTTTCAAGTCGACAAACTTTTCCATACAACATTCTGGCTTCTTATTCAATAACCGTCCCACTTCATGCCACAAGAACTTATCAGGTATTGTTGGATCTTGGAATTCCTTAAAACAATCAAAACAATATTTTGTCAAGAATGTAATTTCCGTACTATTCCATGAATTTGTATCTACAATTTCTACAGGTTTAGCTGGCAGTTTTGGTGCATACTTCTTTTGAAATTCCTCATCACTTTCATAAATTTCATCAAAAATGTTCATATAAGGCCAATTTATACTGTCATTTCCACTTTCCAATCTTTTATAAATCATTTTGATATAATGTTGCTTAAAATTCAAGAAGCGCTTATGCCAATAGTCTATATCTTTTTCACCCATATCTGCTGCAATTTTCTCCCATACAGCTTTTTGATTAACATTGCTTGATAAATATGTTTTATATTGCAAATACAAGTTTAACATTTTCTCCACATTAGCATCAGCTGAAGATCTTTTACTAGTAGTGGTAATCTCGCTCTGTTTATTTTCTGAGATATTAGGTTTGGTATCAGTGACATTAAGATATGAATCTACAGGATTCTCATCATGGAATGCTTGATGACAGAAATTATAAAGTTGCCACTGTATATTTTTTCCTTTCAGCTTTTCCGAGTGTATTTGAAAGTATTTCTCTCTTAATGAGCGCAGTTTGTACTCACATGAAAGTGGTTTCTTTCCGACCAGCATGGTTTTACATGCCACAGCCCATAAGTGTTTCTTTTTAGTGGTTCCACCACGGAATGTCTCTTTATTATCAAGGTAGAAAACAATAAGCCTTCTTAACTCTTCATCCAGCCATGGTTCTGTGGCCAGCTGCTGACTGGCTTGTGCCAAGTCTAGTTCGTCTGCAGATTCACTTTCCCCGGTGTCTTCTATCACATACTTAGTTTCGGTCAACATTTGTATGTCTTCCTGCTGCTCATTTTCCAATATGCCGGGATTGGCAACTTCACTATTTTCTGTAAAAAAAGTTAGTGTCACAATTGGAAATTGTCTTGCAAGTATGCGTTATTGGGTTATGTTGTATGTATAGAATGATATAACTTTCAATATTTACCACTTACCATCAACGTAAAATAAAAGGATATCCCCATTGGGTTGTATTGCAGTCTTCATCACAATCTGTTCCATATCCATTATATAAAGTGGAAGTAATTAATTAGTTTGTAAAAATATTTTAATTATCCGGCTTAATGAACACAATATAATTATATGTATTTAAATTACAATATTACAATACAATATGTATTTTTTACATATTTGTTTATTCCGTATTTCATTCTTATTTATATTCTTAAATTAACTTATGAAATTAAAAGGTTTTTGAAAATATCAAACAAAAATAAACACAATAATTTGACAGTGGCGGCAAACTCCCGAGAATTCGGAAACTAGAAATCACTTTGATAACAGCGCAGCAATGCTTTAGAAACGTTCGCCATTTTGATATTTGTTACGATTCATAAACCATAGAGCATATCCATAGACATTTGAAATAACAAAAAAAACAAATGTACGTTTTGTTTTTTTTATTTAAAACGATTTTGGATTAAATTTTTATATACCTACTCAATTTAATCACGTTATTTCAAACAATATGTCATCTATTCTAAAATTTATTACAAAATTTGGCAGGGACGGACTATGCTTTATTAGGGGCCAAGGGATCGACATTACTTTGGGGCCCTAATTCACGGTTGAAAAAAATGAGCGATCAGAGTATACCTCAATAATTTTCTAACGTTATCGTAACGTCGCCACCGGAGGTCTTCAAGGCTAAGTTCATATGACCGCGCGTTTAAATCCTAAGAACCTCTAACGGTAACGACCTACACAGTATATAATTCGAGCAGTCAGACCGAAAGACGGGTCGATTGAGGAAAATGAATAGATGTAGATGACATCGTATCCATCGCATCGCTACGATTGGTCCAACCGTCGAAGTGCTCTGCACTGCAGTGCATTAAACCCTTATGTAAATATGAATATCAGCCGTTCTGATGATAAAGTGGCATAATTTATCAATACTTTTATTAATCGATAAACATAAAGAAAATTAACTTGACGACCCGGTTGGCGCAGTGGATGTGGCATAGGTCTATTGCGCCTGAGGGTGTGGGTTCGAACCCCACGTAATATTATAATTTACCACTGTCTGGCTGCTTATATATCTAAAGTATGTATGTATTTACAAAAAAAAAACAAGCTTTGCTTAGTTTGGGACTAGTTGGTGTAGTATTAAATGTCCATGAATATTTATTTACTAAACCTTTAAGGAACCCAAGGAACGACAATTTACACACACATAATTTTCACAGTGGCAACACAGTCTGGAAGCCGCCTGCGAAACCGGAGACATGTGTGGATACGCCATTATAAATGTGCAAGTTTGAATGTTTGAGTTGATCTCGCCGCAAATACTGCACATATTTTGATGAAATTTTGTATGCCTACATAATTATATACTACCAAACCGCAGATAAGAAGCTCAGTGGAACATACCATATTTGTCTAAATAAAACTATATTATTTAATATATAATAAGATTTATTTCCATACACAAAATTAATCCAATGTTCATCAGTCAACATAAACTTGCGACAAAACACGCTAATAAAACAGTTTAAAAAATTAATTTATATAAATATTCCAGAATTAAAATTAAAAAAATATTTGTTTTTTTATGTAGCCAGGGGCGTCATAGACTTAATGGGGGCCTCGGAAAAATTATCAACAAATAATTTTTAATTCCTATTAAATCACGGAAACAATAGTTACAACAATAAAAATATAAGCGGAATTAAACATTGAATTTGAATTGTATTACTCATATAATTTTCTCTATTTTAATTCATACAAGACTAGAAATAATATAGTTCATTTTTGCGTTTTAAAATAATACCATTTTACTTGTTTGATATGCAAAATGTAATCGACATGTAACAATTATAATGTTGTTATGGACGATGATATATTTGTATATACTCAATAGCATATTTTTTTTATTAATGCTAACTAATTTGTTCAATATTTCTTCATTATGCTATAGGTTTTGTCCAGTTTTACAATTAGGTAGTAAAATAATATAATTTAACTTATTACATGTAAAGTAATATACATATTTTTCACAAATTTCCTACTAATAGAGCAGGTTACAAAAAATAAAAATAATATGTAATGTACACATACCTACAAATCTATGAATTTACTTTGTTTCAAAAGTAAACCATTACACTCAATACTAAGCAATAAATATTTTATATGCTATATCTCACTTTTACTTAACACAACATATGCACACAAGAAAGCTCTTATTTCTTAAATTGGAATTAGTAAGATATAATATGTTGGTTAATCCATATGAGTATGTACAATATAATAAAAATGGGCTAAATAAAATAAATCATTTAAAAAATTTAAAATAAAAATATAATATATTTATATTGAAATAAGCAATTTAAGTACATATTGCACATTTCCCTAGCAGCAAGTCTTCTCTACATATAACTAAAACGATTTCTAAAATCACAAATACAATTATAGACAATCATATTTGTTATCCTAGAAAAAACTTGAAAGCAAAACGCATTTCCCGAGACATTCAAATGGGCCTTTGAATTTATAATGGGTATACAGTAGAGGATACTTGTTTAGTTTAAAATTAAACAACTATTTTAAGCGCTCAGAACAAAACCATGTAAAAACATGATCGATAGTAGAGTAGACCAGCCGGGCCTATATATTACAATGTTTTATTCTTCCCTTTTCTATCTACGTAAAAATGTATTTCATATTTATAGGCGACTAGAAACTATTTTATTTTTGGCACAGATGTAAACTACTGTAAACGTTTGGTCTGTACTTTTAAAAAGTATAAAATGTTATTCATATATTTATTTAATAAATTATTAAATTTAATTCCATTTACACAACACAACAATACTATAATGAATAATATTTATACTTATTATTACTTTAAATATTAATAGTTACGCAAGCTACACAACATCCAAGGCTATAATATTTTGTACAAACATTTAATTCCTAAATTATTAAATTTGTGACATTAAATAGCACATTTAAAAAAGTACAGAAAAATTTAAAACAACAAGTACATATGTTGGAAGATTAAGATTACATATTTCCTCAATGTTTACAAAGGAGCAGTAATTTAAGGAAAGACTCTAAACACTTATAAAAATAATATAATATGATATAAGTTACAAATAAAATTACATATACATATTATTATTATCTGTTTGTCGCGCTTATAGATTACTTATTTTAGCGACATACTGCTATTTCCTGTTTAGTAAGCGTCAATCACAAAATGCGCGCTTAACTTTTAGTATAATGTATATTATATGATTTATAATATTTTTTTATAATACTAATTTAAAATGCTAAGCTCTAGCGTCATCAAACAGATTGAAGCTTTCCACACTGTAAATGCAAATTTCGTTTTATATTTTAATTTTAGTGTCATTCTTTTATAAGTCATGAGGATAGATTGAAATAACAGACTTGATTATTGATCAACACTGATAAAATGGTTTAGCGGGGCCCCGATTACTGTAATTTTTTTAAACCTTATAATACTGAGTTGATGTATTTCTCATTAAAATTTTATGACCTT
>LQNK01001042.1:0-22420 GCA_001586405.1 Phoebis sennae
TCATAACAACTATGTTAATTTTGTAGTCTACGCGTGCGAAGCCGCGGGCAAAAGCTAGTTAGGAAATAAAGGAATATAAAACTAAAAGGAAGCAACACAGAACGATGCTATGTACTTACCATATCTGGTTCTTTTTGAGATCGATTTCTGGATTTAGCCTCCAAGCGTAGAGCACACGTAGATCCTGGATCCTCTATGCAGCGATAGGAAATGCCCTATCTATTTTTTTTTTGAGGATCCTACCGACTGCGCCAGTTACGTATGCTACAGCCGGAGGCCCCAAAAAAAACCAAATATACTTAAAATAAAACTTTATTGGCTAAACTTATTAATACAGTAAAGCAGACTTGCTCGATGCAAGTCTACCAGTAGAATCATCGTAAAAAATGAATATAATACTAAATTACTTATATGCTAACTACGCACTATGTTGGCTTGGCATTCCTTTCCCGTGAGAACGGCAGCGTCAGCTGGACTCAACGGGAATGCTTCCATAACACGAGTTAGCGTTATATTATAAGAGCATTAAAAAATTTTGTCGGGATAATTCTCACATATGCCCCTGGCGGATGGACTGTGTACTATTTTTCCATAGAAATTCACATAAAACTAGTTTACGCACTCACGTTTATTTCCTAATTACAAACCTAGGTTTGTCTAGGCAACGTGCAAGGAAGGATAAATTAATATTCTATTATAGGAAAAAAATAAATAATAATAAATATTCAACTAACACAACGTCATTTAGTCCCAAACTAAGCAAAGCTTGTACTTGGGAACCTCGCTAACTGATATACATACTTATGCATACTTTTAAACAATGTACGTACCTTTTATTAAGAAAATTATAAATTTGCATATAAGTAATCAAAAATTATTTAGTCTAGATAGATCAGTTCCCAACATTTACTTGCCGAGGGCCACTTTTATATTATTTCCGGGATCCAAAATTTTATTTTAAAAAATACCTAATTTTGAACCATTTGTGTATTGTAAACACCGGGGAAGGCAATTTTGTAGCTAAAATTTGATTGTCTACTAACATTATATGATATATTCCGTAACATAGATGGCGTTAGATGGCACTATCGTAGTTACCATACGGTTACAAGCACATTAAAAGTATAAAACGACCAGCGTACTCCAAAGCAAGCAATTTTGGAGTTAAAATTTGATTATCTACTAGCATTCTACGATATACAGGGTGTCCCGTAATGAGTGAAGCATCTCTTAGGGGATAGCTGATTCTGTTTTTCATGGAAAAAAATAACATTTCATGCTTAGTATCATCCTGGACGTATCATTAAAATAGGTCCCAAATTGATTTCAAATTGCAATATTTTTTTTTGCTATGGGGAAAATCCATAAGTTTTATACCATTTTGCAATTGGTATTAAATACAGAAGTTTTTAAGTTCACTGACCTTCTCAGTGTAGTACATTTTTTTTAAACCACAGACTATCAAATCTGACCTCAAAATTTTACTCTATACTAAATTTGAAATAAATATTTTTTTGCTATAGGGAGAATCCATAAGTTTTATACCATTTTGAAATTGGTATTAAATACAGAAGTTTTTAAGTTCACTGACCGTCTCAGTGTAGTACATTTTTTTTAAACCACAGACTATCAAATCTGACCTCAAAATTTTACTCTATACTAAATTTGAAATAAATATTTTTTTCTTCCGTTGTCTGATATTTCTATTAATATCTAATGCATGTATCCAAGAAAGCAACTCATAGAGAAAACTTAGTAAAAAAATTATGAAAAACAAATAAGAATTACGGCCGCAGTAATATGAAAAATTGGGCAAGGTCAACATTTTTGAAAAAGCTACAAAATCTCCAATATCTCAAAAACAGTGATATTTTCGATGACCTATATTGGGTTTTTTTGATAGATTATTAGCTCAGCTATCATCCCCTAAGAGATGCTTCACTCATTACGGGACACCCTGTATAGAGCCTATATGCCCATCAAAGGCTGGCAAAGCACCTGTGACACTCCCGGTGTTTCGGGTGTTCATAACTTAACATCAGGCATGCTCCTTTGCTTGCTTTGCCATAAAAAAAATGATATTATAATTCGTAATATTATGTTAGATGGCGCTGTTGTTCCTAGATGGTTACAAGCACGTTAAAAGTTTGTAACGACCAGCACCAGAGTCATCTATAAGATTATTGACGAAATTCAAACTCCTTGATCACAATCCTACTTCCGTTGCAATCCGTTTGTTATTGTCACATAAAATAAAATCAATTTTTCATATTTCATTTAGCTAAAGGCGCCATCTACTGGATTCTTACAGCAAATATAAGTAGCCTTAGTAAGACATATTATGAACATTAAATAATAATGAATCTTTTTATTAGTCAGACAGTAAATTACTTAACAAAACTAGAAAATCTATATAAAAACAAACAAACGGCACCCTTAGAAACAAATCTAGAACTGTATTAAAACTACATTTACCTTTGTAGGTTAGATTTTGAAGGATAACGAATATAAAAACATATAATTTGAAAAAGGACTTTATTCAATACAATCAAGGACATTTTACATCCATTTCACCTTAATTTACTTATAATTCTAATTGAATCCAAAATAGTTTAATATTAATTTACGAATCGTAAACGATTATGCGCTATGGTTAATCAAAAATAATTTTATTTGACCCGTACTAATAAACAATAATTTAATCTAAATACAATAATCGTTATTGTTAAGCCGTCATCTCGATACGCATTTTTTTCCAAAACATTAATTCTATCAAAATTGTTTGAATAATAATATTTTTAATTTAATATCACAAGCTTTCGATATTTTAATTTTTCTCACCTAAATTTTTTTTTGCATAGTTGTAATTGACCAAGATAACGTTTAACAGTAACTACCAACACCCAACCACCTCGAGTTTGACTCAACACAACTGTATCCTTTATTAATACGAGTCCCAATTGTATAAATAATAACACTTAATAAATATTAATAAAAATAATAAAATAAACATCTGTTATAGACGATCTACGTAAAAATCTACACATAAAAAATTTTGTACCTAAATGTTTCAGATTATTACGAAATGAGTTCTGCGTAGGATTCCACACGGTCGTTTTTTTATTTTGATTATATAATAGAAGCGGTTTTTTCGCCACTACCATTCCCTATCATAACCATACCCGTTTTATCCAAACCCAACAAAATTAAAGGAAATTTCAAACCACATTTTTTCAACAACAAATATCCAACCACAAGTTTAATACAACTGTTTGATATGTATAAAACAAGACCTTACTCACACATGTAAAATCCCACGCAATACTCGAATTGTTTATTCTACAAGACTTAATACACACTTACTCTAAGATTTTTCCCTCAGTTGGTAACATTAAAGCTAAACATTAGCTCCCGCATTCCGAAACAAAATAATGAAAAATCGTACCAAATGTCAGTCATACAACCGAGTTTAAAAGCCCACAATACTACGAAGTTAAACGAATATCAAATATACATCACATGTTGAGGAAATTCGCGCTTTTCTCCTAGGGAAGCACAAGCTTGGGTACTATCTTCTAGTTCGGATCAACTGCATCTAAAAAAATATACCGCAAATTTCAAGCTCCTATAGGTCGGGACCTTTTTCTTAAGCACTTCGCTTGGTAACTCTCTCTGCGTACTGCTCATACACAGTTTTTCTTCCCAATTTACATATACTAATACTAAATACACATAGAGGCCGACATGATCCTACCTCAAAGGAGTTACAGCCTTCAACCAGATTTAGCTGTTACGAATTATCCCTATCGTGTATACAAATTGTATACAGCGCGTTTCAAAGCTAAATCTAAGTGTAAATGAACCGGGGTCTTACAAGGTTGCAACAAATACATTAATGGATACAAATTAGCCATAAATCCTACAACTAAATATTACATTTTTATGAGCACTAATTTTGAACACACCAGAAGGAATATTCACGTCGCAATTACTAAAAATCTATACTGCTAGAAGACTATCTGTCTTTAAAAAGACATTACCTATTGTAGTTACGAAAATACGATCAAAATTGGCACTTTCATATTTTCATATTGAATACAACCGAAATATAATTATAGGTATAATATTTATCCACTTCAAGACTATAAATTCTATCATACAAAAAAAATCCTAGGACATTATTTTTAAAAGACCCTGGTTCAAACAAAAAGCATGGATACATTTACATCGGATAAAAGCAAAGCCGATACGACCAATTCCGCCATTTTCAAGCCTTTACATCCCTCAGAACATCCATTACCAGAGTTCAAGGACGTGCAATACATTGGTCCGCTTTAAAAACATCTGGTAAATCTCTCTTTGGAATACATATGCGAATGCTGGCAATCGAAATCAGCTCGGCCCTAAAACTACCTATTGGTAGGATTTCACAACCATTCTTACACATTTATCAAGGTAACGATAGTCATAATAACCTTTGAGGTTCACACCGACGAAAACTTATCTTGAAACAAACTCAAGAATCTCGTTATATATTGTTATTTACAACACACATTTTACTATATGCGCTAACATGCAAACGAAAATCAACAGTCGTTACGTCGCCTTAAGTCAGTGCGAACCAATGATAAGACTGACGATACAAACACATAGATACAAAAATTAAGAAACAGCGTGAAAAAATCGTCCACTCTGATTAACCATCCCTTTCCATTCGGACGACACCAATCTTATGATACCTTAATTATCAAAATATCTTTTACAGAACCACACTGATACTTTCACGGCATCAGGCCTGCACTAAAAAGCTCGTAAAGTAACATTTGTAAAGCCAAAGATGGACAGAATTTTTAAAAATGCGAAAAAAGTATCAATATGGTAGCAAAAAGTGCGTAAGTGCATACACTCACCAAACGTGAACAAAAATATCAAACAAAAACAAAAAGAGCTTTAAAGCCGGTACAAAACGACAAACAAAAAATAAACTCAGAATTATCAAACATTTATAATTGAATTAGGGAAGACATTATATTATGTAACTAAATAAAAAGTAAACAACAAAATTGATAATATTCAGGGTGTATTAATTCTCAATCATTAATAAGATCAAACTCAAACAAATGTTAAAAATTAATAATTAGTTGTATTTTAATATAGAATCAAGAGGATGTATAAAATAATTTCCTTAACACAAAGGAAAATGAACATATAATAATAACAATACCAAAATATACACTATTATTATTATCCATTACTGAGTGACAAAATTTGGTCACTCTTTGATGCCAAAAATATATTGGTAGATCACATGATATCCAAAATCTATTTACAATTTTTATTGAATAATTAATATTAATATTATAAATGAATGAATATTTCTTCTAGGAAATAGTTGAGCAAATATAGTTAAAATTTTCGAAAAACTATTTTTTCATCAAACGCCAAATAAATGATTCCACCCTAATATAAAAGATACGCAATCATTAAATTTTTATTTAAATCCTGTAAAAAAGCGAACTACAGTTATATCTCACTTGTATCTTATTAATGGACCCCAAATTCTATAGGATCTTAAAAAGATATTTGTACCAAAACGTAATTTTACCACACTACCACATGCAGAATAATTTTAGACGACTTATCCAAAATAACATTGCTAAAACCAAAGAACTTCACTATTATATTCGCATAATGTAATATTTTATATTATTCTTTATAAGGAGGCGGACCAAATACATCTAGAAATATTGTAATATATTTTTTATGACAATAATTATTTGGAAACATGACATCATCAAAAAGGTTGACGATTACGAATTCTCCCAACACAATTTTTAAATCACCTACTTATTTATATTACAATATAATTTAAAAATCGTCTCTTCCCTACTCACGACCGACAATGAAAGAGTGAAAGGAACGGTACTACTTAATTGCAACGAAATACCGTACAGTATACAAATTTGCCTCCATACTTAAAGGGTTTACGACCAAATAATCAATTGTTACTCTACTTGAGAGATACTTAAAAATCATCCTGTTTTGACTCTTTATTATAGTCAAAATATGGCATTCAAAGAGTTGAGTATCATTTCAGTATTTGGACAGAAAAGTTGGTCGCTAGATGGTCATAAGATGTCATTAAACCTCCCGGCGGCTTAAATGTGTTTAAGGCAAATAACTATACGATGATAATACCAAAAAAGGTGAACATTTATCCACAGTATAAAATAGGTGTACTAGGTACGCTGTATAAACACGCTATCACAACACATTATTGCTCAGTGTTGCTGTTTGGAAGGTGTAAGATTCATGTGTATTTAATGTATAATAGTCACTATAACCACTAGATACAATGTAATCATAAAAAACCTTGGTGTTATGTAATTGTGTTTAGTACTACAAGTCTTTCACACTTAAGTGTGGTAGTACTTTTTGGTAAGTGTCAGAACACTAGATTTTAGTGATAGTTCAAAAATAAGTCGACTTTTGTTCACCATCAACTCATTTTTTCATAATAAGAATTACTTAAAAATGTAAATTTGCATTCACAATTTAGAGTAATAGTGTTGTAGTGGCGTAAAAATTGTCGACTGTAGTATGCAACAACCGACTCGATTCTTTAAATTTGATAAAGGTAGTCACACTTACGTGTAATATTTTAACAATCCAATAATTTTCATACCACTAGATTCTCCGAATTTTATATAAATTACACCTAAGTTAGTGTTTACTTAGTGTAAACTAAGTGTGTAGATGGCGACGACGTTGAATTGATCGAAGGCGTGTCAACTTTAATACAAAACAAATCGTTTTTATTTAATTGAATGTCACGACAGTTAAGAGTGATAGTACTTCATAAACTGTATTGTCGATAACCACCTCCATTACAATTACTCTGTAAATCACAATGTGACACTTTGACTAAGTAATGTATTTAATATTAAGTGTCAGTTCAATAGTGGCGGCTACCGCGAGGTGGGCAGAGTAGCTGGCCTAGCAAGTTGCACTCGCTGACCATCGACATTAACCCATCCTTCTTGTTTTAACATTACACTAAATTCTTAATACTTTAAAATGTTCTCTCACGACACTAGTATTCACTTGTAATCAGATATTTATGCCAAAAATCTACTTTAGTACAAAACAGCCCATTTTTTAAATTTAGTGTCATGGCAGTAAGTAATGCATACTTAAGAGTTAGATGTTCAAAAATTCGTTGTTTACAACAACTCTCCATGTTTTACCATTACACAAACTAAGTGTCAGAATACCATTGACAAAATTTGTTTTGCCGTTACACCACTCTCTTCTCTTTTATCTATTTTGGAAACATCGCGGCACTTTAGTGAAGTGTTTACTTAGTGTTAGGTGTAAGTGCGAAAGTGGCGGCTACGGCAAGGTGATCAGAGCCGTAGATGTCGTTGGGCAGCTGGCCGAGCGAGTCGCATTCGCTGACGGTGGGCAAGCGGAGACGCTCGATGAGCTTGAGCGAACTGTGCTTGCTGGGAACAATGGTAATATTGTTTAAAATGCACCATTCATTGTCAAGTTAATGCAGATAGCGGTAAAATTAATATATAATATAATAATAATTTATAAAATAAATAATCTTTATTTTGCATTTTACAATTTTTTGGGTCTTAAAGTAATGGGGCGCATAGAAAAACCCGTATAAAGGAAGCCAGATCGTTCTCTACACAAAATGACCCATTGAAGGAAATGAATTAATGTCTGAAATGTTAATTTATATTTGATCGAGATATGGTACTGGTAAAACAAGACTTTAGTACTGTAATAAGTTGTTTGGCAATATGCAGATAACCTGCAAAGAAATGGTTATTCTTGAAATAGCAAGGTATTAAGTTTCAAAGTAGATATAGTCCACGGTGGCCCAGTCGTTCTGATAGGCGATAGCCTCTGGCTTTCCATCAGGCTGGGTGGTGTTATACACGCAGCTCAGCTGCGGAGGATAGCTCAGGACTAATCCTGGGCTATCCTAGCTAGGCTAGCCCAAGGACGGAAACACACCTGAAGTAAATATAGTCCACAGTAACCCAGTCGTTCTGGTAGGTGGTGGCTTCTGGCTCTCCATCAGGCTTGGTGGTGTTATACACGGAGCTCAGCTGCAGAGGGTGTCCCAGGTCTTCACTGTTGAACAGCTCACCATGCTGCCACACCTCTTCAGCCATGCTGCCGTCCGGGAGAGACATCGAGTAGTCCGAGTTGTAGATCTAAGTGTGGAAAATATTTTATTATTTTTTTATAATTCAATGAATATTGTTACTCTTATGTCGAAAAACATGATTATTGATCTACTTTAAAAAGGGGATATATTAATTTTAGGGTTTAAATATCAATATGGTAATAAAAAAATTATAAAATACATACTGACCAAAAACTATAAGATATAACATCGCTGGACTCTAATCCAAGCTATTTTCTAATCAATACTTATGTATTTTTTTTTAAATCAAATATATAGAAATGGAGTACGAATCTTGATGGCATAAAAATATAATGGTGAACAAATATAAAAGTCTTCATTATTCACTCACAGGAACAATTTGGAACAAGCAATTGAAAATATTATGTATATGTAACATAATTGAAATTATATGAATTTTTTTTTTATTAATTTCACTTATTTATAAATCCAAATCCTTACCCTGGTCATATTGAAGTCCGTGTTGGGATGTCCAATTTGGCGGTTCAGATAGACGGACAGATGCTGGCAGTTGTCCGTCACGCCGATACGCCGCCAGTCCGAGCGGCCGTCGCGGAGAGATGTCGCACTGAATAAATACACATATTTTTTTTATGTTACAGCAGGCAAGTGGAAGATGCGATGCTGATGTTGAGTGACTGACTGCATCCCATGAGCACGCCTTGCCGGCTTGATGGAAAACAGGGAATGTATATTATACTAAATTATACATTTTATAATGATTTATTTTATTCTACAGCACGCGGCTTTTCTATCATTAAATTTGGAGTCTTTACGTCAATAAAGTGGCCTATCCCCTAATCCAACTACCCGGAAAACCCAAGGGGAACGGGAGGGTTTTAAACTAGTTAATAATATTAGTAGAAATCAGGACTTATAATATCAGTAGGATATTATTGCATTAGAGTAAACCAAAAATCATCCTCATCTACTTATTCTACTTATTTCGCCTTGAGCCATATAACTTTGCTCACCTGACGTATCCATGGTCCAACAATTTAATCACTGCGCTGTCAGGCGTGGAGTTCAAATCCCCGGTCAAGATTATGGGCAGATATCCAGACCTACAGACGAACAATATAAATGAGAATTTAATTATTTTTGTTTATTTTAAAGTGTATAACACAGATTATAGTTTATAAAATCTGGCAATACTGTTATTATCGGTAAGGTGATATATTCTGTGGTTAGAGGTTAATTTTTTCTCTAAATATCGTCGATGAAGTTGTAAGATGTTATTGTTGATTACAACTTTTTTAATTACATGCGCTCATGTAATTAAAAAAGTTGTAAAGAGTTTAACAAACAATACTTAAAGAAGAGGAAAAGTGTTACAGCCAATCACTCCCTCTACATAAATATATTCTGTGGTATCTGCGAATGTTTGTATTTGATAACCCCCTCAAATCCCCTGCAACTTTAATGTTTTAACATTATCTCTCTGGGATTATAAAACAGGGGAGTAGTTCCAATGCTGTAGGCATTGATACACTTACATTTACTGTATCATGTCATTGTAACAACTGAAAAATACTAACTTTGCCATTGTCATAGTAAGCGAAGCGATCACTCGCCGTCAATAGAACTTGTATCTGAGCCAATCTGCTGTCCGTCCTCTTGGGATTGTACAGTAGATGCGTCAGGAATACAGTATTCAATGCCATTATAGTAGTAAGCGATATGGTCGAAGCCAGTAGGACAATGTGACATAGGTATGTGCTTTTGGTGCGTACAGCAAATGTGAGGTGACCAAACCAGGTCTCAGAGTATAATAGGAGAGACATCATACAAGTTTTCAGCTTACCTAAAACGCTTTCCCAAAAAATGGTCCTAGCTCTCGGACGATTCCGTTGCTACACTAAGATTATTTATTTATACCTCATACAATATAGTATATTTATATAGTGTGTGTGCTTTAAACTCGAATATGTTGATTATATAAAGAAAGCTATTTTCATCGTAAGAGTTGTCTCGAAGAGATCGTTACCTAGCATCAAGACCGCCTTTTGTTTGTTCTTTACCCCTATTAATTCATTCAATTACAAAAATTAGATCACACACGCTCTATTACAATTAAGATAATCGAATAATACTAACTCTTTGCCATTGTCATAGTAAGCGAAGCGATCAATCTCCGCCAGTAGAACTTGTATCTGAGCCAATCTGACGTCCGTCCTCTTGGGGTTGTACAGCAGATGCGTCGTGGCCACTACAATGGGGGTTCCGCTCGAGCCTTTTGGAGTCAGCTTCACCATCAGCCCGATGTTGTCGCGGTTCAGCACCGGCATCTCTGGCTGGAAGTACTCCACCTGGAAGGGATTAGCGCTTGCAATACACAGCTTTTTCCAAAAATTTTGAAAGAGAGAAAGAAAGAAAGAAAATTCGTTTCTTTCTTCTTTCTTTCTTCCTTCAATACACAGATTTTGCATAAATGTTCAATTACTATTAAATGTAAGCATGTTAATTCGCATCGCATACAACACATAGTCAACATTAGCAAAAGTACAAACATTTAAACATCATTATTATTTATTACATTAGCTGGACTACTAGTAATCGAGACGTTAATGATCGATAATCATAAACTATGTAGATAGATAGATAGATAAATACTCTTTATTTTTACAAGTTTAAAAAAAATTAGCGACCTTATCGTTTAAGGCGATCTTTTACAGGCAACCGTCAAGTGGCTTTGTTAATTTACAAAAAAAGAAAGAAAAGTCGAGAGTAGGTGATGAATTAAAAAAAAACAAAAAAGGTGTAACAAAATAGAATAATAATAATTAGATAGCTAATTAGCTAGTACATACGGCTAGTAACTAGTATCTGTATAAAAAATTACACCAAAATCCGTTCAATTGTTGCGGTTATAACATTCACAATTATAACATTAGTTGTGTGTACCTGCTCTTATATCAATAACTTTTAAATTTGCCATACAACATACAATATATTCTCGCATTGCTCTTCATTTATATACCTCTATACAAACAACTAGCTGAGTTCCGTGGTTTCGCCCGCGAATATATCTCGTTCTCGTATAATTTTCGGGATAAAAACTATCCTACGTCATTCCTAAGGTTTCAAAGAATCTCTGGACAAAATTTCATCGGTCTTATAGTTTCGGAGCCTATTCAATACAAACAAACAAACAAATCTTTCCTCTTTATAATATTAGCATAGATGCTTTACTAAGACTCATTGTAATAGATATTCCCATTGGTTTTTGCCTTTCTGAACAAATGTCGCCTCACATTGAGGTTACCACATCCCCCTAATAGTGGACTCGATTCTTTATATTTATTTTATATTAATGAATTAAGTGTTGTATTCATATTGGATGCATCTATGGGCTATTACATCCACAAACCCACGCAACGAGCAGGTATGGATGGTTATGGGCGCCATGATGACCTAATGTATGGTTTTCTTAAAAAAAATATACCAGCTTTCTGCCCACGACAAAGACTGATAAGTCTGGCACAAGTACGACCTTTATCTCAAAACACAGTTTAAAACTATGTGTAAGGTAAGTATTATTTGAATCCGTTCAGCCATTTTTGCTCTATACGTCTATTATAGGTATAGACAAACAACCATGCATACAATTTTAAAATGAAGTTAAAAGTACCATCGCTCAGCTAAATTGCATTGCATTCATTATAAACTAGCTGCAACTCTGATTCATCCAGATCAATTCAGTGGTTCAGCCGTGAAGAAGAGAGACAGAGTTCCTTTCGCATTTATAATATTAGAAAGGATTTGGTAAGTAGAGTAAAAAAACGTTGAGTCAAACAGTTTGTTGCATTAGGTCAAGATTAATATAAGATACACAAATTCGCTTGACAAAAAGCATCATTTGCAATGCAATAGCTCACTAAATATAAACCTGGAAGACCTAAACTGTGTACAGGGCTATAATTTGTAGCCCAATAATTATTTTGCCTACCATGCGTGTCTCAGAGTCAATAACCTTATGCCCATAGTAGCTCGCACTGTCTTCGCATCAGTTACTTTGATGGATAATATATGTAATTAATGTAACTAGTCTAGCCATAAATTCTGTTACTGGCTGTTTAAGTCGTTTTAAAAAGAAATGTAATTTGAATTTCGAACATTAGCTTCTACGATAGCAAAATATACTTCTTTCCCGAAATTATTGAATGTTTTTTGTTTAGAATTTATTTGTTTTAAAAATGGAGTGGGGCACTAAAGAGAATAGGATTGCAGTTATTGCTCTGTACAAAGTAGGTAAGGAGCCAGCCGACATTTTTGATACATTGAAAAAGCTAGGGATTAGCCGAATGTTTGTGTATCGTACCATTCAAAGGTACACTGATACCATGTCTGTTGATGACCGTGAGAGATCCGGCCGACCGCGGTCTATTCAAACAAACTAGGCTGTTAACGCAGTTAAAGCCAGAATTCGTCGAAATCCCATGAGGAAGCAGAAAATTCTTTCAAGAGAAACGAGAATTCCACCGAGGACACTTTCCCGGATTATCAAACAAGACTTAGGTCTTGGGGCTTACCGTAGATACACAGGGCACACCTTAAATCAGGCATTAAAACAAAAGAGAGTCGAAAGATCAAAACAGCTGTTACTGCGATACGCGGATGAAAAAAACAGAAAAATTCTCTTTACCGATAAAAAAGATTTTACAATCGAGGAGCACTACAATAAACAAAATGATCGAGTATATGCACACAGCTCTAAAAAAGCTTCTGAGGTAGTGGCCAAAGTTCAGCGAGGCCATCATTCAGCATACGTCATGGTTTGGTGGGGTGTGTCCTACCAAGGTATCACAAAACTCCATTTTTTTGAAAAAGGAGTGAAAAATTGGCCTTCGGCTAGTCCGGACTTAAACCCTTTGGACTATAATTTGTGGTCTGTGCTAGAGGACATGGCCTGCTCTAAGCGTCACCCAAATATTGAGTCGCTCAAGAAATCCTTGGAGGCAGCAGTCACCAAGTTTCCAATGGAAACCGTTCGTAAATCCATCGACGAATGGCCCGACCGTTTAAAAGCGTGCGTTAAAGCTAAGGGTGGACATTTTGAATAATCAGTTCAGTACATTAACATATATTTATCACTATACATAATCATATATAAAACTTTCAAATAAAATTTTTCTTTTAGAAATAATCGGATATTTTCTTTGTAACAGAACTTATGGCTAGACTAGGTATTCAAAGGCACTGCCCATTGCTATGTTAAATTTTATGTCATCATAACTTTTTTTTCTTTCGTTCTAACTAGTTTCTTTCTATTCAGGGCTTATTATATTTTAATAAAACAATCCCTTATTTCTTTATCATTAAATCATACAGTAGTTTTTGAGAGATTCTCGCAAAGAAGCGAACACAGAAATTTTACATATAAAAAGTTTTGATTTACAATGACAGGGAGATGGTTGAGGAATTCTTTTACAGATCTTGTAACCTACACACACCACACTATCTATGCAATAGGAAAAAATAACTTCCTCAACTCCTACCGCCAACAAAGTATAAATAAGCATAGCCAACAATAAACTTTTCATAAACAATTCTTTTAATTTAAGACAGGCAAAAAACATTCATAAGAATACACAGAATTTATGCCAATTGATATTTTTAACAATTTAGAACTTACCGTATTCTGATCTTGAATCTCAAACTGCGTCTTTTTGATGTAGATAGCGCATCCATCCTCCCGATGTCCGGTCTTCTGTTTGAAGAGTCCATCATATCCCAGGCTCTCGAATCTGCCGTAGAAGCAGTTCAGGTGGGATGCTTGCACTTCTTGTAGGCAAAGAATCTGTAAAAGAATTTATGTATATATTTTTATTGTGTTAAATTTCGTTTGAATGTTTCCAGTTAAAATGGTACTGATTACCAGTATTTGGAAAGCGAGATAGGTTAAATTTATGAACCTTTCTTTTTATGGAATAACATACTGTTCCACACCAGCTTCACTCCTGTAGTATAATATCATATACATATAAAATAATATACATATAAACACACAAATGTTTATAAAATTAGTATAGTATTTTAAAATGAGATAAAAAGAAAATAACAAGTTGCAATGCATGTTCCACAATAACTAAATTACCTTTAATCAAATCATGATAAGATCTTGTCGGTTCAAAAGATCAAGGTTATAAGTCAGCATACATTATATGCACTAATGCATATTTACAGTATAATAATGTTGACTTTTACTCTGAGTAGAGTGAGGAGGTTATTCTATCTCCCTTCTTAATCCAATAAAGAATTTTCTTTTTAGAAATTTCTTTTTATTTATTCTTTCTAGTCTCTGCCTAAGACTTCTTCTGTGGGGACTTGAATGTTTCTATTTTAATTTATTTTGCCCAATTTCCTTTAACTCTTCTCAGCTTTTTTTTCAACAAGTAACAATTATTACCTCCCTATATACTATCAAGTCAAGACTAGCATCACATATGTATAAAAGCGATAATCACAAACACCAAAAATCAGTTTCTCTATGGATTTTACCAATAGATATAGAGAACCACATAGGCAACAATAATATTGAAGAATTTTTTATTATTGCTATCAGATCCAACTTTGCTATTACTTACATCAGGTGCCAGATGTATGATCTCTTCAAAAAGCTTGGCAGCTCTCACTTGCCATCTCAAATTGTTTGGTTTGCAGGCCGTGTACAAGTATGGGTGGCTCTGAAGCAGGTATTGTGCAAGTACATTGTATGATACCACTCGGATTTTTAGGGTGTTTGCTGAAAATAATGAATTATTTAAAACTTGATTTTGAAATTTAAATACTTAAGAGAATTATGTGTTTATTATTAAATGAATGAATGAAAATTAAATATGGCAACAATGTTTGAAGATTGTCTTGAGTATTTATCTTTTTATGCTGGAAATATCTGAAAAACGTTGGGAACTATATAAGGAGGGACTTATATAAAAAAAGTTTACCTTTGGTTGAGCTGCTGTGCCAGGAGTCCACCAGCTCCCAAACTCGGAAGTCTGGGGGGAGGACTCCAGCATGAGGATTTGTTGGATCATCCCCAGAACTGGAGGCAGCATCGTGCCAGCCTTCATAAGCGCCATCCTCTTCGCTGCTACTCAAACATGAAATTGATAGCAATATTTTCAACTAAATTGCCAAATAGCATCAAAACAATGTCTTGTTAATATTTGTGTTGTGTTATTCTAACATAATCTATACTAGTAAGGTGAGTTATATGATTTTAAGATGCTTAATGGTTATGCATTTAAATGTTGTAAAAAGTTGTAGAAATTCTAAACAGATTTCCTCCTTAATTTTAAATCAGATATTTGGGTTTAGCTATCAAGTAAACTGAAAATTATTGATTTAAGTTATTGCAGAAAAAGTGAGAATCCATAAATGATAAAACTCACACTTCAAACTGTCCTCCGAAGCTAGCGTGGTGTAATGTTGGTTGCAATGATTCACTCATTTGCTTGTGTGACGCGGACACACTCGACTTATCTGGCTTTTTAACTCGGAAATACTTCTTTATATTAGCTAACAACCTACCCCGCACACCAGGCGATACAAAAGGATTTATTAACAATCCAACATTCAGTACACCACATGTCTTCCCTCTACAGGTTAAATGTGTAAACTTTTTTATCTGTACTGTATTGTAATGTAAATTTTCACATAGATGAGAATATCTGCAAAAACTATGAGTCAATTTCAGCATAGCTTTATTTATTACAAATATAACATAATAACAATTATAAAGTACTATCTACAGCCGTATCATGACTAGAAATTGTTGCTATTAATTGGTTTTGTTGCATGTGACATGGGATTTGCTCTGTGCTCAAGAGGATAGCTGCAAAGAAAAAGATAAACTTAAATATAATACATAGGATACATTTTGTTATAACATACTCTATAGTCATAAATGTATTAGTCAGATAAAGTAGATAGCATTTGATATGTATAAATAAACAAGAGAACAAATAGCTTTACTCAGCAATTGTGATGGAAATGAAAATAGATCATACATAGTTCAGGGACTAAACATTATGTATTCCTTTTGAAATATAAGCCAAGGCAACAAGTGACAGTATTTCAGCAGCCCTGGAGTTCTGCTACACGTAAAATTAACAATAACTCCTATCTTTCAATAGTATCACGCTACTTTGCAGTTGTTTTGTTATCAAACATATTCCAATAACAAATACAAACTATTGAAATGTAACAAAAGGCACGAGTAAAAAGGCGCCTAATAGTCTTTTGCGATGTCGATGCGAGATTAGAATGTAGATAAACATATAAAAGGAATAACGTTATATAACGAAATCGGACCTCCTCTCGCGGCTCGCCTCACCCAAGGCATTTAGAAAGCGAAGGCATGTGACTATCTCCCCATAATATACCAAGGTAATAGTAATAAACAGACAAAACAAAATAAACTTACATGCATAAAAATAAAGCCATAGCTCAGAAATTATAACACAATGAGCAAATACCATGACGAGCACCTAAAATCTACAGTTTAACATTTTTTGACCCACCGACCTCTCATATCGTATTCACGCTCTCACGGATAAATTTTATACATAGGACATGGTACGACTACAAGTACACCCAACAAAATCAATAATCACAAATTTACAATTTCACAGATAAAAATATAGTGGTAACAGGTTATTATCACAGACGCCAATCGCAGTTTGACATGTTGATTTACGATGTAAGTTTTCCTATGCACGGAAAATTTAAATTTATTTTATAATAAAAAATTATTTATAAATAAAAATAACAAAAAGCAGAATCATGTTAGCTTCATTAAAACTTTGATAACTTTACAATTATTAAAGATGTTCAAATATATTCAAAATAATGCGCATCTTTGAATTAAAAAAAAATCATATTATAGTGTAATAATAATTATAATAAATTTACAGTAATTAGAAAGATAACGTTAGTTTTCACCATTATGAATAGACACGGATGTATAAAATGAAATAACATGTTGTCAAAAATAATTTTTATGTACCTAAACGTGTACTGTACAATTCTAATAATGACTACTGTTCCTTCACTATTCTTCTAGTAAATTAATGTTTGTTTGTTTGTTTATACCGATGAGTCTCAATGTTGTGCAATGCAGGCCAAATTATGAATGTGCCAGAGAAAAAGAATTAATAATTTAAAAAATAACTTTTTTTTAAATAAAACCATAAAATGTGGTTTAAAATTAGTACGGTTTTGCGTGTAACTGCATCGACTTTGCACGTATTGACTATTGACTTGACAATGACGTATCGGTGACATTTCCAATTTTCCTTTTTCGTCCAGGTCCAACTAAATAAAAATATTGTCTGTTGGTGTCGGCTTTTGCATTTTCTTTTATTATTGTTTCTATTTGCTTAAATTTTATGTAAACTCGCACGATGTTAAATTTTCTTAGTGTCAAGTTAAGTTTATGATCAATAGACTGCAAAAGAGAAGGAGAAATGAAATAGGTATGTACTAAACCATTTATTTAAGAGGATTGATTTTATCTGAGTTATCTATCCACCTTGCTTTTTTAATGTTGAGCCATTTAAATAAAGGTTAATGTGTTACACATAAACAAACAAATTTTAAAAGCAGCAAAAATGTAATGTACTGCAATTTTGTACATATATCTGTATGTACACTCTGTCTGGGTCTATCACATATAGGCAATAACCAATATAGGCACTCATAGACGAAATGGCGGCTCCACAGTTGGGTTAGAGCTATACATAAAAATATCTTAATTATGCATTTGGAACAAAACTACTCTGATTTCTATCAGCTTTTTTGAGTAAAACTGTTGCCATTTTATGCATTTCAAGAAAAACTGTAATGTTGTACTTGACTCACAAGTCTTACTGTAGTTGCAACCCATTCTAAGTTGAAATTTATATAAATATAGTAAAAAGATTATTTTGAACAAAATATTTGAAATATGAGTTTCTACCAAGAAGTAATAATAAATCCTATTAAGAACATTTTTATTGTGAAGTGTAATAAGAACAAATAAAAAAACAAATCACAGCAATAGATATTATATGTATAGTATAGTTGTTGCACAGTACCCACTTTAGATCTTTGAGAAACAATAAGAATGTTATAGCAAGACATCAGCATTAGTCAATCAGACACTTTTTTGGCAAAGCAAAAAATAATAAATAATAATCAATCCATTTATTAGTCAAACTATTATAATTCTGCTGCATTTACAGTAGGAGTATTTTTCAGGAATTAGAATTAAATAAGGTTTTGGTCATGCCTCCAAAAAGCGGAATACCACCATACCTGCAATGTATACTATTACTATTAGTTTCCAATAAGATTGTGTTTGCTTATTAGCAGAGTAGAGAAATGTGGGTATGTAAGAAAATATTTTTTTAAGAGTTATATAACGGCACAGGGAACTTTTAAACTTAAAATTGTCAAATTTAGATTAATGATTATATTATATAAAGCTAGTCCTTTTATATATTTACTATGAACAAAAACAATATCCAAGAAATTGTCTGAGAAAATTAAAGTATGATATTTCTTTATTAATGAAAGACACTTTTAAAAGGCAGTGTCTAGTAATACATGAAAATTCAATGAGTTGTGGTATCATTATATGTACTCGTAACAGAAATAAAGACAACTAAGTAAAAACAAATTCGAGCGCGAAATCAACTTCGCACACGGAGTGTGTGACGTGAAGTGATGATATATGTAAGGCAGGCAAGAATTAGCAGCAAAAAGCATTTGGGCTCAGTGGTGTTAGAGAAGCTATCTGCTGAGATGGGTAAAAATTTTACAAGGGCAAGCTTTAAGATGGTAGTGGAATAAGCGAAAGACCAATAAAAAGGTGGGAAACCGAACACTGGGTCCTTGTTGGACTATAGTGGCCCAGGATAGGCAAATAGGGAGAAATGGAGGAGACCTATGCCAAAAGCCATACCCTTTTAAGGGCCATCATCTGAACATGAAACAGAACCTTACATAATAATGAAATATAACCCTATATATAAAAAAAATTATAAAAAATAATATCCTTATTTTTTATTTTGTTTACATTTATTTTATTTTTAGTTATGTCAAAGTCAAGAGGAGAGAAACAGAAACTGAATCATGTTCAACATAGAATCCTACATCACACCCATACTGCTCAGCTATGTTGATAAATATGTGCGAGACTTCAAACCGGCCGATGCTCAGGTACACAAATATCTCTTATGTCTGAATTATTTAGAGCACCTGCTCATAATTATAGTTTTGTTCGATACTCTTTTAGTTTTATCACTTTATACCTTGAAATAATTTATTTTTATTTACAAAATCAAAAACATATTCTTTTATCAGGCTGGCTAGTATTTTGTGAATATAGTCTGGCAATCAGTTAAATAAAACAGATTAAATGGAATGGAGATGTACTTCTCATCTGTTTCACTGATACAAGTCACAACCAACAGTTTTTGATAGTTTTAAAGAAAAAGAAGAATGTGTTGTCCTATAAATAAAAATGATGTTCAATTCCATCAGGAAACAACAATACAAAGTATAAAGTTTAGTTAAAGATTTAAAAGTTGAAGTTAAAGGCAACTCTAGATAGTTAGTTTCAATAAATTTATCATTGCTAGGTGTCCCTCTGGGCGGGTGGGGTGGCACTTCACAACTTGGTGCTCAAAGCTGACGTCCTTCAGCGGGAGGTAGCATTGCCCTTCACCCTCGTCTCCGGCCGCATTCACGAGCTCCTCATTCAAGTACCATGGACCAAGATCATGTCAGAGCCCATTGTGGTGACCATCAATACCATAGGTAAGTATAATATTCATGTGTGATATAGATAAATTCATCCACGAAGACGCGCCCCACTATTCTTCTCAATCGTTGACAGTATATGTATGCAAGCTTCCGCTTGTGTGAAGTTTTATAGGTACACTCGTTATCCATGTGTGCACACGCACACTAAAATTAATTGACTAATCAGAACAAAGTATTGCGATCATAGTAAAATATTTCCAAATTCAAAAATTGGTGGGGCTCGTCGTCGATGGCTCTATCTATATACAGATATAATCAGCAGAGTTCTGTAACTACTAGCGTTTGCCGGTCTAGGCCCTTGCCTAATTCCTAATTCCAAATAGGTTGTCCTTGCCATCAGATATATTTGAAGTGTATAATTGAACTAAAAAACTTATTGTCAAATTTATGATAGCAGATGATTAACAGCTTCTTTGTTTTTACTGTCATAGAATGCATACTGAGTCTCAACCCTCCGACACCAGAAGAAAGCCCACCACCAGAGACATCCAGGTATGAAATAATTTGACTTACATCTTACTGCTGCCTATTGAGCTATATATAAATATTTTGTAACTTGCATTAAGGTCTTTATTTTGTACATTTTTGATAAATGGTTGTATAAGTTTTGAATAGGGTTAATTTTTTTACTTTTTTGAAGATTCAGCCGAATTGTGAGGACAATATTGAAGATTGACAATATCAAATTGGCGAATGTTGTATTTGTAGATCACTACATAGTATAAAATAATGTCGCTTTCTTTGTCATTATGTCCCTTTGCATGCTACGCAACGGATTTTGATGCGGATTTTTTAATTGTAGAGTGATTCTAGAGGAAGGTTTACATGTATGATAACAATCATTAAATAGTGAAGAAATACTGTTATTTTTGAGGTTTCTAATGTCGTTAATTATGAATATTTTCCGCATACATTGCAAACGCAGGCTGAACCCTACGAGATTTATCAGAAGCCGGGGCGGATCGCTAGTTGAAATATATGAAAATGACAATGAAAAATGTATTTATTTCTCCCAAATACTAATCTCAACCTTAGAACTAAACTCAGTAGCATAAGAGTAGGAGACATGAGTCTAAACTAGGTAGACCGTGCACTATAGGACTCCGAGACAGGCGGGTTATGAGAGAGATATTAATTACTGACTAAAACCTAATAATAACTAATATAACAGCCCGACTCCAGGCAGTTTAAATGCTACGGTAATACGCCGCCACCGCGCATTGCCGTCTTCCTCGTGCTGCTTATAGAGTACACATAGCCCCCGCTATATGCACTCGGCGTACTATGGGACACCTGGTCTTCTCTCGGACCTTAATTAAACAAAAACAAGTGTATCTTCCAGGGCGCAAGTAGTAGAAGCGCCGCCGGGGTACATGCAGGCGCTCGTGCGTCGCATCGTCAGCAACATCTCGGTGCGCGTGCACTCGCTCATTGTGAAGTACGTGCACGACGACATCGTGCTGTCGCTGAACGTGAAACGCCTCGCCGTGGACAGCGTCGGCGCTGACTGGCAGCCGCAGTTCGCTGGTACGTCTACAGTCAAACCTGGATAAGCGAGAGTTGAAGGGACCACCATTTTATTCTCGCTTATAGAGGTTTCTCACTAACCCGAGTTTCTCACTAATGCATGTTCATGGTTAGTTTTTCTCTCTTATAGAGGTAGGCAGCAATAACAAGTCATAGCAAGTAGTGCGAACGTAGTAAATATGTGATATCATAAAAATTATGTGCTTAATAATATGCACAACATATATGTATAATGTACATATTGTATATATTTTTTTTTCAAATAAATTTACACTTGAAATAATCCGTCAATTTCGCTCGAGTTCTGCTTTTGTAATTTTATTGTTTTCCTGTAACTCGTCAATTTACTACTGTGCGCGGCGTGTATTGCAGTTTTTTTTGTATGTAACAAAGATTTTTGTCAATCTTTATGTTGCCAAAAGTATTGCATCTAGCTAGCCTGTTTATATGGATGTATGAATGTATTTTTATTGGAGTTATAGTTCCTCTTTAATAAAAACAAAGCTTGACTGTCGCTTATAGAGGTAAAGATAAGTAGCAGTCTCACTTATAGAGGTCCATGAGGGAAAAACGACTCTCTCTTATCGAGGTTTCTGTCTCTCACTAATAGAGGTTTTAGGAGCTAAAAATGACGGGACCTGGCTATTACTCTCACTTATAGAGTTTTCTCACTTATCCAGTTCTCACTTATCCAGGTTTGACTATCTATACACTAGATACACCCGTAGCATAATTATATATACAGGGTGTCCCGTAATGAGTGAAGCATCTCTTGGGGAATGATAGCTGAGCTAATAATCTATCAAAAAAACCCAATATAGGTCATACGAAAATATCACTGTTTTTGAGATATTG